>WOXC01003033.1:0-117451 GCA_011680675.1 Gymnobelideus leadbeateri
TTCCCAAATATTTTATAATGTCTACAGTGACTTTAAATGGGATTTCTCTTTCTATCTCTTGCTGTTGAGTTTTATTAGAGATGTACAGGAATGCTGAGGATTTATGTGGGTTTATTTTATATCCTGCAACTTGCCAAATTTATTTATTGTCTCAAGTAATTTTTTACTTGATTCTCTAGGATTCTCTAAGTATATCATCATATCATCTGCAAAGAGTGACATCTTGGTCACTTCTTTGCCTAATTTGATTCCTTTGATTTCTTTTTCTTCTCTAATTGCTACTGCTAACGTTTCTAGTACCAGATTGAATAAGAGGGGTGATAGTGGACACCCTTGTTTCACTCCTGATCTTATTGGAAAGGCTTCTAGTTTATCCCCATTGCATATAATACTTGCTGATGGTTTTAGATAGATGCTAGCAACTATTTTAAGGAAGGCTCCATTTATTCCTATACTTTCTAGTGCTTTTAATAGGAATGGATGTTGTACTTTGTCAAAAGCCTTTTCTGCATCTATTGAGATGATCATGTGGTTTTTGCTAGTTTTGTTGTTGATATGCTCAATTATACTGATGGTTTTCCTAATATTAAACCATCCTTGCATTCCTGGAATGAATCCTACCTGATCAGGGTGTATTATTTTTGTGATAAGTTGTTGGAGTCTTTTGGCTAATATTTTATTTAGAATTTTTGCGTCTATATTCATGAGGGAGATTGGTCTATAATTTTCTTTCTCTGTTTTATCTCTTCCTGATTTAGGAATCAGTACCATATTTGTGTCATAGAAAGAGTTTGGTAGGACTCCTTCTTCACTAATTTTCCCAAATAGTTTGTAGAGTATTGGAATCAATTGTTCTTTAAATGTTTGATAGAATTCACTAGTGAACCCATCTGGCCCTGGAGATTTTTTCCTAGGGAGTTCATTGATGGCTTGTTTGATTTCTTTTTCTGAGATGGGGTTATTTAGGTAATTCACTTCCTCTTCAGTTAATCTGGGCAACTTGTGATTTTGTAAATATTCATCCATTTCACTAAGATTGTCATATTTATGTGCATACAATTGGGAAAAATAATTCCTCATTATTTTTTTGATTTCCTCTTCATTGGAGGTAGATTCACCCTTTTTATTTTTGATACTCATAATTTGGATTTCTTCTTTCTTTTTTTTATCATATTGACTAAGGGTCTATCAATTTTGTTGATTTTTTTCATAAAACCAGCTCTTAGTTTTATTTATTAATTCGATGGTTTTCCTAATTTCAATTTTATTAACCTCACCTTTGGTTTTCAATATTTCTAATTTAGTACTAAATTGGGGATTTTCAATTTGTTCTTTTTCTAGCTTTTTCAATTGCATGTCCAATTCATTGACCTCCCTTCTCTCTGCTTTAAGTATGCACTCAGGGATATAAAACTTCCCCTGAGAACTGCCTTTAGTGCATCCCACAAATTTTGGTATGTTGTTTCATTGTTATCATTCTCTTGAATGAAATTATTGATTGTTTCTATAATTTCTTCTTTGACCCACCAATTTTTTAGGATTAAATTGTTTAGTTTCCAATTAGTTTTTAGTCTATCTTTCCATGGCCCTTTATTGCATATAATTTTTATTGCATCATGATCTGAGAATGATGCACTTAATATTTCTGCCTTTCTGCACTGGATTGTGAGGTTTTTATGCCCTAGTACATGGTCTATTTTTGAGTATGTACCATGCACTGCTGAGAAGAAAGTAAATTCCTTTTTCTCCCCATTCAGTTTTCTCCAGAGATCCATCATATCTAGTCTCTCTAAGATTCTATTCACCTCCTTAACTTCTTTCTTGTTTATTTTGAGGTTAGATTTATCGAGTTCAGAGAGGGGGAGATTAAGGTCCCCCACTAGTATAGTTTTGCTATCTATTTCTTCCTCTAATTCCTTTAACTTCTCCTCTAGGAATTTGGATGCTATACCACTTGGTGCATATATATTAAGTAGTGATATTGCTTCATTCTCAATGGTGCCTTTTAGTAGGATATAGTTTCCTTCCTTATCTCTTTTAATTAGATCTATTTTTGCTTTTGCTTTATCTGAGATAAGTATTGCTACCCCTGCTTTTTTTACTTTAGCTGAGGCATAATAAATTTTACTCCAACCTTTTACCTTTACCCTGTGGGTATCCCTTTGTTTCAAATGTGTTTCTTGCAGACAGCATATTGTAGGATTATGGTTTTTAATCCATTCTGCTATCTGCCTCTGTTTTGTGGGAGAGTTCATCCTATTCACATTCACAGTAATGATGACTATCTGTCTCTTCCCTTCCATCCTATTCCCTCCCCTGTTTATGTTTTTGTTTCTTCCTTCTCCCTTCCCCTCCTTGAAGTTTTCCCTTTTGACCACCCCCTCCCTCAGTGTTCCCACCCAGTGACCCCCCTTCTTAACCTACCCTCTCCCCTTACTACTATTTCCCTCCCTTATAATCCCTCCCTTTAGTCTCCTCCTTTTCACCCCCCCTTACCCTCCCACTATCTATAGGACACAATAAATTTTTATACTTATCAGAGTAAATTACTCCCCGTTTGATTCCAAACCAATGAGAGTAAATTTCAAACAGTGCTCCTCTCCCTCCCTCCAATTCCTCTATTTAATGAATTTATGTGTCTATTCACGTTAGATTCTTAAACTTCACTGATTAATTTGATCCTTCTTTGAACCAGAACCAGTGAGAATAGTGTTTAAATGATGTTCCTCTCCCTCTTACTTTCCCTTCTTCTATAGTGTGTTTTGATGCCTCTTCAGATGGCATATTTTACCTTTTCCTAGCTCATCCTTTCCTTTTTCCCATTACAGTACCTTTGATCCCCTTAATAGTCTTTTTTTTTTTTAGACTCCATGTTAGTGCATTCATACCCACACCCTCTAAGTATAACCCTTTTGCAGGTCATGATAATCATAAAAATTTCAAATATTGACAGTTATCAGCTCCACATATAGGGATGTGAACATTTTGCTCTTGTTGCATCCCAAGTAATGAGCATGTGTTTGTGGGTGTGGGTGTGTGCACTTCTGCATGTGTGAGTCTATGTTACCTTTGTTTACCTTTTTATGTCCTTCTGGAGTCTTGTAATTGGAGATCAAATTTTCCATTGAGCTCTGGCTTTTTCATTAGGAAAGTCTGGAAGTCCCTTACTTCATTAAACGTCCATCTCCTTGCCTGAAAGATTATGCTCAGTTTTGCCGGGTAGTTAATCCTTGGTTGTAGTCCTAGCTCTCTTGCCCTACGAAATATCAAATTCCAGTCCCTCCACTCTTTTAATGTAGAAGCTGCTAGGTCCTGTGTGATCCTAACTGTAGTTCCTCGATATTTGAATTGTTTCTTTTTGGCTGCTTGTAGAATTTTTTCTTTAATCTTATAATTCTGGAATTTGGCTACTATATTTCTTGGAGTTTTCAGTTTGGGATCTCTTTCAGGAGGAGTCCGGTGAATTCTATCAATAGCTATTTTATCTTCTGATTCCAGGACCTCAGGACAGTTTTCTTTGACAATCTCTTGGAGGATGTTGTCTAGACTGCTTTTCTCATCATGGCTTTCTGGTAGACCAATAATTCTTAGGTTGTCTCTCCTGGATCTGTTCTCTAGGTCAGTTATTTTTCCAGTGAGATATTTTACTTTTTCTTCCAATTTTTCGATCGTTTTGTTTTTTTTGATTGACTCCTGCTGCATCATAGAGTTCTGAGTTTCAGTTTGATTGTATCTAATTTTTAGTGAATTATGATCTTCAGTTAGTTTTTGAAGTTTCTTTTTTAGGGAGGTATTTTCTTTTTCCAAGTTGGTCACTGCCTCCCTGATTTGGTCTTTAAAATTTTTCTTAAGCTCCTCCAGGAATGCTATTTGGGCTTGAGACTAGATCATGTTTCCTTCTGTGGTCTCTGGTGTGGGCAGAGAGTCTATATTGTCCTGTCTGTTTTGTTGTTCTTGCCCTGCATAGTATGCTCGAATAGACTTTCTTGCCTTCCCCTTCTCCTTCTCAGCTTCCTTCCTTCCCATTGTGACTTCCTGTTTCTTAGTGTCTCAGGCTAGGAGTTTGGGGCCTGATCCTTGACTTTGAATACCTCTGGGTGGCTAGTTTATGGCTAAGTCAGGGAAGTCAGTGAGGAATGTAGATGTGTAGGTGGAGATGAGTCTGACCACTTCAGATTTCTGCCTCTATACCCCTGGGCTATAAGTAGGCTTTTGTTGGTGAGGTGAGGTGGGGCTTGTTGGGACCCCACCCTCTCTTCTCTTCAGACTCCTGGCTGTCTCAGTTACACCCCTTCTTGGAGATTCTCAAGCCTGAGGCTATTTCCATTAACTTGGGATTTCAATCTGGGTGGGAGACTTATCTTTGGGTTTTCTGCTTCATGAAGGAGGGATGGGAGGATCAGAGCAGCTAGAATTTACTTTGCCATTCCAGCCCCTGTATTATACAGGCAGGCAGTTTCTAAACTTCCAGGCTGGGGGCTGAATGCAGCCTGAGAAGCCACTCTCTCCACTGGGGGCCCGACTCTCCTACCTGGCTCCAATGATCCGTTCCCTCTGTGAGATGACTGTGATTCGTCCTTGGTAAGTCTGCAGGCTGGGGCTTTTTCTCTCTCTGGTGTAGTCTGCTTGTCTGCTCTTAGGTCTGAGCTGTGCAGCCCCCACGCTCTCTGCGCTCGACCTGTGCGGACACACTGGGCAACCTCCTGGGCTGGATTCTGCCACGCTCTGTCTTCCAGTGGGCTCCGTCACTCCGGAATCCACTCAGATTTACCCTTTGAGACTTAGTGACAGAGCTGCTCAGCGAGGTTACTGCTTCCTTTCCGCCATCTTGGCTCCGCAATACATCATTTTCCAACTTTATTTAATTCAAAACTTATTAAGTCCTCCCTAGGAGAGGCAGTATGGTATAAATAGAAAGAGAAGGAAATTTAGAGCCACAGGACCTGGAATACTCCTTATTACCATTGTGACACTTAAGTGTTCTGGGCTTTACTTTAATCAATGTCATGTGGGCGTGTGACTGGGTAGATCTCTTAGACATATAGCAATAATTTTAGATTCCGTTTCCTAAAGTAAAGCTGGTTGTATCTTCCACCTAGGAGGACCCTTGAGATGTCGGTGGTGTTTCTCTCTAGTGATATTGGCACAGTCTTCCATTCCAGTGTGTTTCCCCTTTTGTCAGTCACTAGTAATTTACACCCAAGTAACATTTCACCAGTTATACTAATTCATTTTTACAACAGGAGATTTGTTTTGAAAATAGAGAAAAAACAGAAGTACTTTCTACTGACACCCCACTCTCTCCTACTACCACTTTGATCCCTGGGGAGATGGAACTCACACTTAATGTGGTTTCTACACAGTACTTATCCCACCTAAGTCATCTCTAGATGTAGCATGACTCCTGGATAAATTGATATCAAAGCTAATTCTTGAAGAAAGATAATGATGCTGAAAGTCTGATATCATAAGGGAATATACAGAAAAAGGACAAATGTGAAATAAGGCTGACAAGGGATAGATTGGAGTCATTTTATGGAAGTGCTTAAATTCCAAGGCCAAGGAGTTTGTATGTTACCTTAAACGTGATTAGAAGGCCTATAATTTTTTTTTTTAGTTAAAAAATGTAGTCAGACTTTTATTTAGGAAAATTATTTTGGTGACTTTTTAAGCCTAGATCAGAGAGATGAGAAATTAGAGGCAACTGAACTAGTTAGGAGGCTATTAAAATAATCCAGAAGAATAATGATTAGACTCTTGAATTAAAGTGATGACAGTGTGATTTCAGGGATGGGGGCAGATGTGAGAGATATTGAAAAGATATCATCCATAAGCCTTTGTCTTCTTATTGTCTGTGCTAAAATGAAGAAGAGAGAAAAATCAATGACTGGGAAATAAGATATACAGGCGCTGGGGTATAGAGATCCATATTGGCCTTCTGGAAAGTCAGAGGGGGAAGGGGGAAGAATATAGGAGAGAGCAGATTGGGGTAGGGGATATACAGTGGGATCACTGTTTTGGGGTGGCAGGTAGGGGAAATATGGGGAGAAAATTTGTAACTCAAAATCTTGTGGAAATGAATGATGCAAACTAAAAATAAACATAAAATTTAATTTAAAAAAAACAATAGAATGCATAGAAATAAATGGAGCTTTCCTTAAAATGATAAGTAGTGTTTACCTAAAACTATCAGCAAACCTTATCTGATATGGATAAGCTAGAAGCCTTTCCAATAAGATTGGGGTGAAGCAAGTAGGCCTATTATTACTACTACTATTCGATATTGTACTAGAAATGCCAGCAATAGCAATAAGAAAAGAAAAATAAGTTAAAGGAATTAGAATAAGCAACAAGGAAACAAAACTGCTATTTTTCAATGATGAGATGGTATACTTGGAGAATCCTAAAAGAATCAACTAAAAAAGAGCTGAAATAATCAACAACTTTAGGAAATTTGCAGAATAAAAATAAACCTATATAAATCATCAGCATTTCTATATATGACCAATAAAGTCCAATAGCAAGAGATACAAAGAGAAATACCATTTGAAATAACTGTAGACAATACAAAATACTTGAGAAGCTATATGCCAAGACAAATCCAAGAACTATATGAACAGAGTTACAAAATACTTTTCACACAGTGAGATCTGAACAATTGGAAACATATTAATTACTCATTGGTAGAATAAGCCAATATAATTAAAATTACAATTCAATCCAAATTAATTTACTTATTTGGTGCCATACTAATCAAACTACCAAAACTATTCTATGGAGCTAGAAAAAATAACAGAATTCATCAGGAAAAACAAAAGATCATGAATATCAAGGGAATCAATGAAAAAAAAGTGAAAGAAAGTGGCCTAGTCAAACTGTATTATAAAGTAGTAATCATCAAAATAATCTGGCACTGGTTAAGAGAGAGAGAGTGGTGAATAGTTCTGAAGATTTTTGATGAAAAATGCTATCCACCTCTGGAGAAAGAACAGATGGAATAATGGATAATTTACCCCATTCTGTCTTTCCCCATCTCCTCTCATTATATTCCTCTCTCACCTCTCAATTTCACCTTTTAAGTATCATCCCTTCCTATTCAACTGGTTTTGTCCCCCTATGTATACCTGTACACATATATACACACACTTACATATGTATTCATATGCCAATATACCCTCCTATATAGACATATGTATGTATACACACACATATACACATATGTGTGTAAATATATATATATACATATATACACATTTATATTGCCTTCAACTATTCTCATACTGAGAAAAGTTTCATAAGTTACAATTATTGTTTTCCATGTAGGAATGTAAATAGTTCAACTTTGATAAATTCCTTATGATTTCTTTTCCCTGTTTACCTTCTCATGCTTCTCTTCCTTCCTGTATCTGAATGTCAAATTTTCTATTCAGCTCTGGTTTTTTCATCAAGAATGCTTGAAAATCCTCTATTCCACTGAATGACCATATTTTTCCCTGAAACATGATACTCAGTTTTTTTAGGTAGGTGATTCTTGGTTCTAATCCCAGCTCCTTTGACCTCCAGAATATCATATTCCTCAGTGTAGAAGGTAACAGATCCTGTGTTATCCTGATTGTGTTTCCACAATTTTCACTTTTTTTCTTCTTGGCTGCTTGTAATATTTTCTCCTTAATCTGGTAACTCTGGAACCTGGCTATAATATTCCTAGGGGTTTTCTTTTTGGGACCTTTTTCAAGAGGTGATTGGTGGATTCTTTTAACCTCTATTTTGCCCTCTGGTTCTAAAACATCAGGGCAATTTTCCTTGGGAATTTCTTTTTTTTTTTTTTAAGCAATTGGGGTTAAGTAACTTGCTCAAGGTTACACGGCTAGTCATTGTTTGTGTGTGGGTGCTCATTTTCTGAGGCCGGATCTGATTTCGGGTCATCCAAACTCCGAGGCCGGTGCTCTTACTCACTGCGCCAACTAGCCGCCCCTTTAGGGCAATTGGGGTTAAGCAACTTGCCCAAGGTTACACGGCTAGGTTTTTTTGTTTGTGTGGATTAAGTGTCAGAGGCCGGCTCCGAACTCAGGTCCTTCTGATTCCAGGGCCGGCGCTCTATTCACTGCGCCACCTAGCCGCCCCTCCTTGGGAATTTCTTGAAGGATGATTTCTAGGTTTGTTTTTTTTTCTATCATGGCTTTCAGGTGGTTCAATAATTTTTAAATTATCTTTCCTGGATCTATTTTCCAAGTCAGTGGTTTTCCCAATGAGATATTTTACATTGCCTTCTACTTTTCCATTTGTTTGGATTTGTAAAACCATGGGCTCACACAGGGCTAGGCTCTGCTTCTAGCACACTGCAATGGACCCTTCCTGCTGGTCTGCCAGGCTGTCTTCAGCAGGAGGTTTGTTTCTCTCTCTCACTTTGTGGGTTCTACAGCTCTAAAGTTTGTTTAGAGTCATTTTTTATAGGTATTTGCAGTGGTTATGGGGAGAGCATTGGGAGTCTTCCTGCTTCTATGCCACCATCTTGGCTCCTCCCCCCTCTATTGTTTTTTATTAGGAATGGATGTTACATTTTGTCAAAAGCTTTTTCTGCATCAACTTAGATTATCATAGGATTTTTGTTGATTTTGTTATTGATATAGTCAATTACGCTGATAGTTTTCCTAATATTCCTAGAGAATCTATCTGGTCCTTGGGATTTGGGGGGAGCTCATTGGTGGCTTATTAAATTTCTTTTTCTTAGATGGGGTTATATAAATATTCTATTTTTTGTTAATCTGGGCAATTTGTATTTATGTAACTAATTTGCTCTGATTGTCAGATTTACTGGCATATAATTAGGGAAAGTATTTCCTAATGATTGCTTTAATTTTCTCTTCATTGGTGGTGAATTCGCCCTTTTCATTTTTAATGCTGATAATTTCATTTTCTTCTCTTTTGAAAATCAAGTTAACTAATGGTTTATCTATTTTATTGGATTTTTCACAAAACCAGTTCCTAGTTTTATTTATTAGTTCAATGGTTTTCTTACTTTTAATTTTATTAATTATAAATAGATTAATCTTTCTATGGTGTGATGGGTCTTTTAAA
Source organism: Gymnobelideus leadbeateri (assembly GCA_011680675.1). Lineage (NCBI taxonomy): Eukaryota > Metazoa > Chordata > Mammalia > Diprotodontia > Petauridae > Gymnobelideus > Gymnobelideus leadbeateri. The sequence goes on from WOXC01003033.1 coordinate 9,079, forward strand.
GGAAGATCTGGTCATATTTGTGGGAAGTATCCTGTAGATAGGGAAAGGATAAAATTATAAAATTGAGGAAATGGCTGACTGTTAAGGTTCCTAAAAGTGATGAAAGAGGATGGGATCAAAGTTATAAAGTAGAGGGATTAGTCTTGGCAAGAAGTTACCTCCTCCAAAACTGGAGCAATAGAAGGGAGGATGAGTGAAGATTTGATAAGTTTTTGATCTGTGAAAGAGAAGAGATTTAGGATACCTGAAAACAGATGTACCATATCTTTCCAGTAAATTAGGAGGGAAGAAAAGTTGACCAAAAAAGTGAAAATGACAAATGTTAGAGGAAGTTTGAGAAAATAGGTGCATTAATGTGGAGATATGAATTTGTCCAGCCATTATGGAAAGTATTTTGAAACCATTCCCCCAAAGTTACCAAATCATGCACTACTAAGTGATCAATACCAAGGGCATCAAAAAAGAAGAAAAGATGCCATATGTACAAAAAATATTTATAGCAGCTCTTTTTTGTAGTAACAAAGAATCAAAAATTAAGATGTCCATCAATTGAGGATATTAGGCTAAACATATTATGGTCTATAAACGCTAGCATATGCTAGCATAGTATAGGAAATGGTGAAAAGGACAGTTTTGGGGAAAACTGGGAACACTTGGATGAAATGATGAAGAATGAAATTAGCAGAACCAGAACAATTTATACAGAAACTTTAACACTATGCAAACAACTTCTGAAAGACATAAAAACTCTTATCAATACAATGATCAACTATGATTCCAGGGAACTGATAATGAAACATGCTACCTACCTCCTGACAAAGATATAAAGGCCTCAGGATACAGGAAGGGACTTTTTTTTAACATGGCCAGTATGGAAATTTGGTTTTCTTGACGATGAATATTTGTTTAATTTGTTTTATTTTGCTTCAAATGGAGGAAGAAGAAAAAAATAAAATTTTGCTAGTTAAAAATTTTAAATTAAAATTTTAAAATCCTGTGGGTTGGTCTTGGATAAAATGGACTCTTTCTCAAAGATACAGTTAATATGTGTAATTTCTTGATGAAGAATAAAAGTGTATCTGTCAAAAATATGGAAGGTAAGATTCTGTCTGTTGAGAAAGAGAAGAGAAGGGTAAAGTTTGGTACTTTGAGTAGAAAGGAAAAAGTTTCTATATCAGCAATCCAATAGCATCAGGTACTTACTGAGAGGTCATAGAATGCATATGACTTAAAGAGCTTTTAGAATTTGTAAACTTTATACTCCAGAGGGCATATCTTTGAGGCAAGACATGAAAAAAATGCCTCATATAACATTCTAACAATTAACAAATTGCTTATTTTTATTTGATGGAAAGTTTTATAAAAGAGAGCCCTTTCCTTCTAGGTCATAGGGTACCTTTTCCTCTAAAAGATGCTGGGAAATACAGGGCTTGTCCCTCTCCCCTTACTTTTGGAAACCTCCAAGGAACTGTTGAGATTATCTTGCATAACTTGGTCCAGTTTCCTCTAGGAATTTGGGAGAATGAAACACAGACTGAAACAGAGTGGAAGTGCCTCTCCAAACCCCTAAAGAATCAGTAGGACAGAGTGCTAACATAAGGCGGAGGCACAGTCCTTGACATTCAAGAGAAGGAGGGGGTAAACACGAAAAAAACCCAAAGATAGAAACACTGTCTCAGCAGTCTAAGAAAGAAACATTTTCACAGCCACATCAAGAAAACTCGGGTACAAAATGGGGCTTTAGGACCCCACTGTTAAACAGCAGACTTTTCAATCACATCAGAGGTCCTCAGTGCCTTGTTGGCAAAAAAAAAAAAAGAGTACTAATACTGTCAGCTGAAGTTCATGTACAAATCACCCCACTCTCTGGCTTCTCCAAAGATAGTACTTGGAGAAGAGAGAGCAAAAACAGTAAGGAAAATCAAAGAAAATCTGTGAACAATGACGGTAGGGACAAGTACACATGATGTCTGCTGAGGATAGGGGAGAGAGACTGCAGTGAGAAGGGCTTACAATACCTTGCTAGCAGTGGGAGATAACCTACAGAAGAATGGTAAAGAATCAACCAGAGAATTGTGAAGGCAAAGAGAATTGTTCTAGAATGAACCATAGGCTTACTCTCTCTGGGTCCCACCCAGGATTGTATTGTAAAATCTATGAACTGGAGGAAGTGTGGCTGACTTTGTTGTCTGGAATCAATAGATTCAATTACAGAACCTATCCTGTGCCTTTTACAGTATAAATATAACTATTCCGTGTTTTGATATCTTATAAGCTTATAAGGGGAGCAGTTGACTATTCATGAATTAATTCCAAACATTAAAGCTCCTAAATTTCAGTTGGGTCAGAACAGTGAGCCAGATAAGTTAGAGGTCTCTAACCACCTGGGCCCATCATCTGAGGAAGTAGTTTCTGACATGAGAGATTACAGGTAGGTCACTTTAGGTGTCCAAATGGAAGTTTTTAATGCATTACCATTCGTTCTTGAGTAGAAGAAGTTTTTTTTTTTTCTTACCAGAAGTTTATAAATTTTGTTAATTTTAAAGAGTCCCTTTAAACAAGTAAGGTTAGTGGTCTTACCTATTAGACAAGGATATGAAAGTAAAACTCAAAAGTTCTCACTAGATTTCCTGTTCACTCACAAAAGTTAAACAAAGGTTTTACCCAAAACTATCTTCTTCTGGTGATATGGACTACCATTACTTAAAGTTTTAAACTGTAGTTTGTACATTGTTTTTTTTCCTTTACAGACTCATGTTGGAACCTTATAAACCATAGCCAAAGGGGGCTTGGTTGTCCATTTCTAATATGATATCCAGATAGTGCTGGATTCCAGTTTCGGTATATACATATACATAAAAATATACACACACATACGTACACACACACACACACACACACACACACACACACACACATATACACACCAGTAATTTGTCTTGCATCATCCTCAGGCAAGTGGATGGGGATAAAAATTGTCAACAGGATCACAGGGAAATTTTCCTAGTAAATTCTGTAACCTGAACTAATTTGTGAGATTGACTATGGCCTAGAAACAGAACTATTGTGCCAAAATAAAAATTTGCCCCAAGATCCTACCTCATGCTGCTAAAGGAAAGAGTGTCTTGGTTGCTACAAGGGAAGACATGAGGTTCCCAAGTCTAGAACAAGTATCAAAATATGGAACCGTATAAAACATGGGATTGAACCATGGTGCATGTAAGCAGTAGGATAGGAGTTGCAAAAAAGGATTGAGGAAAATAGTCAAGGAAATATCAGGAAGAGAAAGTGCTGATTACTGGGGAGAGTAAGAAACACTTTTATTTGAGGTGAACCTTTGGAAGGAAGCTAAGGATAAGTTAGTTTATCCGTTCTTATTTCCCTAGAGAGAAAAGAGAAGGAATTCTAAAACTTAAGAAAAATATCTTAGATTTAAAACTAGTAGTTCCATTTTAGTAGAGAGGTGTCAATACTCCTGAATGCAGCTGAACCAGATTAAAATGTGATTGATAAATCTTTAACAAAATAAACATAAAATAGAACATAGATAATATTAATATGTGTTTTTTATAAGTCACTTTGGAGTTGGCAGAGATTCTTATAAATGGTTTAGTGGCTTCATTTCTATTTGAGTTTGATGCCATTGATATAATCAAAACCCCTCATTCTACAGATGAGGAAATTGAGACTAAGAAATGTTAAATGCCTTGCCCAAAGTTGTACAAGTAGCAAAGCCAAGAGGCTAACCCAATATGTAGTTGGTAGCACTTTGTAAGATTTCACCACTGAGCTGTAGATGTTAACACTAAAGATCCAATACAGCATGGAGAAATAATGGGCGAATCAATCTCCCCTGTCAAGTAGGCTTCTTGAGGCCTACTGTGTATCAGCCACTTTTGCCAGACACTTGGTGAGGGCAAGAGAAAAAGAGGAAAAAAGGGAGAAACATAGAAAGCAAATTGAAGACACAGTAACTGCATGGCATTAGCTTATAATCTAGAGAATTGATGAATTATGAATTCTATTGTTTTCTCTTCTGAATACTTCTGTCCTCCAGGACATTTTTTAGTTTGTTTAATTATGACCTCCATCCATCAAGGTCCAGGATTCCTAGTATGAAATACAAGACTCATAAAATTCAAGCAGTTTTCATTTACTGGAAGATCCTACTTAAGGCAGAAATGCTTAATTAAGTAAAATGAATAATCAGTTTTGGGAATAAAGGTGTAAACAGAAAAACAATTAATGCCACTGCCACTTTGTCTTTCTTGTGATGGACATTTGCCTGCCACATAGTCTTTAATTGTGGCTACTTAAGATTTATAAATGTTTGAAGTTCTGTCTTTTAGGGGAGTGTTCTTACACATGAATGAATGCCTGTTTCCATCCCCAACTTCTCCCAAGTGTATGGTACTGACTGAGTCCCCTAAATTAAAGCAGCAGAACTATTTCTACCAAACTAATGTGTATTTTTAAAGAGACTGTGTTCCCCAGAGTTTAGTAAGAGAGTCCCTTTGTGGGAAATTGGAGGATTCACATTCCTCCCAGATCTTTCTTTTTTATTTAGTTCCCAGGTATACTGGGAGAACAAGCTTTCCACTTTTCTTCCCTTGCCTGGATTATTTGCAGTATCAGAACCCCAAAGGGATTCAAATTTAGAGTGGAATAGTGGAGAGGCAATGTGCTATAGTAGAAAAAGAAAATTGGACTTGGAGTCAGAATAAGTGCTTGAATATTGGCTCTGAAGTTACTACCCATGTGACCTTGGACAAAGAAAAGATTGGACTATATGCCTTCTAAATTCCCTTCCAAATCCTAAATCTTATAATATGAAATCCATCACATGTGCTTGTTTGCAAGACACATGTGATTTTGTGAATGAAAGATCAGTAATGACTAAAACCCCAGATACAGAGTTGCTGACTCTGGGCATGTTACCAATGTCTATACCAAAAAAAGAGTTTGACAGATGCAAGTGGGTAGCAGGCCTGGAATATTGGGAGAATTCAGTCTCTATGCCCAGACAGGAAGAAAGTTGAGAGGGCTGGGTGTGGGCAGCCCAGGCATAATGGAAAGAAAGACTAGAAACACCAAACAGGAGGGAGCCAGACACGAAAGCAGCAGGCAGGAATTGAAGCAATAGTCCTGGGCCTTCAGCAAAGCCCACAGTGTGGGAGAAACAAAAAGGGATAGGCTCCTCTGCCTACCAAGAAAACATGGAGTCTATCAGAGATATCAGAGAAAAAGAAGACCAAGAAGAAAGGAAATGAGAATAGAAGACAAAAATTATCACATTTCTTTTGGCGTTTAAAACACTTCCAGATTGTGAGACTGTTGGACTGAAGACGGCAACTTCTGGCCAACTTAAGGCCTTAACTTTGGCATCACTCTTCTTGTAACATCAGATCACAGGCCTACATTCAATTTTGTCATTCAATATGGATTAAAAGGTCAGGGATAAAAAGACTTCTTTGGTGTTCCATTAAAGGGGGAAATCTCATCATCTTCAAGCAAAATATTCTTAATGGAGGTCATTTTTAAACGTTCATCTGTCAGTAAAACAAATGTTATAATTTTATGTGAAAACAAATGTGATAAGCCAGTGACAAAGGCCCCGAGCTCTTAAATCTAGTATGACCTGAGCATATTATCCTCCCTATCCCCTGGAAACAAAGAAAAGGAAAACATGTTCCTATTCTTCATTAGAAGGGCCAATAATTTGTACTAAAACGAATTTAATGGCATCAGAATGGAAATTTGATTTTAGTATCCTTTGACACCGATTCATTAGAATATACAATCTCTAAAAGAATCTTTTATTTTTTTAATTGTCCTTTTTGAACTTAAATATAAGAAGACAAAAAAGAACATTTCCGTGTGCACAGCACAACATAAAAAGAGGATTCAATATAAAACTATGAATTTCTATTTCACCCTGTTCAGATTTTTAAAGACTATGTAATAAATACTACACATCATTTCCAAGGCTACCTGGCATTTCTGTGTTTACTTCTAAGTTTCCTAATGTTCTCTGCTGTGTATTTTTTTTCTATCTTCCTCCCCATCCAGCCCTAGAGAAGGCTACCATTAGACATAAATATGTGTATGTGTGTGTGTGTGTGTGTGTGTGTGTGTGTGTGTGTGTGTGTAAAACCATATTATACATACTTTAGCTTATCAGTCCTTTCTCTGGATGTAGATAATATCTTCTTTCATAGGTCCTTTTAGTTGAATTGAGTATTTATAATACTTAAAATGATTTAGTCATTCATAGTTGTTCTTAGAACAATATGACTGTTATTATGTACAACATTCTCTTGGCTCTGCTTATTTCATTTTCCTTTTTTAGGAAATAATTTTTATATTTTAGTTCTTTTATTTTTTAACTTGTTTTTGATTTTCTTTTAAATTAAATTTTGTGCTTATTTTTAATTTACATCATTCATTTCCACAAGATTTTGAGTTACAAATATTCTCCCCATTTTTCCACTATCCACAACTGCAAAACAATGATCCCACTGAATATCCCCTTCCCCAGTCTGCTGTCTCCCATATCTTCCCCCAACCCCCTCTGATTTTCCAGTAGGGCATGGTGGATCTCTATGACCCATTGCCTGTATATCTTATTTCCCACTTACATGTAAAATCATACTAATTATATATATTTAAACATTTGATTTTAAAACTGAATTCCAGATTCTTCCCCTTCCTCCTTTGTCACCCACCCTTACTGGGAAGATAAGCAATTCAGTATAGGTTGTACATGTGTAGCTATGCAAAATATTTCCATAGTGGATATATTGTGAAGGACTGAATATATTTCCCTCCAACCTATCCCACCCCCCACTTGTTCTATTCTCTACTTTGATCCTGTCCCTTCTCAAAAGTGTGTGCTTCCAACCTCCCTCCCCCAAACCCTGCCCTCCCTTCCATCATGCCCCCTCTTATCCCCTTCCCCCCTACTCTAGTGTAGGGTGAGATACTGTATTAAGTGTGTATGTCATTCCCTAAGCCAAATTCAATGAGAATAAAGCTGACTCATCCCCTTTTGCCTTCCTGATCTTCCCTTCCATTGTAACAGTTTTCCCTTGCCTTTTCTATAAGAGATAATTTACCCCATTCTGTCTCTCCCCATCTCCTCTTATTATATTCCCCTCACCTCTCAATTTCACCTTTTAAGTATCATCCTTTCCTATTCAATTAGTCCTGTGCCCTCTGTCTATGTATACCTGTACACATATGTGCACACACTCACATATGTATTCATATGTCCATATACCATTAGACATATATATGTATGTAGACATATATATGTATAGACATATATATATGTGTGTATACACACACACACACACACACACACACACATTTCTAATCCCTTCAACTATTCCCATACTGAGAAAAGTTTCATCAGTTACAATTATTTTTTTTCCATGTAGGAATGTAAGTAGTTAAACTTTGATAAGTTCCTTGTGATTTCTTTTCCCTGTTTACCTTCTCATGCTTCTCTTGCTTCTTGTATCTGAATGTCAAATTTTCTATTCAACTCTGGTTTTTTCATCAAGAATGCTTGAAAGTCTTATATTTCATTGAATGACCATATTTTCCCCAGAAATGTGATACTCAGTTTTTCTGGGTAGGTGATTCTTGTTCTTAATCCCAGCTCCTTTGCCCTCCAGAATATTATATTCCAAGCCCTTTGATCCCTCAGTGTAGAAGATGCCAGATCCTGTGTTATCCTGATTGTGTTTCCACAATTTTCAATTTTTTTCTTCCTGTATGATTGTAATATTTTCTCCTTGATCTGGGAACTCTGATACCTGGCTATAATATTGCTAGTTTTCTTTTTGGGATCTTTTTAGGAGGTGATTGGTGGATTCTTTCAATCTCTATTTTGCCCTGTGGTTCTAAAACATCAGGGCAATTTTCCTTGAGAATTTCTTGATGGGTGATTTCTAGGTTGTTTTTTTTTTCTGTCATGGCTTTCAGTTAGTCCAGTAATATTTAAATTATCTCTCTTGGATCTAGTTTCCAGGTCAGTGGTTTTTCCAATGAGATAATTCACATTGCCTTCTTTTTTCCATTTGTTTGGATCTGTTTTAGAGTATCTTGATTTCTCATCAAGTCACTAGCTTCCATTTGATCCAATCTAATTCTAAAATAATGATTCTCTTCTGTGAGCTTTTGAGATTCTTTTTCCATCTGGCATATTTGGCTTTTTAAGGTATTCTTCTCCTCATTGGCTTTTTGAGCCTCATTTGCCATTTGAATTAGTCTCTTTTTTAAGGTATTATTTTCTTCACTCAGGTTGTTGACTCTCTTTTCCTGACTTTCTTGCATTATTCTCCTTTCTCTTCCCAATTTTTCCTCCACTTCTCTTATTTGGTTTTCAAAATCCTTCTTAAGCTCCTCTATGGCCTGTAAACAGTTCATATTTTTCTTGGAAGCTTTTGGTGCAGGAGTTCTGATTCATTGTCTTCCTCCTGTTCCATGCTTTGATCCTTTTTGTCCCCAAAATAGGAGCAAAGTCAAATCACTGTGCTTGCTTTGCTTTCTTTGCTTGCTCATGTTGCCACTCAATTATTTGACTTTTGAGTTTTTGCCACGGTAGAGTTCTGCTCCTGGAGAGAAGAGCTTTGTCCCAACTTGCTAGGGTTTTCTCAGATGCTAGAGCTATTAGTTGGCTGCCCACTCTGAAGCCTCCACAGGCTCTGGCAAACTGGTCATGCACCCCAGAACCTCCACCCTAGACAGTGATGCAGATCCAAGCAGGTTAAAGCAAGAGTGATTATCACTCAAACTGGTCACTTGGTCCCCCTACAATCTCCTGGCCAGGAGCTCTAAAGCAGCCACATGTCAGCCACCATGCATCAGCCACTTCTCCCTCCAAGGTGCAAAGGCTGCACTGCTCTCCTGCACTCCTTGTTCCCCAAATCCACACTGCACTGACCTCTCACTTTGTCCTTAGCATCTATGGGTTGATAATTCTGGAAACCACCATAGCTGCTGGTGATCTGAAGTCCCTCCAGTGGGGGGCTGGTAGTGGCCGCACTGAATCTAAAACCTCCAGCTCACTTGGGGCTGGGCTCAACTCCCAGAGTGTTGTGCTGGCCCCTTCCTGCAGCCTGCTGGGCTGCCTTCAGTGGGAGGTTAGCTTCTCTCTGTCATTTTGTGGTTTTTGTAGCTCCTAAGTCTGTTTAGAATCATTTTTTATATGAATTGGAGAAAGTGGTAGTGGGAGCCACACAGAAGCCCTGTTTCTCTTCCACCATCTTGGCTCTACCCCCATCATTTTCTTTAATGAAATTATTGATTATATGATTTGATTTTAAACACACCCATTATTTGAGATTAGGTTGTTTAGTCTTCAGTTAGTTTATATCCTGTGTTTCTATGGCCCCTTATCAAATATAATTTTATTACCTTTTGATCTGCAAAGGATACATTTAATATTTCTGCTTTTCTGCACTTAACTACAAAGTTTTTATGCCCTAATATATTATCAGTAAATTTTAAAAGGTACCATGTACCACTGAGAAAAAAGTAAGTGTATTCCTTGCTATTCTCATTCAGTTCTCTCCAGATATCTATCATATCTACCTTATCTAATGTTCTATTCACCTCCTTAACTTCTTTATTAATTATTTCTTGTTAGATGTATCTAATTCTGACATGGAAAGATTAAAGTCCCCCACTATTATAGTATTACTTTCCACCTGTAATTCATTTAATTTTTCCTTTAAAAATTTAGATGCTATAACATTTGGTGCATATAGGTTTAGTATTGATATTGCTTCATTTTCACCTATTATCATAATGTTGTTTTTCTGTTTAGCTCTTTTAATTACATTTATTTTAACTTTAAATTTTGACATTGTGATTGCTACTACCCCTGCCTTTTTTGCCTCTGCTGAAGCATAGTAAATTCTGTTCGATCCATTTATTTTAACCCTGTGTAATTCTTGCATTTTAAAATGTGTTTAATATGAACAACTGTAAAGCCAAGCACAAGCAGCTTTCCAGAAAACTGTTGCTGTGAACAGCTCTAAGGCTCTGATCACATAGTATAGTGAACTTTCTATTTATTCAGCAGTAAAGTAAAACATTGACAGAAACCACAGTACAACATTCACAGTGATACAATGTAATAACTTATCACTAAAGTGGCCACATAGTTATAAACAAAAGATATCATTCAGGATACAAAATACAAATTTCTCCCACCCCTATGTCACATTGTCTTAATCTAGTCAATCAGAAAGTCTTCTTTTATCTTTATTGGAGATTAGCTTCCAATCATCCTTAATTCAAACATCCTTAAGGGGTACAAAGTACAAAGCTCTCCCACTCCTAGGTCACAATAAATCATGGTCTTGTCAGTCAGCACTAAGTCATGAAGGAAAGGTCCTTTCATCTTGACCCTGGGCTGGCTCCCAAATTCCATGGTTCCTCTTCCATGCTCCCAGCTCTTGTCCAAATTCACCCAGCCATCACCTAGACTCACAGGTAAGCAACTCCCAACTCCTGTTCCAATTTGAAGTTCACAGGGACCAGTTCACCTCAAGCCCTTCAAAGTCTCTGTTCCTAGGAAGAGAAAACTTAACAGAGCCATAATATCTACACACATCAAGCTTAGCAGAAGTACAGCAACATTCACACAAATTGTTAGCACTATTATCTCAATTCACTTTCTGCCTGTGAAATCAATACAAGTCAACAGACAGGGTACATCTGTCTGACAAAGTAACACAATTCAACAGATAGAGTCCTCCTATCTGACAAAGTAACACAAACAACAAATAGAAGGCTTCTGTCTGACAAAGTATACAAATACAAATCAACACAGACAGAGTGCCAGACACCACAAGTGTTCTCCCTTTCAGTTATGCTCAGTCCCAGCTTGTGCTCCTGCTTGTATATGGTCTTTAGCTCCTCCCTATTCCACCCACCTCTTACATCCTTCCTATTCTGGTCTTTGGCAAGTCCCTTCAACTGTGGACTTTATAGGTTCTGTTTCCAACAAAGACTTGATATAATCATGGACAAGACGCAAAGACACTTCAACTGAAATGAGATGTTAAGTACTGCTTTGCTTGCCATTACAACAACACATTGTCAGATTCTGGTTTTTAATTTATTCTACCATCATCTATTTCCATTTTATGGGTGAGTTTCATCCCATTCACATTCAAAGTTATAATTACTATTTGTGTAATTCATTCCATCCTATTTTCTTTCTCTGTTAATGTTCTCACTTTCTTTTTACCCTATCCTTCCTCATACATCTGATTTACTTCTAACCACTACCTCCCTAATCTAGACCCTTTTAAAGAATCCCTCTTTATCCATTCCCTTTCTAAAAATCCCTCCCTTATCCTGTCTCCTTACCCTCTTGTTTCTTTATAAATTTATAAGACTTTTATAGCCTTCTAGATGTATGTGATTCCCTCTTTAATCCAGTTCCAGTGAAAATAATGTTCTAGCACTTCCAACCCTCCACCCCCACCTGCTTAGATTATAACAATTCTTTATTCAGGCCTCATTTGTATAAAATAAATGTTCCATTTTACCTCTCCCTACTCAATTTTCTTTTTTGGAGTCATTTCATTGTATTCAACTCAATCCCAAGTTTTCTGTCTATGTATGCTCTTCCAAACTTTTCGAGTAATGATAACATTCTTAAGAGAACAAAAAACATTTTTCCATATAAGTAAACCATTTGATCTTATTGAGCCCCTTATAATTGTTCTTTAATGTTTACTTCATGTTTCTCCTGGATCTTATATGTCAAATTTTCCTTTGAGTTCTGGTCTTTTTGTCACAAATACCTGAAAGTTTTTTTTTTAATTCATTAATTTTTTTTTTTCCCATTCAGGATTATACTCAACTTTGCTGGGTAAGTTATTCTTGGTTACAAACCTAGCTCCAAAATTTAATGTTCCAAACCCTTCAGCCTTTTAATGTAGAAGATGCTAGATCTTGCTTATAGAACATTTGACTACAGATCCAGAATATTTAAAAATGTATTTTTCTTGTTGTTTGGAGTATTTCTTCTTAACCTAAGAGCTTGAATACTTAGAGATGATGTTCCTGTGAGTTTTCATCTTGGCATCTCTTTCAGGTGGTAACCAGTGGGTTTTTTCTATTTTGTTTTACCCTCTTCTTCTGGAACTTCAGGGCAGTTTTCATTAATGATTTCTTGTAATATCATATCTAGACTTTTTTAATCATAATTTTCAGGTTATCCAACAATTCTTATATTGTCTCTCTTTGATCTGTTCTCTAGATCAGTTGTTTTTCTAATGAGATATTTCACATTCTTTTCTATTTTTTCATCCTTTTCATTTTGTTTTATTTTTTCTTGGTATTTTATAACATGATTCACTTTCCCTTGCCCAATTCTAGTTTTTAAGGAATTAATTTTTTCCTTAAATTTTTGGATCTTTTTTTAATTAATTTATTTTCTTTTCATAATGTTCTTGATTTTCTTGGACTGCTTTCCTCCCCTAATTTTTCTTCAACCTTTCTTATTTTATTTCTAAAGGCCTTTTTAAGCTCTTCCAAGAACTTTGTTTGGGGTTTGTACCAATTTGACATTTTTCTTTGAAATAGGAGTAACTTTTTAAATTTCACTATCTTCTTATGACATGAATGCAAATCTTCTCTATCCCCATAGTAGTTATTTATGGTTAGGTTCTTTCCCCTTTGCTTACTCACTATTAGTAGTATCATTAACAGCTTGTTATAGTCAAGTAAGTCCCAAGATGTGGGGTATGATGCCACAGGCTTCAGTTTTTTCATACTGTTGTTTTCTAAGCACTGTCTTGGAGCTCAACCTTGGCCACTCCTTTCTGCCCTTGAGTCAGTGTTAGGGTCCCTAGCCACACTGTCACAGCAAATGTTTTTGTTCTCTGCAGAACTTCCTACGGCTGCAAACTTCAACTCATCCCTCAGCCCTGCACCAAAACAAGGGACTCTCCTGCAAGTGCCCACAGCCAGCAGGGTCCCTGCGCCTCTGGTACAATACTCACTGGGTTCATACTTACTCCTCCTCACCCACAGTCATAACCCAGGACTGTGTCTGGTCAGCACAACTGGGCCTAGTATTCCACAACAGTAGAGGGTCCCTCAATCTTCCACTACGCAGCTGTCTAACCCCCACACTATCCATGAGGAGAAAGTTCCTGAAGCCAACTAAGAGTGAGTCGCTGTCCAATCCAGCTGTCCCTCCTACCCCTCCCCTTATTGTTTGTTGATTCAGTATAATCTACCTGGAAGTGTTTGTACCTTACTCAGGCACAGCCTCTGCCCAGGAGTTCAGGTCTTTCCTGAGATCCTCCCACATTGTCCTCTTAGGAGGACAACTGCTTTACCCCAACTTTTAAGTATTTCTGCCACTCAAAGTCAGCTTTGAGGGGACATTTTATCTTGTTTGAGGGAGAAATTTGGAAAGCCCAGTATTTCTTACCATCTTTCCAGAATCATCTCAAGAACCTTTTCTAATTGGCTTTCTAGCTATATTTCATTCTTATAACCTGATAGGGACACCCCTCAACAAGGAGGTCTGGGGTCAGAATGTTATTGTTTCAGTCATTTTGGCTAAGCAATATTTTGCAATAAAGAAGGAAGATAGTCCTGAGATGTTACTTTCACTAGCCATTGTTGGTTACCATGATATTGTTTTCTACAGGAAAATTGTACCTAAGCCTCAAATTTCAGCTTCTGAATCTTCAATTCGGAACTTCCCTTTGCTCTAGTCTTCTTACCCTCCCCCCACTCCTTCACTCCTCCTAAATCTGTTCATCATTGTCCTAGCCTCTTTTCCTTTAACCCCAATTCTCCCCAGATAACAATCTGACTTCATGTGCCTTCCTATCCACTTTGCAATAATGGAAGTGTGTAATCAGGAGATTAAGAGGTATTGTGCTTCAACATTAATATAAACAGACAAAATAAAATAGTTACTTGCCTTTTGTCCTTTGTTCTTGAAGAAGACCATGACTTTGCAAAGAGGATGCCATGATATGCAAGTGAATTGGATTTAAGTCGGGGAGGGCTATGCAAAGTCACCAGCATCCTCTGAGACATCTGGGTCCACTAGCCAAATGTAGATCAAGAAAACTTGAGATGGCCCAGGATGCAGTAAGGCACCCTGGCCTTTTAAAGTGAAGATCTTTAACAGATCTCAGTTTGAATGAGGCATTTTCTTTTTTTTTAAACAAATGCTTTATTAACTTCTATTTCACATCATTCATTTCCGCCAGATTTTGAGTTACAATCATCCCTCCCCCCCTGTTTTTCCCCTACCCACCCTCCCAGAATATCAGTCCTGCAAGATATCGCTTCCTCCAATCTGCTCTCTCCCATACCTTCTCCCATACCCCCTTCAACTTTTCCGTTAGAGGAAGGTGAATCTTTGTGTCCCAATGCCTGCACATCTTATCTCCCAATTACAAGCAAAAGAGTATTAATAATGGTATGTATATATATATATATTTGAAACATTTAATCTTAAGACCTTGAATTTCAGATCCATTTCTTACCTCCCTTGTCACCCATTCCCCCTGGGGAAATAAGTAATTCAGTATATGTTGTACATGTCTAGCTATGCAAAACATTATCATGGTAGATATATTGTACAAGGCTGCTTATAATTCCCTCCCACTCATCCCCCCCACACACACACCTGATCCATTCCCTACATGATCCTGTCCCTCTTCTATAGCGGGTACTTCCAACCTCCCCTTCCCCCAAGGATGCCCTCCCATCCATCATCCCTCCTCTCATCCCCCTTCCCCCTATTCTGCTGTAGGTTGAGATATCCCATTTAGTATGTATGTCATTCTCTCCATGAACCAAATTCAATGAGAATGTGGTTTTGCCTTTGTGCCTTCCTATTCTTCCCCTCCCTTGGAACCACTTCCCCTTGCTTCTTCTACATGAGATAGTTTACCCTACCCTGTCTCTCCCCATCTCCTCTTGCCACTTTCCTCTCTCACCTCATAATTTCACCCCTCAAGTATCATCCTTTCCAAACAAATTCAACCTATGCCCTCTATCCATATATAACTGTAACCATATACACACACATTCACATATGTATTCATATGACCACACACCCTTCTTCCATTATTTTCATGCTGAGAAAGATTTCATCAGTCACCGTTATTGTTTTTCCATATAAGAATGTAAATAGTTCAACTTTGATAAATTCCTTTTTATTTCTTTTCCCTGATTACCTTCTCAGGCATCTCTTGCTTCTTGTGTCTGGATGTCAAATTTTCTATTCAATTATGGTTGTTTCCTTAAGAATGCTTGAAGGTCCTCTATTCCACTGAATGACTATATTTTCCCCTGAAACAAAATACTCAGTTTTGCTGGGTAGGTGACCCTTGGGTTCAGTCCCAGCTCTTTTCCCCTTTGGAATATCATATTCCATGCCCTTCAATCCCTCGGTGTAGAAGCTGCCAGGTCCTGGGCTATTCTGATTGTGTTTCCACAATATTGAAATTGTTTCTTCCTGGCTGCTTGGAGTATTTTCTCCTTGATCTGGGGATTCTGGAACCTGGCTATAATATTCCTGGGAGTTTTCTTTTGGGGATCTTTTTCAGGAGTTGGTCGGTGGATTCTTTCAACCTCTATTTTGCCCTCTGGATCTAAAACATCAGGGCAATTTTCCTTGAGAATTTCTTGAAGGGTGATTTCTAGGTTCTTTCTTTGATCATGGCTTTCAGGTAGTCCAATAATTTTTAAATTGTCTCTCCTGGATCTATTTTCCAGGTCAGTGGTTTTCCCATGAGATATTTCACATTGCCTTCTAATCTTTCATTTGTTTGGATCTGCTTAACAGCATCTTGATTTCTCATAAAGTCATTAGCTTCCATTTGCTCCAGTCTAACTCTGAAGGAATGAATCTCCTCAGTGAACTTTGAGATTCTTTTTCCATCTGGCAAATTCGACTTTTTAAGGCATTCTTCTCCTCATTGCCCTTTTGGGCCTCCTTTGCCATTTGAGTTAGTCTATTTTTTAAGGTGTTGTTTTCCTCAGTCAGGCTGTTGACCCTCATTTCATACTTTTCCTGCATCCTTCTCATTTCTCTTTCCAATTTTTCCTCCACTTCTCTTATTTGATTTTTAAAGTCCTTCTTAAGGTCCTCTATGGCCTGCAACCCGCTCATGTTTTCCCCTGGGGCTTTTGGAGCAGGACTTCTGACCTCACAGTCCTCTTCCCCTATGCTTCGACCCTCTTTGCCCCCAAAGTAGGAGCCTAGGGTTGCATTTTTCTGTTTAATTTGTTTCCTTTGTCTTGGGTGAAGTTTGGGGTGGAGGCTTTACAGAATCCACCCAACCTGCAAAAGTTTTGAAGACACAACGTCCAACCCCACGTTTGGGACTGAAGCTCTCCTGTCTGGTGGTAAAGTCCTACTGTGGCAACAAGCCCAAAAATCAAGTAATTAAGTGGCAACATGCCTAGGCAAATGAAACAAAATAAGCAGAAAAGTTCAACATTGGACTCCTATTTTAGGGGCAAAGAGGCTCAAAGCATGGAGGAGGACTGTGAGGTCAGAACTCCTGCACCAAAAGCCCCAAATGAAAATACAAGCTGGCTACAGGCCATAGAGGACCTTAAGAAGCAGATAAGAGAAGTGGGGGAAAATTTGGGAAGAGAAATGAAAAAAATGCAAGAACACTATGAAATGACAGTCAGCAGCTTGACTGAGGAAAATAACACTTTAAAAAATAGACTAACTCAAATGGCAAAAGAGGCTCAGAAAGGCAATGAGGAGAAGAATGCCTTAAAAAGCCTAATTTGCCAGATGGAAAAAGAATCTCAAAAGCTCAATGAGGAGATTCATTCCCTCAGAGTTAGACTGGAGCAAATGGAAGCTAGTGACTTTCTGAGAAATCAAGATACTGTTAAACAGATCCAAACAAATGAAAGAATAGAAGGCAATGTGAAATATCTCATGGGAAAAACCACTGACCTGGAAAATAGATCCAGGAGAGATAATTTAAAAATTATTGGACTACCTGAAAGCCAAGATCAAAGAAAGAATCTAGAAAAGATCCTTAAAGAAATTCTCAAGGAAAATTGCCCTGATGTGTTAGACCCAGAGGGGGAAATAGAGTTTGAAAGAATTCAGCAATCGCCTCCTGAAAAAGATCCCCAAAAGAACACTCCTAGGAATATTATAGCCAGGTTCCAGAACTCCCATATCAAGGAGAAAATACTACAAGCAGCCAGGAAGAAACAATTTCAATATTGTGGAAACACAATCAGGATAACATAGGATCTGGCAGCTTCTACACTGAGGTATCAAAGGGCATGGAATATGATATTCCAGAGGGCAAAAGAGCCAGGATTGAAGCCAAGGGTCACCTACCCAGCAAAACTGAGTATCTTGTTTCAGGGGAAAATATGGTCATTCAGTGGAATAGAGGACTTTCAAGCATTCTTAAGGAAAAAACCAGAGTTGAATAGAAAATTTGACATTCAGACACAAGAAGCAAGAGATGCTTGAGAAGGTAATCGAGGAAAAGAAATCAAAAGGAACTTATCAGAGTTGAACTATTTACATTCCTACATGTAAAAACAATAACTGTGTCTGATGAAACCTTTCTCATTATGAAAATAATTGAAGAAGGGTATATGGGCATATGTTTACAGGTATACATGGATAGAGGGCACAGGTTGAATTTGGTGGGAAGGGATGATTCTTAAGGGGTGAAGTCAAGAGGTGAGAGAGGAAAGTGGAAAGAGGAGATGGAGAGAGACAGGGTAGAGTAAACTATCTCATGTAGAAGAGGCAAAGGGAACTAGTTGCAAGGGAGGGGAAGAACAGGAAGGCAAAAAGGCAAAACCATATTCTCATTGAAGTTGCCTCAAGGAGAGAATCACATACATACTAAATGGGATATCTCACCCTGCAGGGGAAAGGGGGATGAGAGAGGGAATGATGGAGGGGAGGGCATTCTGGGGGGAAGGTTGGTTGGAAGTACCCACTATCAAAGAGGGACAGGATCAAAGTAGGGAATGGATCAGGTGGGAGGTGAGATGGGTGGGAGGTAAATATAAGCAGTCTTACAATATATGTACTATGGTAATGTTTTGCATAGCTATACATGTACAACACATAATGAATTGCTTATCTTCTCAGAGGGAGTGGGTGACAATGGAGGAAGGGAATGTATCTGAAAATCGAAGTTTCAAAATTAAATGTTTCATAAGATGTCCAGGCATTGAGGCTCAGAGATTCACCTTGCCCTAATGGCAAAATCGAACGGGGTATGGGAGAAGACATGGGAGAGAGCAGATTGGGTGAGGGGATATCTAGTGGGACTGCTATTCTGGGGTAGTGGGTAGGGAAAAAATTGTAACTCAAAATCTGGTGGAAATGAATGATGTAAACCAGAAGTTAATAAAGCATTTATTTAATAAAAAAAAAAAGACTTAATAAGAAGTGAGGCAAAGAATGTCCTCTTTAAAAAAATAGATCTGGGGGAAAACCTCAGAGTTTCTGGCCAAAACAGGAAAAATTGCTATTATATTCATTCTGAGCCAATGAGGGCCCAAACAATGACCAACTGGGGCTTACCTTGGGACCTATTATTGCTCAATCAGTAAGAGCCCAAGTGATTTGGAGAGCCGGAGAGATCTGAGATTAAGGCTGAACATAAAAAAAAAAGTTTCAGAGATTATAATTTACATTTCCTTTAAGCAGAGCACCTACAGGTAAGGGTGTGATACCCTATGTGGACAGAGGGAAGGAAGGAAGGAAGGAAGGAAGGAAGGAAGGAAGGAAGGAAGGAAGGAAGGAAGGAAGGAAGGAAGGAAGGAAGGAAAAAAGGAAGGGAGGGAGGGAAGGAGGGAGGGAAGGAGGGAGGTTGGGAAGGAGAAAGGGAGGGAGGTTCCGAGAGAGGGTTACCCAACTGGCCTGTTCCATTTTAGTCCCCTGTGGTGAGCTCCTTTTCTAATCACAGAGGTTGCTGTTAGAAGAGATTACAAAGTAGCCCAAGGGGGCCTGTTAGACTCACAAACATGGAGGCTTAGTGATTCTTGGCTCATCAAGCAATAATAGCATCTTTATAGAGACTGCAGCTGCAATTGGTACTCTCTGAGGGTAGAGGGAGAGGCAAAGTCAAGCCAGAGTTTCCAACATGGGAGATCTAGGCAGCAAGAGCAAGAACAAGAGAAAAGGCATCGAGACATGAAAGAATCACTACAATGGGAATCTAGGCGCCAACTGTCGTGGATAAATCACCAAATTTGGAGCCAGAAAGACTTGAGTTCAAATCCTCAAATACGTACCGGATGTGTAGCCCTAAGCATGTCACTGTACTCCTTTCAGGCTCTGTAAAATAGGGATAATAACAGCACCTACCTTACAGTATTGTTTGAGGATCAAATGAAGTCATGTTTGAAAACCGTAAAGCGCTACATAAATTCCAGCTAAAAAGAGAAAAACCATTGACTTTGGTTTAATTTTCATGCCCATTGTTTTGTGGTCTGTCGACTAGTTGTTGGTTTTGTTTTGTCAGTTAAGAAACATTTTTTTCTCTCTCTCCATCCTATCCCCCCACCAAAGAAATAATAAATTGAGTAAAGAAGAAAAAAAAAACCGTTCAACAGGCTGTTCTTCTACACGAGCACACCTGCTCTACTCTGTGCAGTCTATACCTGAGCCATCCAGAAGAGCCTGGACCCCAGCAAGCTGGAGAGACTCAGGATTGCAAAGACACTGACCAGAACTGATGCTATTTTTGTTGGTTATTTATAGTATCTGCTACTGATCAAGTAGATGACTTCCAGTTTTTTTCAAGACAAAAATAGCTTGGCAACATATTAACACGCCCACCAGTTGCCTTTCTTATAGCTGTCAGCACTTAAAATCTGAGGAAATTCAGTGGAATTGTTGGTCTCCAACCATTTCACAGATGACAGCACACTGACCATCCCTTGAAATGGTCTGCTCTTTCAACTTCTGTAATTCTACATTGTCCATATGATCATGGGCCTTTTTGTGCCTCAAGTACTTTAACAGTAAAATGGGATTGGACTAAATCAGAGGTGGGGAATATGCAGCCTCAAGATCACTCTCTACATGCTCAAGTGCAGCTCTTTGACTGAATCTAAACTTCACTGAACAAATCCTCTTAATAAAAGGATTTGTTTTGTAAACCTTGTATTCAGTTAAAAGGCCACAGCTGGGAACCTAGAAGGCCACATGTGGCCTCCAAGAGAACCCCAGGTCCCCTACCCCTGCGCTAAATGATCTCAAAGGTCCCTTTCCATCTATTGTTCTTGTTGAAAGTAACACTCCCTAAATGGCTGTGTTCCCTAGGTATCTTCAAGTTTTTTCTTGGATCATCTGATCAATTCCCACAACTTCAATTATCACTCCTATGTAGGTAACTATATTTACATAATTTTTACATAATTTACATAATATTTACATAATCCCTAGCACCAGAGTTTCATTCAGCATAGCACTGCATTTCCAGTTGATTCCTAAATATGTACACCATATATCCAGCTGGCACTTCAAATTCAGCATGTCTAAAACCAAACCTAACATCTCCCTCTAAACCAACTCTTTTCCCTTGACTTTTTTTCTTGTTAATGTCACTAACATTCTCCCAATCGCCAAATCCTAGTCACATTTAGTTCTTCCCTCTACCTTATCCAATCAGGCATCAAGAATTGTTGATTATTCCTTTGAGATTTTATTCCATCCTTCCCATTCCCATTACCCTGGTATAGGCCCTCACCACCTCTTGCCTGATTATTAACTTTCCAACTGGCTTCTCTGCTTCCATGTTGTACTTCTTATAGAACTATATCCTGTCTGTCTTTGTATAACCGTTATTTGTGCACATGTACTGACGCTTCTATTTCATTTTAGGCTTCTTAAGCACAAGAAGTACATCTTATACATACATTTTTGCCTCACCTTCAATACCTAGTGCAACACAGGCAATCAATAAGTATTCACTGCTCTCATGTATTTTCAGAGCAATCTCCTCTACCTCCTATGTCACCGAATTATAAAATTTCAAAGTTGTGAGGAACCTCTTTTCCAACTCATACCAAACAAAAATTCTCTCTACGGTATCAACAACTTCTTTTCCAAGATATCCATTGATGAGGAACCCATTGCCTCTTGAGGTAATGCATTCCATTTTGACAATTCTCATCATTAAAAATGTTTTTCCTAGGGGGTGGTTAGGTAGCAACAGTGAATAGAGCACTGGCCCTGGAGTCAGGAAGACCTGAGTTCAAATCCGGCCTTATAGACTTAACACTTACTATAAGTGTGACCTTGGACAAGTCACTTAACCTCAATTGTCCTGCCTTCCCCCCTTCAAAAAGCAAAAAAACAAAAACAAAAAAAGAAGTGTTTTCCTTAGATCAAGACTCAGTCTGCCTTTCTGTACCTCCATTTTTTTCTTATTCTGTCCACTCCAGCCAATTAGAACAAGACTAATCCTTCTATGACAAACCTTCAAATGCTTGAAAATAGTTATTCTATCCCCTCTACGTTGAAATATCTTCTCCAGGGTAATTTTCCCAATTCCTTCAGTTGACTCTTTTAATGTATGATCCTTAGCTCTTTCAGCATTATGGCTACCCTCTTCTTGCTCCACTTTGATTTAATCCTTCCTAAAGTATGGCACCTAGGACTGAACACAGTTCAGGTGTATGATCAGAGTAGCATATTAGCAGAACTATCACTTCTCTGTTTCTTAACACTATGCATTTTTTTGGAGGGGGAAAGACAAGGCAATTGGGGTTAAATGACTTGCCCAAGGTCACACAGCTAGTAAGTGTATCAAGTGTCTGAGACTGGATTTGAACTCAGGTCCTGCTGACTTCAGGACCAGTGATGTATTCAGTGTACCACCTAGTTGCCCCCATTATGCATTTCTTAATGTAGACTAAGGATAGAATTACCCACAACATATTACTGACTCATATTGACCTGCAAATCCACCAACACCCCCCCCAGATCTTTTATACATCTCCTACTGCCAAGTGATGCCTCCCCTACATATGAAGTGTTTTCTTAAACCAAGTATACTACTTTATAACTACTAAATTATATTTTATTATATTTGACTCATTGTCTTGCATTTTTGGATGCTGACTCTGTAATCCAATATAATAGCTATCCTTTTCATCTGTCCCTTTCAGCTATTCATTTTCTGTAGTCCTTATGTTTGACAGTCATTCTTTTATAATTTGCCTTCATCTAAGTCACTGTAAGTGTCAAACAGCCCATATCGTAGAACAGATCCCTGGAGCTAAAGATGTCCTTCCTTGTTGACACCAACCAATTAATGACTACTTTTTGGGTCTAATCATTCAACCACGACCACATCCACCAAATTAGTATCATCCAGCCCACTTCTATTTTGTCCACAAAGATAACATAAAAGACTTTGTCAAGTGCTTTGCTGAAATTTATAGTAGAACTAGTCTACAGAATTCCTCTTATTTACCAGTCCAGATACCCCATCAAAAATAAAAATATGATCAGTCTGTTATAATTCACTCTAGCTAGAGCCATACTCACTTTTAGTGATCACTACCTGCCTTTCTAAGTACTCATCCCCATGTTTAAGGTGTTCTAGATTTTTTGTTTGTTTGTTTTCAGGAATACAAGTCAAGCTCACTGACCTTTATTTGGTAGACTGGCATTTTCCCTTTTTTAAAAAATTGGGATGCTTATCCTTGTGAAGTGCTATAGAATCTTTTTAATTCTCTAAGTTCTTTCAAAAATTACCACCCATGTCCCCAAAATCACCTCAGTGAGTTCTTTCAATACCCTAGACTTGTTCATTGGAACTCATTAAAAACAGGCAGGTGCTCATATGTTTGTGGTATCCTTCCCAATAAAGAGCCCATTTTCCTTGGAAGATAAAACATAAGCAAAAGCTTTCTCACTGCCATCCATTATCATGAGCCCATGCACCCGAGTTGCAGTCCTAAATGCTCATTGCTTCTAATTTATAACTAGCCAGTGGGGAGAGGGGAAGGGGAACCTTTCCTATTGTGACAAGACCATAATTTCAAATTGTAATGGAACTTTGATGCCATCTAGTCCAACCTTGGCTTGAAAGATCCCTTTGCAATACACCCAAGAACTTGTTTTCGTGTTTTGGTAGAAGGCCTTCCATGAGGTGAAACCCACCACCTCCCAAAACAACCCATTATACTTTTTAATAGCTCTAATTTATTAGGAAATTTTCCTTACACAAGCCTAAATTTGCCTCTTGCCAACTAGCACCCATTGCTTTTGGTTCTGTCCTCCAGAGCCAGAGTTATTTAATAATCCCTCCTCCACCTAATGATCCTTTAAGTACTTGAAGACAGATATCATGTTCTTCTTAAATCTTTGCTACTACAGGATTAAACATTATCAGTTCTTTCAGGTGATCTTCATATGGCATTTACATGAAACACTTCATCATCCCGGTTGTTCTTCCAAATGCCTGCTGGTTTATCAATGCCCTTCCTAAACTCTGATAATCAGAAGTGCATATAAGAAATACTGCAAATACTGTCTGAACAGGATAGAACTATAGAGCTATCATCACATCCTTTTACCTGGGTGTTATATTCCTCATAATATAATCTAACATTGCATTAGAATTCTTAGCTATGATATCACATTTTGACCCATGTTGAACTTGGAGCCCACCAAGAACTCCTGACTTTTGTTAAAATACTGTCACACCATGTCTTTTCTATCATGTGTAGAGTTTTTTTTTTTTAATTCAAGTGCCTTTATTTCTGTTAAATTACATCTGATTTAATTCAACCCATTGTTTCAGCAGACCAGAATCTCTTTGAACCATTATTCTGTCACTCATTGCTAGCTTTCCCTCCTAGGTTGGTGTCCATTGCAAATCTGATAAGCATACTATTATTCAAGTAATGTCTTTATCCAAGTAATTGATTAAAATGTGAAAAAGAACTTAGCACCGATCCCTAGGGCGTTATATAGGAGACTATCCTTCCAAGTTGAAATTGAACCATTAACTTTTGGGTCCAATCACTGGACCCATTGCAAATCCAATCAATTACACTAGGCCTAGTGGTGTCAAACTCATATAGAAGTGGGATCCCTGAAAGGAATGAATTGACTTCAAAAACAACAAATTAACATTTTCTATGTGGTATTGTATTTTATTTATTTTGTTAAATATTTTTCAATTGCATTTTAATCTGGTTGTTCTTCATAAGAGTATCTTTTGTATTTGTCTTCCATTGCCTGCCTTTCCTTACAGCTTCTGTGCTCTTTTTAGAATCTGACTCAGGTTGATGAATCTCCATGCAAATGAATTAGTTGTTTTGGGCAGCTCATCTTTTTCCTTCCTCTCAAAGTCATACTTTCTGGTCATGTCATCAGCAGTAGTGTGACTTAATAGCAGTTTTAGAAAAGTCACTACTCAATATTCACATACTCAGAAGTCTCTGTTCGTTGAGTGCACCACAAGGCAACATCTGAACCTCTTCCCCCTTTCCTGGTCCAAGATGGCTCCTCTTTCTTGTTAAGATTATACTCCACCACATTAAAAGCTTGGTTCTCTATCTGGTAGAGAGACATGGGGATAAAGGAAAGAGTCCTACCAGCAAGGGTAATGACATTATCACCTACTTAATGGAACAGAATGTTTTGTTCATGGTCTTTGGAAGAACAAATATACTGGGGCCATTGGGTGACAACAGATAGATTTGGAGAAGCAAGGCTACTGAGTAAGAGACCACATGAAAGAACTCCACACCTATTCTGATAATTTCAAGTTCTTCCCCTTCAATCTTTTTAGTGACTTCTGTTGCCTATAGGATAAAACATAAACTACTTAGCCTGGCATTTATGCCCTTTGCAGTATACCTCCGACCTATACTTCTAGCTTTCTTTCATACTACTTCGAGGACTACACACACACACACACACACACAGCAGACCTTTCCTGTCAATATTCCAAGTTGTCTTGGGCTGGAAATTTCTTTCACTGTCATTTTGTGTGTTCTGCTGCTCTAGAATTTTAGAGTCATTTTTGCAGGTATTTAGAGGGGTTTGGGGGGGAAAACTCAAGCAAGTCCCTGCTTTTACTCCACCATCTTGACTCTGCCAGATAGCTATAATTATTAAGAGATTATTCCTGACATCAAGTTGTATATACTTCCTTACAGCTTCCAACCATTGCTTCTAGCCCTCTACCCTGTGACAGCCTTTCAAATGTTCGATGTCAGCTCTCATATCCCCCCTAAGCATTCTCTTCTCACTACTAAACCTCCCGGTTCCTTTACATGATCCTCAATACCCCTTACTGTTCTCATTGTCTTCCTCTAGACATTCTCCAGTTTAAACAATGATCCTGAACTGTGGTGCCCCAAACTAAAAACAGTGCTTCAGATGTGGTTTGACCAGGACAGAATACAATAGGATTATTACTTCTCTTAGAAATTAGGCTACTCTTAATAGATCCCAAGATTATATCAGTCTTGTTATCTACCTTATCATATTGTTGGCTCATATTGAATTACAATGCACTAAAACTCCCCAGAACTTTTTCAGATCAACTGCTGACTAACCTATTCCCCCTTGCCCCCAACTTGCATTTATTTGTGGAATAGATTTCTAGAACCCTAATGTCATGTTTTTTCCCATTAAATTTGACCTCTTACATTCAGCCCAACTTTCTAGCCTGTCACGATCTTTTTGTGGAGCACACTCATTTTGCATCATCACCTGTTATCCTTTTCCTTTAGCCTAGATCAGAAGACCATAAAGCTCAGAAACCACTTCTTCTCCTAAAGACTGAGCTAGAGCTCCTCATGGGCTTGTTTGATTTTTTTTCATTCTTGCAACCAGAAAGCTACTATGTCAATGGCAATAGCTCTAGTTCCTTGAACCAACTAAGTCTCAATGATAATGTCAGTGCCTTTTAAGGTAAAGAACTAGCCCATGCCACATATCAGGAGAGAGACAGAGAGAAACAGAGAGGCAGAGAGAAACAGAAAGACAGAGAGAGAGAGAGAGAGAGAGAGAGAGAGAGAGAGAGAGAGACAGAGAGAGACAGAGAGAGACAGAGAGAGACAGAGAGAGACAGAGAGAGACAGAGAGAGAGAGAGACAGAGAGAGAGAGACAGAGAGACAGAGAGAGAGAGATACTACCATACAGTACATTCTAGAATCTTGCCAGGAATCACAGTACATCTCACTGACCTACAGTTTTCAGACAATTCTTTTCTCGTCTCTTTGAAATCATGTGATTTACCCTTTTCCAATCCTCTGGTGCCTCTCCTGTTCTATACAGTCTCCTAAATATCAATGACAATGCTTCAGAAATCACATCCACCAAAGCTTCTAAACATAAGGATTCAGCTCTTCTAGTCCAAGTGACTTGTATCAGAGGAACCTAGGTACTCTCTTATTAGCTCTACATTCGTTTTACATATTATCTCTCTATTGGTCATTGTTATTTTATCTTTTTTAGTTCTGAGATCATTCTCCTTTGTGTAGAAAACAGAATCTAAATAATAATTAGGCATCTCAGGCCTTCTCTATATGTCAATTATTGTGACCCCAGTCTGAGCCATGGTCCTGTCCCTTTTTTTGATTCCTCCCTTTTTTATGCTAGTTATATACTATCTTACCATATCTTAGAGGAAAGAACTAGGAGCAACTGTTAGAAGTTGAATAGGGACTAATTTAGGATCCATGTAAGGAAAATTTTCTAATAATTAGAACTATCTAAAAGTAGAATGTGCTTCCTTGAGAAGTATTGGATACTCCCTCACTAAAACTCTTCAAGTGAAATCTACAAGATTATTTATTGAGAATGTTATAGAAGGAATTCTTTTTCAGTTATTTGATGTACTAGAGAACCTCTAAGGTTCTAATTTTATTTCTGTAAATACATGCTTCTTGTACTTGCTGCCATCTTCTACACATATCTTTTAAAAATTGAAGTTGTTTGTTAAGCTCTTATGTATCTGCATATGTGTGTATATGTATGAATGTATGTCTGTATCTACTTCCTGATGAGTATCAGGTCACTGGATCCAGATGGCTCTGGAGGAGAAAGTGAGGCTGGTGAGCTTGCATAGCCCTCCCTCAAATCCAAGTCAACTGCAAGTCATGACATCATTTCTCTGATGCCATGGTCCTCTTCAAAAATGAAGGACAAACACAACAACATCAGCTTTTTCAGATAACTCCTCCTCGTTTCCTCCTCATCATAATTTTTCCCTTGGTGTTTTAAGGATTTAATTCTTGAGAATTTCTCTCTCTCCTGGACTGACATTCCCTGTAGAATTTTAGTCCATGGGATTCCACCTAACCTCCCTCTAAACACTTTAAAATATGGTTTCCCAAAGTCTAGCATAAGTCATATGGTATCTTTCTTTATATGCTCTATGACAAATTCTAAGATGGAGTGGTAATTTCCTCTCAAGATTCCCCTTATTTCTCCCCAGAAAACAGTTCTTCACTGCTAGTGAGGATCAGATCCAGAAGAGAATTTCTCCAATCTTGGCTCTTCTATCTTCTGAAACATGAAATTATCATTAAGGAAAATAAGAAAGTTATTAGTTACTCTGCTTTTAGCAGAGGAATGTTCCACCAGATGCGAGGATAATTAGTGTCTCTCATCATTACTATACCTTGCCTTTGTTCCAGGATTGTGATTTGTTTCCTAAATTCTTCATCTAGTTCCTTTTTCTGTCCAGGTGGCCTGTGGTTTGCTCAAATGACAGTAATACTTATGTTTCTTCTATTGATCTTGACCCAAATCCTTTTTCCCCATGTTTTCCTTGAATTTTTTCACATCTCCTTAAGAGGCAGTGTTATGCTCCCCTATTTTGTCCTTATATTGGGGTTATATTCCAGTTGGGGGGGCGGGGTGCATGCTACCAGATACCATGCATTAAGACCTCTTGTATCTTGCTTATTACTGAAATTTTATGCAACTCTGAGGTGAAACTGCCCAG
The DNA here is from genome assembly GCA_011680675.1 of Gymnobelideus leadbeateri. Lineage (NCBI taxonomy): Eukaryota > Metazoa > Chordata > Mammalia > Diprotodontia > Petauridae > Gymnobelideus > Gymnobelideus leadbeateri. The sequence continues at coordinate 37,081 of WOXC01003033.1, forward strand.
ACTAACTAGGATCCTATTTCCAATGTCCCAGTCCAATTTATACCTACCTAGATCCCACTGGGTCCCCAAAGACAGAGAAGACTGACCTAGCTCACTCCCTGCCCAAATCCCATCAAAATTTTCCCTTTCCCTCCACTAGGCTGAGAACTGGAGCTCAGACTTGGCTACCAGTACTACATCAACAAACAGAAAGCCAGTAATTACAATCCTGGTAAGATAGAGTACCACCAGGGCTGACCCTGTCTCTAAGGACTGCTGGGCTTTACCATCTACCTTGCCACCATACCCTCCACACTCCATAAGAATTGCTTTCTGCTTGGACTCTGAAAACTGCCAGGGACCTTTATCCACATAGGTCAATTTCTAGACCAATGAATCCTACAAATTTTGAGAATTGATAGACTACAAGGAGAGTAAAGTATCACAGATGTAGTAGAGCTAGGAGTGATCTCATGCTTAATAAAGTTCCATCTGGTCTGGCAGTCCTTGTCCTGTTAATGCCTAGTTCTCTTAGCCTGGCAAAGGAAAAAGAGAACTTTGGCAACTTGGTTTCCTTTTCTTGATTTATCCTTCAACAAAGTGTCCATAATTTCCAGTCATAAAATAGAATAGCTGAATGTCATGGAAGGAAGTGAGACTCCTAAAGCATCTATACTTTCTTGAGACTTTTAACGCATTACACCAATTTAGATTTGACACATTTGCTAATTTAAAGCAGATATTGAACTTAATTTGGGATCATTTTTTTTCTAAGAGGTGGATAGGAATTGCATATGCACAGATATTCCTCCATCTTCAAGATATGCAGCAGCCAAAGTAAATATGTTTTCATTTAGAATTGGTCTCCAAATGCCTGATAGTCTGTCCTGCTAATCAAAGCCGGTCCAACTTTAACTATACCCCACTCTCCCCACCCCCACCCCCAGCTCTGCTCTGAACTGACAGCTCCCATATTTACTTTTCACTTCCAGACCTGGCCACCCATTAGAGTGGGATTAGGAACAGGAACGACTGAAATAATCACACTACCCTAATATCCCTGTGCTTCCAACTCTCTGCCCCACCAAGATTGGACTCTGCCACCTCATAAGGTCTTCACTTACAAAAGAAGTCATAAAAATATATTCATAGAGAAAGACAAATGTATTAGAAATATGAAAAGAATCAAGTCTAGTCATATAAAATCGTACACAAAATGCTAAGTAAGCAAGGAGATATTCAGTGATATTTGTAGAAAACTTCATGGAAAAAACAAATTAGACAGGGCCTTAAGGAAGTCATGCTTTGACAGAGAAGGCAGTGTTTATGTGTGTATGTATAATGCTCTGATCAGTGGTTTAGAGAGCAGGGAGGCAAATTGGGAATGATGAGCAAATTTGTTGACCTAAAAGATGAAGTACCATCTGGAATGTAGAGAGAAGACGCGGGTCATTATGTAAGGGGACAGCACTTGACTGAATCAGGGTCAGGGAGGTTTGATTTGATACAAAAAGAAATTGGCAGTAAACATAGCCTTTGGAGCAAGAATGAATAGATCCAGTTTTTACCTGAGAAAAGTGATTGAAGGGCATGCTAAAGGTGTAGAGGATTACCATATGGAGGCTAGTAGACAGGTTTTTGTAGGATTTGAAGTGTGATGAACTTTTAAAAGATCTGGACAGGGGAGGGAACCTGCGGGCCTCAATACCACATGTGGCCCTGTGGGTCCTCAAGTCCCTTTCAACTGAATCCAAACTTCAGAGAACAAATTCCCTTAATAAAAGCATTTGTTCTATAAAACTTGGACTCAGTCAAAAGGCTGCACCCAAGGACCTAGAAAGCCACAGTTTCCCCGCCCCTATGACTGTGGCAGTGAGGAAGAGGTGGGTTTGGGCAATATTTTGAAAAATGGTTAGGAATTGGGCATAGACTTAACTAGATCTTGTAAAATCTAAGCTCCCTGGGGGCAAAGACTATTTTGGTTTTTGGCCTTGTACTCTATCATGTTGTCATTTTTCTTTCTTGAACCTCTTATTTTATTGGCAAAAGTTTCCAGGTAAGAAAATTCCTCTTGCCAATATATATTAGAGAAGTTGGAGGAGAGGAGAGGAGTTACAGGAAGAAAAGGCGGAAGAGAAAAAGTAAGAAGAATACCAGCTAGTATTTATAGAGTGCTTTACATTTTGCAAAGTGTTTTATAAATATTTCATTTAGTCCTCACTACAACTCTGGGAGATAGGTGCTATTATTCCCATTTTACAGTTGAGTAAATTGAGGAAGACAGAGGTATCACACAACCAGCATGTATCAGAGGTGGGACTTAAACTCGGAGCTTCTAAACTCAGAGGTCAGTTCTCTATCCATTATGCCACACTCTTTTCATTCAGTTTATTTTAAATGTGCTGTACCCAAGAGATATTTGTCGAATTGAATTTAGTAGAAAATTATAAGAAATGGAAGAGTAAAAATTATTCACATCCAAGCCTGGTGGGTTATAGAAGCTAGAAACTAAAGAGGGTTTATGGAAAATGATAAAATGTCTTTTAGAGACATCCCTTGTCTAAAAATATTTTGATTGGACACCTAAGTAAAGAGATCCTGTGGGCAGCTAGTAAATCTTGGGAGAGGAAACAGAGGATTCATCTGCATATAGGGAATAATGTTTTTTTCTATTTTTTATTATTTTTATTTTCTATTTTTTATTATTTTAGTGTTATTTCTTGCCATGTTATAGTTGTTACTGGCATCTATCTTTTCATATTTGCCTTTGTTTACTGACACTTTAAACTGACAAAGAGATGATTGTGATTTCAAACTTTCCCTTGAATATCATTAATTGTAGGAGCTGCCCATAGGAGGGAGCCACTGAATAGAAGGGTTAAGGTCCATTCCCTGAATATGACAGGACCTTCTGATTTCATGCTCTCTGTCTATCCAGCTGTCTAGATAAGTATCTCGGTGTAGCTTATAAGCATCTGTCATCAGACTACCTAGATCTAATAACAAAAACCTAAGTTCATTCGACAGATTTCTTTTTTCCCACTTGGTCCAAGTGAGAGAAGAAAAGGACTAGAAATTATAGCATAGGACACTTATGCTTGGGGCTGAAAAATATCCATTGTACATCTATTTCTGAAATGAGTCTTCCTGATCATTGGCTTTCTGATGTCATTTCTCTACTAATTTATTTAATTTTGGGGGGCTCAAATCAGGATTGGATTTGATTTTTGTTCATGTGTCTAGAAAAAATAGTGCATTCCATGCTCCTTCTAAACATCCTGCCCTTTTAGTAAAATTGTTCATTTTTCTTTTTTTATAATGTTCAATCACAGCATTTGGTAACAGAGTGAAAACTGATAATTTGCTTTAAATGAGTCAGTTTTCTGCCAAGCTATGAGCACCACGACTCATAATTACATGTTCAAAGGCTTTTGGGAACAAGAGGAAGCCAGGCCAAAGAAGCCCTTAGCTTGTGCACTTTCATATCTATAGAACAAATTACTGCCCAAGGCAACTCATAGCTAATTAGTAAACCCACAAAAAGAGACAGTTCCCAAATTGATGGCAGAAAAGACTATGCTTTTACTAAAGCTAGAAAGCATCTAATAGTTAACTAGTATTTGATAAATAATGAGAATTTAGCTTATTTGAGGCTTTAGACCAAGTCAAAAATAGCTGGAAGGAATAGAGTACCCTTCTGCTTAATTGTGTTTGTTTGTTTTTTTAATCTGTTAAAGAATACATTTGACAGATTTAATATTATTTCTTATAAATACCTGTGGTTGACTGTTGACTGGCTCCCACTGGTGTCCCTTTGTTTGTAGCATGAGGACCCAGTGGGAGCCATGCAGAAAGGAGAGTGACCATTTCCTAGCACAGGACTAGGAGCTCAAACTCTAGCCTATTGTTAGCAAAGCTTGCTTTATAACTGGGGAGTATGAGCAGGAATCATTTTATGACTACACTTCCAAAGGCAGAATTACTACAAACAGGACCCAAATTTTACAAATCTGCCACACAGGCAAAAGCTTAAGAGTAACCACATGTTACAATAGATAAGAAGAGATAAGTATCACAGGATTTAGAGTCGGACATAACCTAGGAGATAATCTAGCCCAATCCCTCATTTTACAAATGGAAAAAGTGAGGTGCAAAAAAGGGTAAGTGATAAGTAGCAGACTGGGGTTTTGAGACTGGGCCTTCTGACTCAGTCAAGCATAGATCATGGTCTAGGTAGGCAGACACACCTTGGGGAACATTCCTATTGTCCCTCCCCCTCTCCCTCAGGGAAAACTTCCTTCAGGAGGAGCAGTGTTCCTCCTGGGTGTGTCAACACACCTGGCCCACTATACATGTCTGTGCTCATATTTCTAATGCAGGTCAGTTACACTACTATAATTTTATGATGTGCTTCCACCAATGCATCTGTCTTCCATTAAAGGATCTCAAGGGCATTTCTGGGGTTTCTGTGTTGGGGGGAAAAAGTGGTCATAGTGGAAATGTTTAATCTGTGTCTTTTCCATCTCCAACAGCTATATAAACATACACATGGAGTGAACTTATCAAACTTTACAAATGAAACAAACATGGAAAGGATAGCTAAAACATTTCATGTCAGAATTAATAAAGATCTTGAAAACCTGCAATACTGTGCCAAATTAAATAAGAAAACATTTAGTAAGGACAAACATAAAGGCTTACCTTTAGGTTTAAAAAAATCAATTTCATATATACAAAATGAGAGAGTTGTGGTTAGGCAACAATTTGTCTGAAAAAGATCTGGGTATCTGAGTGGACTGTAGGCTTAAAATGAGTCAATAGAGTCATATAGCAGTCAAAAAAGCTCATGCAGTCTTAGACTGAATCAAAAGAGGCATGCCATGCCAGACTAGCAAAGTGACACCTTTGCTATACTCTGTACTAGTCAGAACACATCTGGGATATTGTGCAGTTCTGAGCAGTATATATTAGGAGGAACAGGGAGGCAGCTTGGATGGGGAAGGGCCTGGAGTTCATGTCATATGCAACTGTTGATATTTAAGTTATAGAAGAAGAAAATAGAAGATTGATATTGCTTTGGAGAATTTGAAGGGGTGTCACATAGAAGGAGTAGACTTGTTAGGCTTAGCTAAAGAGGACAAATTATGAGCAATGGGGAGAAGTTGCTAAGAGGGAAATTTAGACGTGATGCAAGAGAGAACCTGCGGGGGACAGAGCAAAGATGGCAGAGTAGAAACAGTATGTCCAAGGCACTCTCCCCCCAGATCACCTCCAAACTATGTAAAAGTGGACTCTGAACAAATTCTGGAGCCCCAGCACCCACAGAACAACACAGAGAAGCTAACCTCCTGCTAAGGACAGCCCAGCAGTCCTGCAGGAAGGACCAGCGCAGCGCTCTGGGAGCCGGCAGCACAGTGTGCAGAGAGCCAAGTCCAGGTCCATATGAGCCGAGGTTTTAGCCCCAGGGTAGCCCGGGCCAGCAGCCAGCTGGAGGGACCGCAGCTGTGGCGAGTCGAGAATTATCAACACAGACATGCCTAGGACAAAGTGAGATGTTAGTGCCCTATGGACTTTGGGACTAGTATTTGGGGAACACATCGGCTTCCTCCCCTGGGGGCTAGAAGCTGCTGAGGAGACTCGCCATTTTGCAGTTTTCAGTGGCAGCTCCAGCTCCTGGCCTGCTAACTGTAGGGAGATCCAGAGATCAATCCTGGGGGATAATCAATCTTGCTTTAACCTCCCTGGATCTGGACTGTGGTCTAGGGTGGAGGTCGTGGGGTGGATATCCAGCTTGCCAGAAACAGAAGTTGTTCCCCCACACATTCGGGACAGAAGCTCCCCTGTCTGGTACCAGAGTCCTTCTGTGGGAACAAGCCCAAAAGTCAAGTAATTAAGTGGCAACCTGCCAAGGCAAAAAAACAACAACAACAACAACAAAATAAACAGAAAAATGCAACATTAGACTCCTATTTGGGGGGCAAAGAGGATCAAAGCATGGAACAGTCAGAGGACTGTGAGGTCAGAAATCCTGCTCCAAAAGCACCAAAGGAAAAGATGAGTGGGTTACAGGCCATAGAGGACTTTAAGAAAGACTTTAAAAATAAAATAAGAGAAGTGCAGGAAAAATTGGGAAGAGAAATGAGAAGGATGCAGGAAAAGTATGAAATGAGGGTCAACAGCCTGACTGAGGAAAACAACACCTTAAAAATAGACTAACTCAAATGGCAAAGGAGGACCAAAAGGGCAATGAGGAGAAGAATGCCTTAAAAAGCCAAATTTGCCAGATGGAAAAAGAATCTCAAAAGCTCACTGAGGAGATTCATTCCTTCAGAGTTAGACTGGAGCAAATGGAATCTAATGACTTTATGAGAAATCAAGATGCTATTAAGCAGATCCAAACAAATGAAAGATTAGAAGGCAATGTGAAATATCTCATGGGAAAAACCATTGACCTGGAAAATAGATCCAGGAGAGATAATTTAAAAATTATTGGACTACCTGAAAGCCAAGATCAAAGAAAGAACCTAGAAATCACCCTTCAAGAAATTCTCAAGGAAAATTGCCCTGATGTTTTAGATCCAGAGGGCAAAATAGAGGTTGAAAGAATCCACCGATCACCTCCTGAAAAAGATCCCAAAAAGAAAACTCCCAGGAATATTATAGCCAGGTTCCAGAATCCCCAGATCAAGGAGAAAATACTACAAGCAGCCAGGAAGAAACAATTTCAATATTGTGGAAACACAATCAGAATAGCCCAGGACCTGACAGCTTCTACACTGAGGGATCGAAGGGCATGGAATATGATATTCCAGAGGGCAAAAGAGCTGGGAATGAACCCAAGGGTCACCTACCCAGCAAAACTGAGTATTTTGTTTCAGGGGAAAATATGGTCATTCAGTGGAATAGAGGACTTTCAAGCATTCTTGAGGAAAAAACCAGAGTTGAATAGAAAATTTGACATCCAGACACAAGAAGAAAGATGCCTGAGAAGGTAATCAGGGAAAAGAAATCAAAAGGAACTTATCAAAGTTGAACTATTTACATTCCTATATGGAAAAGCAATAACTGTGACTGATGAAATCTTTCTCAGTATGAAAATAATGGAAGAAGGGTGTATGGTCATATGAATGTATATGTGAATGTGTGTATACATGTTTACAGTTATACATGGATAGAGGGCATAGTTTGAATTTGTTAGGAAGGGATGATACTCAAGGGGTGAAATTATAAGGTGAGAGAGGAAAGTGGCAAGAGCAGATGGGGAGAAATAGGGTAGGGTAAACTATCTCATGTAGAAGAAGCAAGGGGAAGTGGTTCCAAGGGAGGGGAAGAATAGGAAGGCAAAAAGGCAAAACCACATTCTCATTGAATTTGGTTCAGGGAGAGAATGACATACATACCAAATGGGATATCTCCACCTGCAGCAGAATAGGGGGAAGGGGGATGAGAGGAGGGATGATGGATGGGAGGGCATTCTTGGGGGGAGGGGAGGTTGGAAGTACCCACTATAGAAGAATCACAGGATCAAGTAGGGAATGGACCAGGTGGGGGGTGGGATGGGTGGGAGGGAATTATAAGCAGCCTTGTACAATATATCTACTATGGTAATGTTTTGCATAGCTAGACATGTACAACATATACTGAATTACTTATCTTCCCAGAGGAAATGTGTGACAAGGGAGGAAGGGAATGGATCTGAAATTCGAGGTCTTAAAATTAAATGTTTCAAATACATATAAATACTATTATTAATAGTCTTTTGCATGTAATTGGGAGTTAAGATGTACAGGCATTGGGGCACAGAGATTCACCTTGCTCTAATGGAAAAGTCGAAGGGGGTATGAGAGAAGATATGGGAGAGAGCAGATTGGAGGAAGCAATATCTTGTGGGGCTACTATTCTGGGATGGGGGGTAGGGGAAAAACGGGGGGAAATTGTAACTCAAAATCTGGATTGAAATGAATGATGTAAAACAGAAGTTAATAAAGCATTTGTTTAAAAAAAAAGAGAGAACCTGCTAACATTTAGAGCCATTCAAAATTGGAATGGAAGGTCTCACTGAAGTCTTCAGTCAAAAGTTCACTTCTTGGGGATTTGGTAGAAGGGATTCTTGTTCTACTAAGGACTGGACCAAGTGGCATCTGAGATCCTTTCCAACTCAGACATACAGCAACTCAACAGATTTGGAGATTTCAGGCCACGAAAACCTAAATATATGAGAGGGACATTAGAAATGAGAAGGAGAAATAGGGATTGTACTTAAAAATCATTATTTGCTTTAAATTGGACATTTTATAAGGTAGATAAACTGATATAGTTATGTGGATATACTTGCTAATCCCCACTTCTGTAAACTGTATGCCTTAGTAATCTTGTTTTTTAGTTAGCTGATGACAGCAGCTAACTTTCAGGCCAGTCACCTTGAGGGCAATGGAAGTTATCTCTATAATGCTGTGAAGATGTTTGTAAAGTATACATTACTTACAATTTAGCGATTATTGGACATTAAGTGAAGATAGAGTACATTTTTGTCCAGTTTAGAAATAGCCTGTTTCCTCCATGACTACCCAAGAAATCTGTGCTCATTTTCTAACTTTACTAAGTCAAAACCCACAGAATCACAGAATTTCAGAGTTAGAAGGGACCTCAATGGAAATCTGACCCAATCCATACCTGAAAAAGAATCCAATCTCCAATACACCCAAGTGTCCCTTTTGCCTCTGCTTAAAGACCCTAAATGAGGGAAACCCATTACTTCCTAAAGCATTCCACTTTTGGTTACCTCTAATGTTATAAAATTTTCCCTTATATCAAGCCTAAATTTTCCTCTCAACAACTTCTGCCCATTTCTTATAGTTTTGTCTTCTGAAGATGAGCATAACAAGTGCATTCCCTCTTCCATAACATCTCTTCAAATACTTGAAGACCACTATTATATTACTCCTAAGTCATATCTTCTCCAGGCTAATCAAAGCCATTTCCTTCAGCCAATCTTCATGTGGTAGGAACTTAATTGAAGCCTTTCCCCATTACACTCTCCTGGACACTTGCCTATTTATCATTTTTTCCCTTAATTGTAGTGCCTGGAACTGAGGAGACACAGCAATACAGATATGGTCTGACCAGGTCAGAGTATAACAACTGTCCCTTCTCTAGTCCTATTGCCATGCTTCTTTTTGTCAGTCTGAGACTACTTCAGCTTCCTCTGCCTCCATCTTACATTGTTGACTCACATTGAGTTTGTAGCTCATAAAAACCCTTAAGTGTTTGTCAAATAAAATATTGTCTAGCCATGCCTCTCCCATCTGTGTACTTGTAAGTTTGATATTTTTAACACAAGTGATTTATTCCTATTTAATTTCATTTTTTTCAAGATCTTTTTGATTTCTAACTGTCATCTAATGGGTTAGCTTTCCCTTACTGTTTTGTTTCATCTGCAAATTGTGCCTATATCCACACAATTTATACAAGGTTATGCCACAATAAACAAAGCTTAGATTCCTGGGAGCACCCTGTTTTCTTTTTTTTTTTTTCAAATGATTTATTACCTTCTGGTTTACATCATTGATTTCCACCAGACTTTGAGTTACAATTTTCCCCCATTTTTCCCCTACCCACCACCCCAGAATAGCAGTCCCATAGGATATACCCTCATCCCATTTGCTCTCTCCCATATCTTCTCCCATACCCCCTACAACTTTTTCAGTAGAGCAAAGCAAATCTCTGTGCCCCAATGCCTGTATATCTTATTTCCCAATTATATGTAAAATAGTATTAATAATAGCATTTATATATTTGTAAAAATTTGATTTTAAAACTTGGAATTCCAGATTCGTTCCCTTCCTCCCTTTTCACCTACCTTTACTGTGAAGATAAGTAATTCAGTACATGTTGTATATGTGTAGCTATGCAAAACATTACCATATTAGATAGACTGACTATATTTCCCTCCCTCCTATCCTACCACCCACTTGTTCTATTCTCTACTTTGATCCTCTCCCTTTTCAAAAGTGGTTGTTTCCAACTTCCCTCCCCGTGCCAGCCTGCCCTCCCTTCCATCATCCCCCTTCTCATCCCCTTCCCCTTACTCTCCTGTAGGGCGAGATACCATATTTATTGTGTATGTCATTCCCTCCCTAAGCCAAATTCAATGAGAAAATAAGGTTGACACATTCCCTTTTGCCTTCCTGTTTTCCCCCTCCATTGTAACAGTTTTCTCTTGCCCCTTCTATATGAGATAGTTTACCCCATCCTGTCTCTCCCCATCTCCTCTTATTATATTCCTCTCTCTCCTCTTAATTTCACATTTTAAATATCATCCCTTCCTATTCAATTGGTCCTGTGCCCTCTATCTATGTATACTTGTACACATATATACACACACTCATCTATGTATTCATACACATATATACCCTCCTATATAGACATATATATGTAGAAATACATATATTCATAAATATATGTGTATATATATATATACATTTCTATTCCCTTCAATTATTCTCATACTGATAAAAGCTTCATAAGTTACACTATCATATTTCCATGTAGGAATGTAAATAGTTCAAATTTGATAAGTTCCTTATGATTTCTTTTCCCTGTTTACTGTCTCATGCTTCTCTTGCTTTCTTTATGTGAATGTCATATTCTCTATTCAACTCTGGTTTTTTTCATCAAGAATGCTTGAAAGTCCTCTATTCCACTGAATGACCATATTTTTCCCTGAAACATGATAGTTTTGCTGGGTAGGGGATTCTTGGTTTTAATCCCAGCTCCTTTGACCTCCAGGATATCATATTCTAAGCTCTTCAGTCCCTCAGTGTAGAAGCTTCCAGATCCTGTGTTATCCTGATTGTGTTCCTACAATATTGAAATTGTTTCTTCTTGGCTGCTTGTAGTATTTTCTCCTTGATCTGGGGACTCCAGAACCTGGCTATAACATTCCCGGGAGTTTTCTTTTTGGGATCTTTTTCAGGAGGTGATTGGTGGATTCTTTCAACCTTTATTTTGCCCTCTGGATCTAAAACATCAGGGCAATTTTCCTTGAGAATTTCTTGAAGGATGATTTCTAGGTTCTTTTTTAAATCATGGCTTACAGGTAGTCCAATAATTTTAACTTATCTCTCCTGAATCTATTTTCCAGGTCAGTGATTTTCCCAATGAGATATTTCACATTGCTTTCTATTTTTTCATTTGTTTGGATCTGTTTAATAGTATCTTGATTTCTCATGAAGTCACTAGCTTCCATTTGGTCCAATCTAATTCTGAAGGAATGATTCTCTTCAGTAAGCTTTTGATATTCTTTTTCCATCTGGCAAATTTTGATTTTTAAGGCATTCTTCTCCTCATTGGCTTTTTGAGCCTCTTTTGCCATTTGAGTTAATCTATTTTTAAGGTGTTATTTTCTTCACTCAGGTTGTTGACTCCTTTTTCATAATTTTCTTGCATAATTCTCATTTCTCTTCCCATTTTTCCCTCACTTCTCTTATTTGCTTTTCAAAATCATTTTTTAAACTCCTCTGTGGCCTGTAACCAGCTCATATTTTTCTTGGAAGCTTTTTGTGCAGGAGTTCTGACTTCATTGTCTTCCTCCTGTTCCATGCTTTGATCATTTTTGTCCCCAAAATAGGAGTGTAAAGTTGGATTGCTCTGCTTGCTTTGCTTCCTTTGCTTGCTCATGCTGCCACTCAATTACTTGACTTTTCAGCTTTTTGCCACAGTAGGACTCTGTTACCAGACAGGGAAGCTTTTCCCTAATTGCTGGGGTTTTTGCAGCTGCTGTAGTTGTTAGTTGGGTTCCTTCTCTGAGCCTTTACACACTCTGGCAAGCTGATCACACACACCAGGACCTCCACCCCAGACTGCAATCCAGATCCAAGCAGGTTAAAGCAAGAGCGATTACCCCTCGGACTGGTCACTTGGTCCCCTTACAATATGCAAGCCAGGGGCTGAAGTTCCATGTGGTGGTGGCTGCACAGCTAAGGTGGTGCCTTAGCAGCTTCTTCCTCCAGGGTATAAAGACCAGACTGTACTCTCAAACTGCAGGATCCCAAAATATACACTGCACTGACCTCTCACTCTGTCCTTAGCATTTAAGTGTTGGTGATTCTGGAAACCACCACAGCTGCTGGTGATCTGAAGTCCCTCCAACCAGAGGCTGGCTGTCATCGCCCTGTGGCTAAAACCTTGTGCTAGTGCGGGGCTGGGCTCGGCTACCAGAGCACTGTGCTGGCCACATCCTGCTGGCCTTCTGGAATGTCTTCAGCATGAGGTTAGCTTCTCTCTGCCATTTTGTGGGTTGTGTAGCTCCAAAATTTGTCTAGAGTCATTTTTACATGAATTGGAGGAGGTGAAAGCCAGAGCTATGTGGAAGTCCTGTTTCTACTCTGCCATCTTGACTTAGTCCCTCCCTTATGTCACTTCTTACAATACAATAAGATTCCATAATTTATCCACCTGTTACCCAATTGATGGGTAATCCCTAAGTTTCTAGCTCTTTGTCACCACAAAAATGTTGTTATAAATATGGGTCCTTCTCTTTTAACTTTAATCTCTTCAGGATATAAGTATCATAAGGGTTTCTCTTGGTCACAGGGTATTCACAGCTTAAGACATAGTTCTGAATTGCTTTCTGGAATGACTGTATCAATTCCCAGATCCACAAATAGTGCATTAATGTACTTGTTTCTCCTTGACGCCTCCAACATTTGTCATTTTCCTTTTTTGTCACATTTGTCAACCTGGTGGGTGTGAGGTAGAACCTCAAAGTTGCTTTAATTTTTAAAATTGTTAGTTATTTGAAGCATTTTTTTCATATAACTTAGGTTTCTTCCCTTGAGTACTCTCTGTTCTTGCCTTTTGATCATATATCAATTGGGGGATAGGTCTTATTCTTACACAATTGAATCAGTTACTTATATATCTTAGAAATGAGACCTTTATCAGAAAAACTTACTGTAAAGACTTTACTAGCTGTTTCCCTTCCAATCTTAGCTTCTTTGCTGCTTCTGTAAAAACTTTTATTTATATCTGTTCAACACTAGTCTATAACATGTCTCAAGGCTTATTTCTTCCAGAAAATTTTCCCTGGGAAATCCTAATAAATTCTGATCACTGATCTTTTACTGTGTTGATACTTAATGTAAATTTTTACTATATTACTATGTTCCTGCTTCTAACTTCTAATTTTTCTCTAGTTTTTTTAACATTCAAGTCTTGTCATTCTAGTTAATTTACGAGCTTCTGAAGATAATAAAAATGGTATTCCCTTATCATATCCTACAATAAGCCATAGTATGTTTTTTTTTTTTACTTTCAGTAGACATTTAATAAATGCTTGTTGACAGACTGGCAAGTAATAAGTGCATAATATAAATACAAAAGTAGTCCTAGAGGAGAAGTTATTAAGTTCTACTAGAACCTATTAGATTACATTACTCACTATTTCTGTTACAGAAAGGTCTGTGGCAATTCCCAAGCATAAAACTCTCCTACTGCTTTTCCACCACCATTGTCCAAAGGAATTCTTTCTCCCAAAGAGCACACCTAATTGGTATTGCCTAAAGGCTTCAACCCTCTTTTTGTCTCTTTGCTTCCTTTCTTTATAAAATCCTCTGAAGCACACTTCCAGTTAGTAGTTCAAATAGCAAAACAAAACAAAACAAAAAACAAAACAAAACATTTTACCATCAGGGAATGAAATTTCAGGATATAAACTGCACAGATTAGGTAAATTATAATCTTTCGTTACTTAAGCTAAGGTATTTGATAGCCTTTACTCAATGTTATACTCCCAAAATGACTCATTCCTTATATCCTCATCCTGGGATATTTCAGTTCTTCTTAGCTCTAGTTTCTTTACTACTCATACCCTTATTAATCTCAACACAAGTCAAGAACCCATTCTCTGAACTTTACTCAATCTCTGAAGAAGTAAAGCCCTTTTGTTGTAATTCTAGGTCCTACCCCTATTCTAGTTTGAAACTGTTCTTGTAGCCATCTGGCATCTTAATCAGAAAATATTTTCATTGCCACTTACTCAAAGAAGGCTCCTTAAACTAGACTCTTTCCTAGGCCTATGGTTCACTAACCACCTTTCCCTTTACTGTCCATTGATCTCAAACTTTCCATGGCCACTTCTGCTATTTTGAATCCTCCCAACCCTCTTATAAAGTCATTCTGAATTTCTGCCTACTTCCTTCCTTCTTCTACAAGAAAAAGTTCCTTTATTCAAGTCTCCACTAGTGTTTTTTGTAATCATGTCCATCTCTTAGACTACCTAGCAGAAAGTTCTCTCTCTCTCTCTCTCTCTCTCTCTCTCTCTCTCTCTCTCTCTCTCTGTATATATATATATATATATACATATATATATATTATATATCATAATGTTTAATAACAACCCAGTTTATATGATTAATACTCTTATCCCATCCAGACAGGGTTAAACTTAAATCTACATATGCAGTATTAGACTATATGGGTCCAAAATATAGGTCACCTCTGAATATATGACAACCCCTATAAGAAAAATCTCTTTCAAAAGAAATTTCTTAGATATATATTGAAATAATACTAATTTTATGTTCCATTCAGGATCTAAATGAACCATATTCAGGAAAAGGAAAGTTTTTCTCAGCAAAACCACAGTTTTAATCTTAAATTTTGGTTTCCTCAAAAGTGCAAAAAGGAAATTTAAGATTGAGCTTTGAATGTGAATCAAGGGGAAAAAGTTGCTTAGCTTTTTAGAGAATTGTAGATTCTGCTCTCTGAGGCATGAAACAAAATCAAGATTGGATTACTGGAGGGAATCCAGTTTAATAGCTAAAGCTGTTAGAACCCAATCCAAGCCTCATTTGGTCACGTTGGGCTCTGATGGCTGAGTGTAAATAGAAATTGTTTTTATTTTGGCCAGAAACCCTGAGAGTCTTCCCTTCCCTGACTGACTTTTTTTGACTAGGTAAAAGAGACTATTCTTTGTCTCATTTCTTACCTAGCCTTAATCGCTCAATGGGTGTTGCCTCACACAAACTGAGACCTAGAAAAGACCTTAGCTTGAAAAAAAGGCCAAAGTCTCCTACTGCATCCAGGGCCACCTCCAGTCATCCTAATCTATAGCATGCCACTGGACCCAGATGGCTCCAGAGCAGAGCATGAGACTGGTGACTTTGCCCAGCCCTGCCTCTCTTAAATCCCATTTACTCACCTTCCCAACATCATGGTCCTCTTTAAGAATAAGGACAAACAACAACAAAACCCTGGAAAGCAGAGATCCTGGAAATTCTTTATGTCTCCCTCTTCTGGGTTCCTTGGAAACTATTACATCTTTAATGTAGCTGGTTTTTTCACTCAGTATGCTCTTCCATTTTACCCTCAAACAAAGATCCACAGTACCAGTTCCTTTGTTGTGCAATGTTCCCTAAACTAGTGCAAAGACTGAAGATGAAATTTGACTCCAAAGCTCTACCAGTTTTGTCAAATTGGTGGAATGGAATAAGTGGGAAAAAATCAATCAATTGGGTCTAGTATAGCAGCAAGATCCATTATTTTTTATTTCATAGAAATGTTACTGAACCCCAAATTCCTGTATTAGCTCCAAAACAATAGAAGCGACCATGTGACCTAGGCTATATCCCAAACACTGCTCACTATGTTTGTTCATGAGTTTCTGAACAAGGATTTAGTACTAATTATGAGCAAACCCCATTTTAAAAACTCCAAGGGAAGCTGGACTGGGAAACTGTGGGTTTTCTGCAGATGATCTTCAAGGCTGTATAAAAAGCATCTCATGTTGCTTCTGGAAATGGGAAAAACCACCCATAGCCATCTCCCAAGAAGCCCAAGTCCTCCCACTTGATTGAGATACTTAGTCTTTCTTAACCTGAACAAGCTAAAGATGAGGATGGAACAGCAATAGGAAAGTGAATCAGATGCTGTAACTAGCAGAAAAGAAAAAAAAAGACCTGTATTTAATATTGTCCCCTTAATTCTAGTTCAGCTGCATGGTCTGTGCTCTCTGAACTGTATGTATTGGAGCTGGGCAGAATGCATGATTTCTGGCATTGGTAGGTAGGAGTGCATTTGACTTATTTAGATGTGGTGGCACCATTGGGTGGGTCTTCTAAAGTTTATGTGGTGTTTGACTTCAGATTTTCCCTTCCTTCCACTCCCTAGCATTCCTGCCAACCCTACTGTGCTTTAAGCCCAGCCCAATTCAATTCTAAGTAACCTATCAATTAAAGGCTGTCTTTTAACATGCTTTATGTGGCAGCTTGGAAAGCTCCAAGGCAGTTCTCAATCTGAGAACTTCAACCTAGGACCTAGGTAGTCTCTGGAGTTGAATATATGCTGTTAACTCTTAGACCTCTATGTCATAAGTGCATTCCAATATTTCAGGAGACCAGAGACAGGAAGCACATTTGGCAAGTGTCCTGGTCACCCCCCAAAATCTGTTGTTCATTCATCACATCTGCAGTCACTTTGGTCGTGGCCAAGTGGGGTTTTTTTGCCCTTCATTCTCTGATCCTGCATCCTCATTTACCCATCCAATTTCTCCCTCAAATTGTTGTTATGCTGCTCACTGGGCTTTTAGAGTAAACAAAGCTTTTGTAAATAGAAAAGCTTTTTATGAATTGGTCCTACCATTCTGGAAAATAATTTGGGACTATACTAGAAAAGTGACTAAACTGTTCATACCCAAAATGATACCACTGCTAGGACTTTACCCTGCAGAGGTCAAAGACAGAAGGAAAGATCCTATTTTATACCAAAACATTTGTAACAGCATTTTCTGTGGTGGCAAGAAAATGAAAGCAAAGTAGAAATTTGTTTGGTAGAATGGTAAAACAAATTATAGTATATTAGTATAATGGATTGTTTTAAGTCTTAAGATGAATTTAAAGAATTCCCAAAAGATCATATAAAGGATATTTGGATTCAACGGCTTCTAAGGTCTTCTTTAATTCTAAATCTGTGATCCTGTTACTGATGACTACAAGTAATCTGAAGAAAAACATCACTAAGAGAACTCAAATCAATGCATTGTTCAGCACTAATTTCATGGGCCTAATGATGAAGTTATTTCTCTCCACTGGGTAGAGGAGTAGTGACTACAGGCGCAGAATAAAGCATACATTACCAGAAATGATGACTATGTTAGTTTTTTCTGTTGCTTAAAAAAACTAGTAGTAAAATACTTTAAAAAATAAATAGGGTTGCTTCTTATGATGTCTTTATCACTCTCAAGTCAAGTAGGTATGAACAGAGTGACTCCTTCGCATCTACTGACAGACTAAACCACATCACCATTTCAGATTCAGTTCCTATAGGGATTTAATCCTTGTGGAAAATGCAAACTATACCATCATCTACTCTGAGTCAGGAGAACATTCTCCCCTGTTGCCACAGTACTAATAATGACGTGCAGCTACAGTTGGACATCAAATTTTTGTTAACTGGCTGGCAAATTGGAACTGAGAATAATGAATATTAAGTTCTTAAGTTTCAGTCATAAAAACTTCTCCTTCCATAACCTCCCTATTTGCCATGAGGAATGATGCCAATTTCTTATTTGCCCCTCAAGAAACAAATCCTATAATAACATTATATTCTTCCCCATCCTTTGCCTGCTTCATCCATTAAAATCTGTTCATTCCACCTTCATGATATGACTGTCATCCTGGCCATCCCTTTTTCCTAATATATCCAGGAAATCCTTAACCCAAGCCTCAATCTAATAACTTTGGAACGTTTCCTCTTGGGCCCAATCTATTTCGGAAACATGGTATGTCAAACACTCCTCTATATGCTTCCCTCAATTGGAAATAGAAATCTGTAGCATCTGTAAAATTGCTCCCTTAGTATCCTCAGATCCATTGTCCTGTAGACGCATTTGAGAACTTTTGGATGTCCCTGTCTGATTATCACTATCTCCAATCCCCACTGAGTATGACTTTATATAGGCAACTTTCATTCTTATAGGGCTTTAAAAACTTGAAAGAGGTAGCCTCTGGATTCAGTTCTTCCTCCTATCCAGGCAGAAGTATTCTCAGGTTGGCACAGTCTCATGGGATTTCCATGACACTCGAGATAGTATGCTAACATGTCTTTTCCTCTTATCTGAATCACAATCCTAATTTTCTCCATATGAACCATCATCTGACTCCATCAGCCCACTAGTTGGACGTTTCTTAGAGTTCTTCTGGTCAGCTCCCCATCACTCCTAAAACCCTGTTGCCTTCCTATAGAGGTTGACTGCTTACCTACTTTATGGGCGACAAGTGACTTCTGCATTTTCTCTTTGCAGAGAAAATGCCCTATCCATTCTTTAGGGCTATTATATACACTGGCAGATTATCCAGTCTTTTGCCTCCTGGATGTGTCATGCCTCTCCATCTGTGCATTCTCTTGTGTTTTCCTTGAATCCCAAGACTTCTTAGCAGGACATTATCCCTGGGCTGAGATTCCTTATAGCTTCCTGATAGCTTCTCCGAGCTCTTCTGAGCTGAAGCCATAGCTAAGGGCCTTCAGTTGCTATCACAGATTCGAGATTTACTAATTATGAATATTCCATGTCTTCTCCATCTTCTGAGACTCCAAATAGGAATCAATAGGTAAATACAGATCCTGCCCAAACCTTACCAAGTATAGGGTAAAACCTCTGGGGTCACTACATGCATACACTAGAAATGTCATGTGTTAAGAACATTGAACCTTCTGATCAGGACCCAAGGTCCCAACATGTTCAGTAGTGTGGAAATATTCTAGCTGTGGGTCTCCTTGTGGATATTAGGGTATCATTCTAGACTTCTTGATTCCTGACAAAGCTAACATCTGTATCTTAATCTTGGTCAGAATGGATCCTGGCAGGGAAAACATACACCAAAAATACCTCTCCCACAAAACTTTAACAACTGGAGAAGGTTGCTGGTTCTGCGTGGGATGTATGTCTCTGCATAGTAGATAAAAACATCTATTGTTTATGCTCTTCCAATATCCTACCAGAGTTTTAAAAGTCTAGACAAACTCCAAAGACTTAACAGTATATATATACTATATATGCTTTCCAGATAAGCAATATGAATTAATAACATTTTTGTTGAATATAGCCAGCAAATATTAACCATCAGGCACCTCATCTGCTGCTATTTTGTGCCTATTCAAAGTTCTCATTTGTCTCCAGTGTCCAAAATTACCACCTAGTGCTTTCATGATCATGGAATTCTATTCCTTGGGTAGTGCCAGCTACTTCCTTGTACTTCATGCTGGATGTAACAGCATTACATAGGCCCCAACTTCTGCCACTTTCTCAATAGCAGGGTGATCTCTGAGGAATAAAATTGAGTCTACAAAGGTAAGACCTCTGTTTCTTTTCATAGACCCTCATAGTTGAAATGCTATCACCACCAATTAGCTATGCCTTGACTAAATACTCAAAAATCCATTACTAAAAAAATTTTAATAAGAGGGATCATAGCTGGCAACTGGTGGCACAGTGAATATACAGCTAGGCTTGGAGGCAGGAAGACCTGAGTTCAAATCTGTCCTCTGATGCTTACTAGCTTAACTGTGTGATCTTGGCCAAATACCTTAATTGCCATTGGCCTCAGTTTCCTCAACTGTAAAATGGTGACAATAAAAGCACCAATTCTGTAGGATTGTTGTGACCATCAAATGGCATCATATTTGTTAAAAGCGTAGCATCGTGCCTGGCACAAGGTAGCTTTATAAAAGTAAGAGCTTGTTCCCTCTCTTCTTTCCCTTACAGTTGAGCCTCCACCTAAACCTCATTTCTATCAACTCTCCCCAAGACTAATCCAGCAGACAGATAAGTTCAAAACTCTTTAATTCAACTCATTAACTGCTTAGACAGCACCTGTCAAATCCAAGGTGTTATTTTCTAGGTGCTGGAGAACAAAATTATAAAAATGGAAAACATCTTCCCCTCAAGAAACTTCTGTTTTACCATGGAAGATTCTAAGTGACAAAGAAGTAAAAACATGATTATATGAGTAGGAAGAGCACTAATATGTAAGGAGATCAGGGAAGGTTTCCTGTAGGAGGTGGCATCTGAGCTGAACCATGAAGGAAACTGAAAATTAGCAAGAAATTGGATCAAATATTAAGCCTTCCTATCACCCTCCTCTCTGCCTTTCTGGATTACTGTGGGGATTATTATTCACCTTAGCTCATGACTATTCTCTCTGGGGCTTCAACATAAGCAGGTGGGGGTGAGCAAGAAGGAAAGATAACAGCCCTTCAGAACTCTACTTTTCCTTCTCTTGGTTGAGAATATGCATTTTGCCTGCCTTCCTGACACTTCCATACCCCTTTTTTGAACTGGGCACACTAAGTTCTTGCATGGACTCCTTTGAAGATGCAGTGGTTTTTTTCTTCTCTTATTTTATTTTTTTCTCAATTACATGTAAAAAATTAATATTCACTTTTTAAAATTATGAATACCAAATTTTCTCCCTCATTCAGAAGGCAAGCAATTGGATGTTAGATTATACATTTATAGTCATACAAAATATATTTCCATATTAGCCATGCTGGAAAAGAAAACACAGACCAAAAAAGTAACGTTTTTTAAAAGTATGCTTCAATCTGCATTCAAACTCCATCAGTTCTTTCTCTGGAGGTGAATAGCATTTTTCATCATAAGCCCTTCAGAATTGTTTTGGATCACTGTATTGCTGAGAATAGCTAAATCATTCACAGTTGATCTTTGTACAATACTGCAGTCACTGTGCATAATGTTCTCTGATTCTGCTCATTTCACCTTGTATTCATTCATGTTAGTCTTTCCAGGTTTTTCTAAGATCATCCTGCTCATCATTTCTAACAGCACAATCATAATCATATACCACAACTTTTTCAGCCATTCCCCAATTGATAGACATCTCCTTGATTTCCAATTCTTTAACTACCACAAAAGTGTTGCCATACGTTTGTAAATAAAGGTCATTTTCTTTTTCTTTGATCTTTCCGGGAGACAGAACTAGGAGGTCTATTACTGGGTCAAAGGACATGCATAGTTTAATAACACTTTGGACATAGTTCCAAATTGCTCTCCAGAATGGTTGAATGATTTTGCAACTCCACCAACAGTGAATCAAGGTGCCAGTTTTCACACATCCCCTCCAACATTTGTCATTTTCCTTTTCTGTCATATTAAGTGGTAGGTGTGAGGTGGTATTTCAGCATTGTTTTAATTTGCATTTCTCTAATCTATAATAATTTAGAGCACTTTTTCACATAACTATAGATAGCTTTGATTTCTTCTTCAGAAAACTGCCTGTTCATATAATTTGACCATTCATCAATTAGAGAATGACTTGGCAGATGTAATTTAAAGTCTCTCGGCCCCAAAGCAACTTGAAAATATGATGTCCTAGATGGGTTTCCTATGTAAGATAAAACTTCCTAATAATTAGAGATATACAAAAATGAATGGGAAGCTTTAGCACTTAATGGATAGACTCTCTTTCCATGTAGGTCTTCAAGCAAAAGCTAAATTACCACTTGTCAGGTATGTGTAAGAGGGAATTCTTGTCGAGGTATAGGTTAGACTAGATTGCCTGAGAGTCCCTTGACTATTCTGAGATTCTGTGATTCTTAAAATCAACTCTAAAATCAATCAGAAAAAATATGATGTCCATATACCCCAGGTGAAAAAGAGTCAAGAGAGCAGGCCTATAAGAAATATGTAAAGACTCCATTTATTTATTTATCTATCCATTCATTCATTCGTTTGTTTCTTTATTTATTTGCATTTAGCACAGTGCCTGGTATATAAAGGCTTGTTGGTTAACCAGTTATTCTCTTTTGGTCAAATTTCCATAGGATATTCTGTTTAAGGGGGTTACCTAAAGTTAAGGATTTATATTCTTTAGTGCAGTAATGTCAAACTCAAATAGAAAAGCAGGCATTGAACCATACATAAGGATCATTGCAGGTGAATATTGATTTAGAAAACATAATAAAATTATGTTTTATTTTGTTAAATATTTCACAATTCCATTTTAATCTGATTTCACTTCACTCAAAAGTGCTGTAGGAGTGTTGCCAGTGAGGTGCCATCTCTGGGGTGCATATTTGACACCCCTGGCTTAATACATAGATTGATAATGTGGAGTTCATGGATATACTCAAGATCAATGAACTTGGATGGGAAAAATACATCTTTATTTCAATTTAATCAGTTTTCCTTGGTAACTCCATACATCCACACAAGCACACATAGAATTTTCTGCATTTACAAAAGTTTTTTCTGAAAAGGAATCAATTGACTTCACCAGACTGCCAAAATGGGTCTATGTCTCACACACACACACACACACACACACACACACACACACACACACACACACACAAGGTTAAGAATCCTTGGTCTAGGAGGGTAGGAAACTGAAGGTAAGAATGACTCAGGCTAAGGGCATCCTATCACTGGGAAATGAACAAGGAGATGCTTTGAACTAACAACTTTAGAAACTTAACTACAAGGCTGCTCTAAGCAGGCTTGTTGACTACATTTTTACCACAAAGCTGTCTAAGGCTGTAAGGAGTCATTATGTCTATAGGACTTGTAAATATTTTCCACACAGCTCACAAACTGGAATTGTGATGTTCTTGTTTTCCTGACAGACCAAGAAGCTCCTATTCTTTAGTTTTTAAAAGGTACAAGTCCACAAGTGTCTCTGAATCAAATGTGCTTTCTTCGGATTCAATCCTTATATATCAAGTTGAGAATTACCTAAAGGAAAGTGACCAAAAGCAGGAAATGTGCCCAGGACTCCCCAGAATTCCTAAATCTTGATTGATGGATAAAGCTGGCCCCTAGTCCCTTCCCGTCACATATCTGCATTTCAATTGATTTCTGAGTGAATAAAAAACCTTTAAAATCTAAAAAAACATGCATAGCTAATGACAGAATTTTAAGTAATGTAACAGAAAGTGTGAGTGTGTGGGGGGTGGGGGGATTTGACATTAGAGAGATACTTCTCAAATCACACTATGTAGACAGTTACCCTTTTTCTGCCTTTGTGTAAAACTGCTTCTGTGGAGAGATGTCAGGTGGGCATTTGAGGGCAAAATTGAATGAAGAGTAGAATTATTTCCTTTGCTATAAAGTGGGTTTATATCCCACCCCCTTTATAAGTATCTCTGTATCTACACTGTAGATCCATGTTAACTTCATCACACAATCTAAGTATTATCATTATTGACTATCAATTAGCATTTCACTAAGACATTCTCCTTTGATAAATGAAAACACTGAAGTTTAGCCATTTGCCCCAAGTTGCATAGCTAGTCAATGACAAAACCTGGATGGATACCCAGGCTTCCTGACTCACCAAGAGCACATGTGGGATTAATAAAGTTGACTTCCTAGTTAGCTGATTAAGCAAGATTCCAAATCATCTTTTAAAAATCTTGTCATGGTGAGAATGCCTTAGAATTCTAGCATAGACTTACTCTGTGTCAGATGATTCTGGCCCCATTGCCCAATGCAAGTCACAGATAGGGATGCTCCTTAAGAGGCTACCCCTTGACACAAATTTCAAACAATGTGAAAGGGAGCTCTGAGCAACTTCTGGAGCCACAGCACCCATAGAACGGCACAGAGAAGCTAACCTCCTGCCGAGGACAGCCCAGCAGCCCTGCAGGGAGCAGCCAGCGCAGCGCTCTGAGAGCAGGCAGCACAGCACACTGGGAACCAACAGCGCAGCCCACAGAGCCGAGCCCAGGTCCCCGGTTTTAGCCCCAGGGCAGCCGGGCCTTCAGCCGGCTGGTGGAACCCCAGAAAACCAGCAATTGTGGTGATTCCAGAATTATCAGCACAGATATGGCTAGGACAAAGTGAGAGGTTAGTGCCCTATGGACTTTGGGACCAGTATTTGGGGAACACGTGGCTTCCTCCCCTGGGGGCAAAAAGCTGCTGAAGAAACAGCTGCACAGAAGCCATTTTGCAGCGTCAGTAGTGGCTCTAGCTCCTGGTCTGCGAATTGTAGGAAGATCCAGCAATCAGTCTGGGGGTTAATCGCTGTTGCTTTAAACTGCCTGTATCTGGATTGTGGTCTGGGGGGGGGTGGTTTGGGGTGGGTATCCAACTTACCAGAGTGGGTGAAGGCTTTACAGAGGCCACCCAACTGGCAGAAGTTGTGAAGACCCCAAGTTTGGGCGGAAACTCCCCTGTCTGGTGGCAGAGTCCTACTGTGGCAACAAGCCCAAAAATCAAGTAATTAAGTGGCAATATGCCTAGGCAAATGAAACAAAATAAACAGAAAAGTTCAAAGTTGGACTCCTATTTTAGGGGCAAAGAGGCTCAAAGCATGGAGGAGTACTATGAGGTCAGAACTCCTGCACCAAGAGTCCCAAATGAAAATACAAGCTGGCTACAGGCCATAGAGGACCTTAAGAAGCAGATAAGAGAAGCGGGGGAAAATTTGGGAAGAGAAATGAAAAAGATGCAAGAAAAGTATGAAATGACAGTCAACAGCCTGACTGAGGAAAATAACACCTTAAAAAATAGACTAACTCAAATGGCAAAAGAGGCTCAGAAAGGCAATGAAGAGAAGAATGCCTTAAAAAGTTGAATTTGTAGGGGCGGCTAGGTGGCGCAGTGAATAGAGCGCCGGCCCTGGAATCAGAAGGACCTGAGTTCGGAGCCTCCGACACTTAATCCATACAAACAAAAACCTAGCCGTGTAACCTTGGGCAAGTTACTTAACCCCAATTGCCCTAAAGGGGCGGCTAGGTGGCGCAGTGAGTAAGAGCGCCTCGGAGTTTGGATGACCCGAGATCAGATCCGGCCTCAGAAAATGAGCACCCACGCATAAATAATGACTAGCCGTGTAACCTTGAGCAAGTTACTTAACCCCAATTGCTGTAAAAAAAAAAAAAAGTTGAATTTGCCAGATGGAAAAAGAATCTCAAAAGCTCACTGAGGAGATTCATTCCTTCAGAGTTAGACTGGAGCAAATGGAAGCTAGTGACGTTATGAGAAATCAAGATAGTATTAAACAGATCCAAACAAATGAAAGAATAGAAGGCAATGTGAAATATCTCATGGGAAAAACCACTGACCTGGAAAATAGATCCAGGAGAGACAATTTAAAAATTATTGGACTACCCGAAAGCCATGATCAAAGAAAGAACCTAGAAATCACCCTTCAAGAAATTTTCAAGGAAAATTGCCCTGATGTTTTAGATCTAGAGGGCAAAATAGAGGTTGAAAGAATCCACAATCACCTCCTGAAAAAGATCCCAAAAAGAAAACTCCCAGGAATATTATAGCCAGGTTCCAGAATCCCCAGATCAAGGAGAAAATACTACAAGCAGCCAGGAAGAAACAATTTCAATATTGTGGAAACACAATCACAATAGCACAGGACCTGGCAGCTTCTACACTGAGGGATCGAAGGGCATGGAATATGATATTCCAGAGGGCAAAAGAACTGGGAATGAACCCAAGGGTCATCTACCCAGCAAAACTGAGTATCTTGTTTCAGGGGAAAATATGGTCATTCAGTGGAATAGAGGACTTTCAAGCATTCTTGATGAAAAAACCCGAGTTGAATAGAAAATTTGACATTCAGACACAAGAAGCAAGAGATGCTTGAGAAGGTAATCAAGGAAAAGAAATCAAAAGGAACTTATCAAAGTTGGACTATTTACAGTCCTACATGGAAAAACAATAACTGTGTTTGATGAAACCTTTCTCATTATGAAAATAATTGAAGAAGGGTACATGGCATATGTTCACAGGTATATATGGATAGAGGGCACAGGTTGAATTTGATGGGAAGGGATGATTATTTTTTTTTTGGAGGGCAATTGGGGTTAGGTGACTTGCCCAGGTTCACGTGCCTGGGTTTTTGTTTGTGTGTTGGGTGTCTGGGGCCGGATCCGAGCTCGGGTCCTTCTGGCTCCAGGGCTGGCTCTCTGCTCACTACACCACCTAGCCGCCCCAAGGAAGGGATGATTCTTAAGGGGTGAAGTCAAGAGTTGAGAGAAGAAAGTGGCAAGAGGAGATGGAGACAGACAGGGTAGGACAAACTATCTCATGTAGGAGAGGCAAGGGGAAGTAGTTGCAGGGGAGGGGAAGAACAGGAAGGCAAAAAGGCAAAAGCATATTCTCATTGAAGTTGGCTCAAGGAGAGAATCACATACATACTAAATGGAATATCTTACCCTCACTCACTCTCCTGAGTAGGGGAAAGGGGGATGAGAAGGGGGATGATGGAGGGGAGGGCATTCTGGGGGGAAGGGAGGTTGGAAGTACCCACTATCAAAGAGGGACAGGATCAAAGTAGGGAATGGACCAAGTGGGAGGTGAGACGGGTGGGAGGGAAATATAAGCAGTCTTTTACAATATATCTACTATGGTAATGTTTTGCATAGCTATACATGTACAACACATACTGAATTGCTTATCTTCTCAGAGGGAGTGGGTGACAAGGGAGAAAGGGAATGGATCTGAAAATCGAAGTTTTAAAATTAAATATTTCATAAGATGTCCAGGCAGTGGGGCTCAGAGATTCACCTTGCCCTAATGGCAAAGTCGAAGGGGGTATGGGAGAAGATATGGGAGAGAGCAGATTGGATGAGGGGATATCTAGTGGGACTGCTATTCTGGGGTGGTGGGTAGGGAAAAAATGGGGGAAAATGTAACTCATAATCTGGTGGAAACTAATGATGTAAACCAGAAGTTAATAAAGCATTTGTAAAAAATATATATATAGAAAAAAAAAGGAGGCTACCCCTTATGGGGAACTTCTAGTAAACTTTGCTTTGCTTTGGCTGAGAGAAGACTTGAGTAGAATTCATTAGGCAGAACCTGGTGTGTTGGTATTTTGGGGTGGAACCCTATACCTCCTCATTTTATGGTGACCCACTTCACCTCTATTAATTATTATTTCCTATTTATCCTGTTCTCTCTTCCATTAGATTGTAAGCTCCTTGAGGACAGGAACTGTCTTTTGCCTCTCTTTTATATCCCCAGTGCTTAGCATAATAACTGGTACATAATAGGCACTTAATAAATGTTTACTGATTGAAAGAAAACATGTTGATGGAAGAGAGGCATCCTACTGCTGGTAGAGCTGTGATTTAGCTCAACAATTTTGGAAAACAATTTGGAATTACCAAGAAAATTACTAAATTGTGCATACCCTTTAGTCCAGAAATGCCACTACTGGTAGCATAGCCCCAAAAGGTAAATGACAATAAGAAAAGAACCATATGTTGAAAATGTTCACAGCAACACCAAGTGAAAAAAAAGCTGGAAGCAAAATCTGTGTTCAACAATTGACAAATGAGCGATGTGATGGACAAGGACCCACAGCAGCTCAACAGCATATGCAACCAAAAGGTTAATAAAATCGTTACTGAGAGGCAACGTTAGCTCCATACTATCCTCGTCCAAGACTGTTAGCCCCTGTTAACAACAGGTGATCAAACTGTTTTCTTGGATAGGTTTTATAGACGGCTTTGTATGGGAATTATGTCATGTCAAAACAAAATGTATGAATACATTTCTTCCTTTCCGGTAAAAAATAAAATCTTGTCATGCCTATTCTAACCTTTTGTGTAATAACTATGTATATTTACCATCAAGAGGTCATCATTTATTAGGCGCATCCTATTTTTATTCCATCAGAAAAGAAAAGAAATGGAGATTAAATTGGAAGTCTTCTCATTAAGTTTCCTAGTAACTCAAATTGAATGATTAGGCCAGTATGTTAGAAAACAAGAGTAGAATCCAAAATATCCTTGTTGTTGTTGAGTCACTCATTCATGTCTTCTTGACCCCATGGACCACAACACACTATGCCCTTCTATCCTCTACTATCTCTTGAAGTCTGTCCAAGTTAATGTTCATTGTTTCCATGACACCATCTATCCATTTCATCCTCCGCTGTCTTCAATTTTTCCCAACATTAAGGTCCTATACCATGAGTCCTGTCTTCTTATTATATGGTCAAAGTATTTAAGCTTCAGCTTTAGTATTTGACTTTTCAGTGAGAAGCTCAAATTAAGTTTTGACTGATATGATCTCCTTACTGTCCAAGGGACTCTCAAATGTCTTCTCCAGGGGTGGCTAGGTGGCGCAGTGAGTAGAGCGCTGGCCCTGGACTCAGAAGGACCTGAGTTCAGATCCGGCCTCAGACAATGCATGAACAAACAAAAACCTAGCCGTGTGACCTTGGGCAAGTTACTTAACCCCAATTGCCCTCCAAAAAGCAAAAAAAAAAAGTCTTCTCCAGCACCTCAGATCAAAAGCATTGATTCTGCAGTTCTCAGCTTTCCTTACAGTCCAGCTCTCCCAACCATACATTGCTTCTGGATAAACCAAGGCTTTGAACTCTGTTGGCAAGGTGATGTCTTTGGCTTTTAGTAGGGTGTCCAGATTTGTCATAGCTTTCTTTCCAAGGAAGAAATGTCTTTTCATTTCATGGCTGCAGTTACCATCTACAGAGATCTTTGAGCCCAAGAATATAAAATCTGATGCTGCTTCTATTTCTTCTTCCTCTGTCTGCCAGGAAGTGATGGGACCAATTGCCAAGAACTTCATTTTATTTTTTTATGTTAAACTTCAAGTCCACTTTTGTACTCTCGTCTTTCACCCTCATCAAGAGACTTCTTAATTCTTCCCTTGATAGAGACATCAGAGTGACGTCATCTGCATAGCTGAGATTATTATTTCTCCTGGTGACCTTAATTTGGGCTTTTGATTCATCCAGTCCCTGCTGAGTTAGAAATTACCTCCAAATAGAATGGGATTGAACAGAGGAAAAACAAAGCAGTGTAGTTAGGGAGCTAACCAAGAATGAGATGGAAAATGGAGGACATACACTAAAACTGCCTAAAAGGAGCTGCCCTTCTTCTGCCCATCTGCCTACTACTTCACCAAATATAAAGGCGGTGGTCAGAGAACTTTCCCAGATTACATATCCCTTGTTCATCTCCACCACCCCCATATTATGCCTAGTTGTGAGTAACATGATGCACTTATACTCAGTCTCTAGGCTTATAGTTAGGATGCCAGACAGACTGTGGCCATAGAATAAACTGCCATTTATATAGATTCCAAATAGCTAGGGAACTCAGTCAGAATACTTTATTCATAGTAATGATGACCAGGAGACTCTCCAAGATCTGAAAAACCATCTTTATTCTTAAATTCTTTTGGTATAGTTTTGTACCACATTTTAATTCATAGACTATTGGCAATTATGGAACCTATGGTGTTATTTGAGCAGAATGTTCAGTTAATGCCATTCTCCACCATTCTGAATACATCAAAATTTGCTTTATCAAGTTGAGGTTGATCCCATCTTTCCTGATAATTGCCCTGAAAAGCCAATGGGAACTGAGTCTGAACCAAGAGTTACTTTTCAAATACTAGTGAAACTGTTTCTTCTAGCCACCACTTCTACCACCCGAGAGTGAAAGTTTCATTTATGTTTCTTCAAGTTTGGCTTCTTTGTTTTCCCTAGATCTATACCACTTCCTACACTCACTCCTGGAAACACTTAAGGAATATTATTTGAGATAAAACTACATCTAAATATTTATTTCTCATTCTTTGGATTTTCTTTGGAGTCCTGGTATTTTCTTATACCTCCCCACACTCAACTTTTGTAATAACCTTACTATCAGGAAAAATTTCATATTCATTAGACAAATATTTACTGAGCATGAACTGGACACAAGGAACTTTGATAGGGGTTGTGGGAAGTACAGTGATTGATAAAGACATGCTGTATTCCAGGACTTTTGCAAGCTCTTCAAGAGCAGGCTTCATGTTTTTTTTATATCCTTCCTTGTGGCTGCAGTGGTGTGTCCCCATGAGTGCTTAAGTTGGCATTTTATTAGGGCAGAATCCCACAAAATAAAAATTCTTTAGTCATGATTTGCATAATACTTACCTAATTTGTTAAAGGCAACAATAGACATGGCTTTTCCTTCATTTCATATTTTCAGATGATTTAGACTAGATAGACTAACCTTTGCCTCAAAATGTTTTACAATTCTACAGCTCTAGAGCTCTCCTGAGCTACTGTAATTCCTCATCACCAGCTGCCTATTGAACTGGATGTCCAACTGGCATCTTAAACTCAACATAGCCAGATTGGAACTCATTCTATTTCCCCTGAAACCATCCTTTCTTCCTAACTTTCCTCATTTCATCAACAGCAAACCATTCTTCCAGTCTCTTAGACTGACAACCTTGGAATCATTTCCAACTCCCTTGCCCCCATCACACCATGTATTCCTTCAGTTGCCAACTCTCATCAAAGCTATTAACACATTTCTTGTATCCATTCCATTCTCTCTGCTCACATGATCATCATCCTCATTCAGACCCTTATCGCCTCTCCTCTGAGGTATCATAGTACTCTCCAAAGGGGTCTCCTTCAACCCAGGATTCTCTCCTCTCCATTCTATCCTCTGCAGATTGTCATGTTCCTAAAGCACAGGTTTGACCATTTCACTTTCCAATCAAGAAGCTTCATGGCTCCTTTTTACCTCTAGGATAAAATACAAACTCTTCTGTTTGACCTTTAAAATGCTTTTATAGCCCTTCACACCTTGGTTTCAGCTCACTTTCCCAACCTTATTATATGTTACCCGCCATCATGAGGTCTGTGATCCAACCAAACGGCCTTTCTTGTTCCTCACACATATCACTCCACCCGATGTCTCCATGCTTTTGTACAGGGTGCCCTCCACACCTGGAATGTCCTTTCTCTTCACTAGTGCCTCATAAGGCTTTGCTTCCTTCAAAGCCAAATTCAGGCACCACTTTCTACACAAGGCTTTTTCTGCTCCCCCAATTATTACTGCCTCCTCAAAACAAATTAACTTGAATATGTTTTGTAATTATATTAAACATATTTATATGTATATATTGTACATGTTGTCTCTTCATATAGGACATAAGCTCTTGAGAGCAAAGGCTTTCTTTTGTGTATATAAGATAAAACTTCCTAATGATTAGAGACATATAAAAGTAAATGGGAAGCTTTAGCAGTTAGTGGGTAGATTCCCTTTCCATATAGGTCTTCAAGCAAAAGCTAGATCACCATTTGTCAGGCACGTGTAAGAGAAAATTCTTGTCCAGGTGCAGGTTAAGCTAGATTGCCTGAGAGGTCCTTGACAACTCTGAGAGTCTGTGATTCTTTTTGTTTGTTTGCTTGCTTGCTTTTTGGAGGGCAATTGAGGTTAAGTGACTTTCCCAAGGTCACATAGCTAGTTTTTGTGTTAAGTGTCTGAGGCCAGATTTGAACTCAGGTCCTCCTGACTCCAGGGCTGGTGCTCTATTCACTGGAGATACTGTGGTTCTTAAAATCAACTTTAAAATCAATTAGATTCTTACCGTGTGTGTGAATAAAATGAATGTAAAAAAAAGCATTTATTAAGGGTTCTCTTTATCACACACCATACTAAGTACTTAGGATACAAAAACAAAAGAGAAACAGTCTTTGCCTTGAAGGAGCATACATTCTCACAGGAGACCTCTGGGTAGAGAAAGGTATTCTGCTCCAGGAAGTCACAGGGATGGTGAGTGGAATGGTAGAGCAGTTAATTGATATGCTCTTTCCTAAGCAATGGTAGTACTGTTGGAATTATTGTTCCCAGAGAAGGAGGTGGAAAGCAGGGGGTAGAAGGGGTAGATGTGAACTCAGAAGGATAACAGGAAGATACCTAGGTTGAAGCATCCTCCTGATCCATCTAATAACCAAGATCTTCTTTGACCACATTCCCTGTTACATATTGCTTCCTTCTCCTGTCAATAGAGCTTAGAAAGTCCTTACCTGATGTGTACTGGCTGATCCCCTACATAGTGTCTTCATTATCTTAGCAAAAAAAAAAAAATCTGATGTGGTGAGGTCAGCAAGTCCCTCCATTTGACCAATTTTACTTTTTAAGTTCTTTTATTTGGTGAATTTTTGTACATCTTTTTCCATTTGGCCAGTTCTTTTTAAGGAGTTCTCTTCAGTGGATTTTTGCACACACACACCCCTTTTTTTAACCATTTGGTCCATTCTGGTTTTTAAAGTGTTTTCTTTCTCTTTTTTTCCTTCTCTTTTTTTCTTTCTCTTTTTTTTGGTGCCTTATTTACCAAGTTATTGATGTTTTTAACTGATTTTTCTTTCATCACTCTCATTTCTCTCCCAAGTTCTTCCTTCATCTTTCATTTGATTTTAAAATCCTTTTGGATCTCTTGGAAGAATTATTTTTGGGCCCAAGGACTACTTACATTTTTCTTTGAGGCATTGGATATAGTATCTTTGCCTTTCTTGTCTTCTCCTGAGTTTGTGTTTTGATCTTCCCTATCATCATAGTAATTTTTTATGGTCAGGTTTTATTGTTGTTTGCCCATTTTTCCAGTCTATTTCTTGACTTTTAGCTTTTATGTTAAAATAGGGCTTTGCTTCTGGACTGAAAAAGGCACTGTCTGTCCCAAGCTTCGGAGTTTTTATGCAGCTATTTTCAGATCTAGTTCTGGGGGTCTGTAAGTTTTCAGTTATTTCAAAGTGATATGATCGAAGGAGAGATGTGTTTACTACTCTTCCGGCCTGTGTTCTAGTCCATGAGCAACCACAGCACTCTTTTTCTACCCTGGAACTGTGGCCAGGGTCCCTTGCTCCCCTGATGCTGCAGCTTCTGGTGTGCTAGTACTCCTCCTCATGCTGGGACTGTGACCCAGGACTGCGCCATAGATCTGTATATGGGCAATGCAACGGAGTACTGCATCTTGAAGCCAGCAAAGGGAACCCTGACCATCTGTGAGATGAGAGGTCTAGAAGCCACTGCAGCTGATTCAGTTGCCCCCACAAGGCCAGCTGTTGGCTTGCTGAGATGGGGCTTGCTGCTCTCTGGCCAGGGTCTTGCCTACCCTTGACTGCACTCCACTCTCACTGAAATATAGCACCTTTCCTGCTGACCTTTTAGGTTGTCTTGTGCTGGAAAATTGCTTCACCCATTCTTTTGTGGGTTCTGCTGCTCCAGAATTTATTTTGGTGTGTTATTTGAAGTTTGAGTGAGTCCCTTCCTTTTCTCCACCATCCTGGGTTTTCCTGAGTAGTTAAATTTAACTGGAGCATAGAGACCTTAAATAGCATAGAGTACTTACCTGGACCAGCACACTCCACACCATGCCTCCATGATCTATACCCCCAGTAAATTAATTTATTTAACCTTGCAACTTTTACCTCATGACTGAGCAATATTGATCAGGATGAAGTCAGTACAAAACTACCTCTTCCACTATATCTAGTTGGCTCCAATCACTATTCCATGTTTCACATCTTATCTAGTCATCTTTACCATTTTTCTGTTAGTGGAAATAGCTCTGGACATTATACCCAAGAGCCCCCAGAAATAGCTCCTTCATTCAGACCAATTGTCCTGCTTCTAGGCTGCCACCTCAGCCATAATTCATGGAAGCAGCCTTTATGGAGAAGGTGTCCTCTTTCCTGCCACCAGACTCCTGCCTCCAACCACCAGTCAACTGCCAACAACAGACATGTAAACCCAAGGTCCCTGGGAATATCAGTGCTGAACTCAGATCAGCAGGTCTTCTTTCATCCCAGCCCCAGCAACTGTCATCCAGAGGAGGAACTCCTATGGAAAAGAGACCTAACATCTTAGCTACCAGCAACCCCAAATACCAAACAACTGCCACTGATGAGAAGTTAAGGCCAAGAGCCCTAGGAATAGGAGCACTTCCCATGTTACTGGTCCTACCACCATTATAGCCCTGGATAGCTATCCACCTATCACCACCAGCAACAACTGCCACCCAACTGCCACTCCTTGCAGGCAACTTAGACTAGCAGAAGCCCTAAGGCACCCTGAGAGAAGGAGGCATTACGGGTAGGAAAGTCGAATTATTACCACTGCCTTAACCTACACTTCCCCTGACATACCCTAGACCCACATTCCTTGCCACCACCACCAACTGTTGATCAACTGCTACCAATAGGCAAGTAAGCCCAAGAGCCACAGGAGCAGTCAGACCCCTCCCCACCCTTGCCACTGGTTGTGTTTCCAGTCTATCCCAGCAGCCATTGTCAACAGAAGCAGTCTTTGTAGAAGGGTCACTGCTCCTGACCTCCTAGGCAACCTCAACTACTGAAGACCCAGAAAAGAATGTTCTCATTCCCAAAGTCCTTGATGCCAAAATAGTTCAACATCAAAAATGGAATCTTCTTCAACTAATGGAAATGATGCTGAAGAAGATACATTACCATCTGCTTTTATAGTGTATCCTAAGACCACTGGGCCATATCTCTCTGACATGCAGTTGAAACCTCCAGTATGTGTTGTCTCCCCCATTAGAATGTAAACTACTTAAAAACAGGGACTCAGTGTTCTTCCATAGTATTTTCCTGTGTTTTTTTACATAATAGGCACTTAATAAATGCTTTTTCATTCATTCTTGCCATCTGCTCTGCCCTCATCCATGGCTCTCCACATTTTGCTCTCCACCCAGTAATCAAATCCCATGAAAATGTAAGCTCTTTGAGGGCAGGGATTGTCACCCTTTTTAGCCCAGCACATAGTAAGTTGCCTGGCACCTAACTAGCTCTTAACATAAGGTTTTTTTTTTTCATTCCAGATAAATTCTGGAAGGTGGGGGTCACCCCAGGTGGTGACAGACCTTGAATTTTCATAATTTAGCAGCTAAAGAGTTTTGCCTTTATCTGGTGATCTATAAGCAGTCATCCAAGGGCTCTGAATAAAGGATGCTTCATGATTCAATACAGAGACACAAATCCCATGTACAATGAATTAGAGGAATTTGAGAGGTTAGGAAACTAACCTGGTCCAGACAGGAGGGGATGAGGTTCTCAACAGAGGCCATGGAAGTAAGGATAAAAAAGAGGGAACAAATGTGAAAGATATGGTGAAGCTCACAGAGTCTAACAACTGATCAGATGTGGAAGGTAAGGTAGAGAACAAATTGATATTAACCTTTTGATCATAGGTAAATGTTACTGGTGGTTTCATTGACAGAAAAAGAGAAATCAGGAAGAGGAGCAAGTTTGGAGAGGAAAGTTTTTGAGCCTATTAAGTTTTAGTTTGACAGTATATCCAGAGAAGTTTCCCATGTATGGCTGTAAGAGTTGAAGCTCTAAATATGAATGTCATTGCCTAGGAAGAGACTGTAGGACCAGAAGAGAAGAGGACTAAAGACAAAATCAGGTCCTTTCCCCAAACTCCCCAGTACTCAGCAAAGTTAAGGACCATTGGGCTAATGCTAGTCACAGATGACAAAATATAAGCTAGCAGTATATGAGAGAATGGTGCCACATTCCAATTCTAAACTCATAGTTCTCATTGTGTTGCATGAGGCAGTGGAAATAACACTAAATAAAGACAGAGCAGCTGGATCAATCTGGACACAGAGAGCTAATTTTCACCGTATCTGGAAAAGGTGAAAATACCAAAACAATTGGGGAAAAAATCATGGACATTAAAATTTCCAAAATGGAGGTTCAAGATGGTATCAATAACCACCACCCCATATACTACATTCCCATTTCTGCACAGTTTTTATGTAACCTCCACATATATTGAGGACATCTCTTATAAAGGTAGGAAGAAGGAAATAAACAGGCTTGCAAATGATACTCTACAACAGACTACTTCCTTAGAGTCACAGAATTGACTGAAAAGTCCTGAGAATACCAGATCATATTGTGCTTATAACTTGTTGACTATTTTTTAATTGATTCAGTAGCATATGGATTAAGGAGTCTTAGAAATACCTATCCAGGGGTGGTTAGGTGGTGCAGTGAACAGAGCAATGGCCCTGGAGTCAGGAGGAACTGAGTTCAAATCCAGACTCA
Organism: Gymnobelideus leadbeateri; assembly: GCA_011680675.1. Lineage (NCBI taxonomy): Eukaryota > Metazoa > Chordata > Mammalia > Diprotodontia > Petauridae > Gymnobelideus > Gymnobelideus leadbeateri. The sequence continues at coordinate 72,924 of WOXC01003033.1, forward strand.
GACACTTAACACTTACTAGCTATGTGACCTTGGGCAAGTCACTTAACCCCAATTGCTGTGCCTTCCCCCTCCAAAAAGAAAAAAATACCTTTCCAAGGCCAAGTGTTCACACGAGACACTTCAAGATACACACCTAAATTCAACTAATTAATAAAGGACACCAATCCCATAATGCAGGAGATTCTAGTAAAGAAACATCTGACTAGCCTTCTCCATGTTGTCATCTCCTCTGTGATTATGGGAAGCTATTTGGTGGCCCCTCACCTAGGTTCCAACCCTCCCAGCATAAGCTTTTCCTTCTGCCTCCTATTGTGAAAAGAGCAATTCCCTCCATCTACTACTTTAGGCAATAAAATGTACATTGTTTGGGCTAGATACACACTTGAAAAAAGGAATTAGTCTCCTAATTCTTCAGAGAGGGGAATGTTGATGCATAGTAGAGTCAATTTGATGAGCTATATAGAGACAGGTCTAAAGTGGTTAGTGAATCAAGCACCCCCTAAAAGACCAGCTATTCAGTGTTTCTCTGCCATGGCCTATTCTTCCCATTCTTATAAAAAAAAACCCTTCTTCATGCTCACCCCCTCCTTGAGTATGTGGTACAGATGTGAAGACTATACCAATCGCTGTCTGTTTGCTTCTCATTGAAAGAGGGTGGAGTGTCTTTGTGTGTTTCACCATTCAGACATTCTTCATGGTGCTATTTTTATCAATGATAATCATTAAATTGTTGTCAGCTGGGTGCTTTCAGCAGTCTTACCCAGAGGCAGACATGATGTGAGGGAATGTCTCTTTTTTCCAGGGGAGGGGCAAAATAAATTTTGTTCTGTTGGAAAGCTGCTTGATGGAGTCCCAGGATGTCACCAATTAGAGCTGAGCCTTGATTTCTCCTCCCACAGGTAGGCTCAGGAAAAGATCTACTGCTGAATACAGCTCTAGCCATAGTCTTTTAACCTGTCACACAGCCGGGCTCGATTTCTCCATGGGAGAGAATATAGATATTGCTAAAGACAATGCTACAGGAACATCCTCAGGGATTCAGTCAGAAAATAAAAAATTATTAAGTGCCTACTCTTTTCCAGGCACTTTACTAAAAGTTGGGGATTCAAGGAAAAGCAAAAGACCTTCCCTTCTCCCAAAGTGCTCATAGTCTAATAGGGGAGATAGCATGTGGACAACTTTGTACAAATAAGATATAAAGGATAAACTGGAGATAATTAACAAAGAGAAAGTCTCAACATTAAGGGGGATTAGAAAGACTTCTTACAGAAGGTGGAATTATACCCTGTATTTGAAGGAAGCCAGGGAGATGAGGAGGACAGAGATAATGCCGGACATTGGGGACAGCTGGTGAAAATGTTCACTGGTGGAGCATCTTCTGTGAGGAATAGCAAGGAGACGTGTGTTCCTGAATCACAAGACTGGAAAAGGGGAGGGCAATATGGTTATGAAGGGCTGTGAATACCAAATTTTATGTTTTATCTTGGAAGTGATAATTACTGGAATTTATTAAGTAGTGACTTGATCAGAGCTGGCCTTTGGGAAGGTCCCTTTGGATGGACTGGAGTGGGAAAAGAGACCAACCAGATGGCTCTTTCAATAGTCCAAGTATAAATTGATGAGGACTGATGAGGACACACAAATTTAAATATTTCACACAATTGTTAGAATTCCCTTAACTCTCTATTTTCTGAAGTTCTTGCTTCTATATACTACAGTTAGAGACCTGGGGTTCTCGTATGCCTTTTTCCTCAGGAAAGGGCTAAACTCAGTTTGATTTCCCACTGTGACATTTAAGAAGTTTGAAAGACACAGTTTCTGAGTAATTAATCATTTTATTAATAATGCTAGCATTGTATGAATAAAAGGAATGGTCATTTGGCCATCTCACTTTGGCAGTGGGCTCCCAGTTTATATTCCCTTGGAAGAGTGGGTGTTCCTGAGGGTGGCAATCAGCTCTAATTGGTTAACAATTAATGAGAGAATTAATATTATAATTAGGAGTGAGTTTATTCAAATGAGAGTCTTGGAGTATGTGGTACTGAGCACCCAAATCTTAGTCAAAGTGATTTATTAATTTCGATATCACCTGTCTGAAAAAAAAAAAAAACAGAATCTACATTTTCCTAGACATCTCTGAGTAAGTACCATGGACAGGAATCTATCTACCATTTATTTTCCTACCATTTACCTGGAAATGTTCAGAGGAAGTAATAAGAAACCATGATTGGGGGATGAAAGGAAAATAAAGGGGAGGGATCAAGCAAGATGTGGCACTAAATTGAAATTAAAACTTTTTTTAGATATTTCCTGCTAATCAAATGTTTAAATTTTTGGTTTTCATTATGGACATACTGCATATTGTTTCCTTTAACCAGATAACCTCAAACCTGGTAAACTCAAGAACAAATAAAAATCTAATGGGCACAGAAGATCAGTCAAGAAGCATTTATGGTGCCAGCCAATGGATTAAATGCTAGGAATACAACCACCAAAACTGAACAGCTGTCATTCTCAAGAAGCCATCCTAACCATGCATTCTATGTCTGTGAAGTAACTTTTTCATCTAGGCCTGTGTTTGCCTAGAAGGGTCCAGGAGCCCCAAGTTTGGCATGGAGCCTTACAACTACAGGTGTCTCAGAACCACTGGCTACTTAAGGGTTTGTCCTGAATTGCTGGTAAAGGATGATCCTCTTCCTGGGGCTAACAAGATCTTAATGTTTCCCCAAGCAGAAAAGAAAGAAGAGATGTCGCTGGGACGGCAGGAGGCTTTTGAAATCTTCAAGCAGGATCATGCTGACAGTGTTACAATTGAAGACAATAAACAGATCTTAAGACAGAGGTAAGACTAGCTCTGCATATCATTTCTCCTTTCAGGCCTGGACATTCCTGGTAGAAGGAAACATACAATTGTATTTTGCCTGGTCTGTACAGCTCAACTAGGAGAAGGAATAATGTGCTGTTTCAACTGAACATAATTAATATTACCTTAAACTGTTCTCTAGTAATTCCATGTGTCTAATTTTTATCTCCCTCAATAAAATTGTCAGGTAATTGAGGTCACAGGTTGTGTTAACATGCACTCCTGCTTTTTTTACCTGCTTATCACATAGGACGGGGCATTCCCACAGTTCCCTCTATCTTTCCACAAGTGCACGCACTCCAACTTGTCAAACGTCCATCCTAAGACGTGGTAATTATACCTAAATAGAATCTTTGGATATGACTTAACACAGGCAGAGTACAATGGACCTGTCACCTCGCTTATTTTGGCCAGTATATAACGAGACTGCCTAAGATCACATTCAGTTTTGGGGCTGCCCTGTCACATTTGTGAGTTTACTGTCCATGAAAACTTTTGTGTTCTGGAAACTGTGGACCTAGTTTGATGGTACACTGCATCTTTTTCTTCATGGGAATAGAGCTCCCTTTTATTTATGTTACTGTGAATTATTCAGTTATTAAATATTACATAGTTATAAATACTTAAGCCAGGAGAGTCAGAGGAAATGCTTCCATTTCTAAATAAATATCTGTGCACACCATAGAGAAATTTATATAAGTGAAATGCAATAGGTATGTATGTAAAGATGATTTCTAACCACCATCATCATGAATAGTAAATGAGTTTTTAGTTGTTTCTCTAGTAGTGAGAATAAACTACTTCTATCTGTATTTTCTCATCCATTCTCTCTAACACGTCTATGGCTGGTCGTTAGGAGGATAGACTGAGGCTGGGGAATAGGATTTTTGTTTGTGTAGCATTAAAATAAAGTTTTCTAACTATTTTTGTTGTTTTTCATGTGTGGCTGACTTTTTGTTGACTGACCTTCATTAACTGCATAGGCCTCTGCCTTTACAATACTACCTTCAAGGTTTGAACTCCCCTTCAAAGGAGAATAAACTTGGGGTTGCTAAAGAGGCAACCTCATTTCCCAAGAGACCTGTATTATCTAAGTAATTCATGGTAGTAAAGTAAGCAACATCCAGATTTTTCATCATATCATGGCTTTGTCTCCTTGGTTCTCCTCCAGCTCTGAAGCCATATGCTCAAATCCTTTAAGAGGATGCTGCTCTCCAGGGATTCCTTTGTCTTTCCAGAAATCTGAGTCCCAAAATCTTCTTTCCAAAAGAATAAGAGATTTTAAGGCACATCTATCCCCTCCTCCCTTTTTGCTCTAGAACACTGGGATTCAGGAGCCCCTTTCTATATCCAAAAGACTAGGTCACATGGTTCCATGTTCTCCTGGAGCCATGTAGTTGAGTGGGCCTACCCCACTCTTTTAGCTATCTCTCAAGGCACATAGACAAGAACACATGCAATTGCAACATTCCTCTATCTTAGCTCTTGGCTTCCCTCTAGCTACCTTAATGGCTCCCCCAGGAAGGTCATGCCCCAGGGTTCACTTCTCCTCTTACCTTTGCATAGTTCTCTCTTTGACCTCTCTGTCCAAATCTCCTAACTATTATTTCTCCCTAAATCTCTCCAAGAAAAAGGCACAATTTTAGTCCTCAATAAGAGACACTCATCCATCCTCAATGAGATGGGAAGAGGTTGGCAAGCCCCTAGGCACTTATGTCCTTAATCCTTTTAACAAAGGTTTTAATTGACCTATCCATAGCCTCCACAAGGAGATGCCTTCCCTATACCTTCATCAAGTTAATCATATTCTTCTTATCAACCTTCTACCACTCAACGCTTCCTTATGGTTCAGCTATAGTTTCATTTTGCTCTTTCTAATCAGGAGTATTTTATAGTAACAGTAGGAAACTAAAATTTTAAACATGATGACTATGGATGTGTTTAATATGGCTGTTCATGTTTATGCTAATTTACTGTGATAGACACTAAGCTGTATAAGCTTTGATCAATCAGTAAGAAAGTTGAAGCGAATTTGAAAAAAAGTTACCTCCCCTTTTTCAGACTTTGTGTCATTAAATCTGACCTGAGAAGTTTAAATATAGGTAGGATACAGCGTCAGGACATAAGTAGGTTTGATGCAGGAAGCATTGTAGTGGCAGGTCTCAGAAAATGATCTGGAAAGCAGCAAAAGGCCAAGGCAGAGGTCAAGAGCTGTGGTTTTGATAAGCAAAGTGAGGCTTGCTGAGTTGTTTCTGTCATGCCTGTCTACAAGACTATCATGAAGACTGATATCCTGCAACTCATTTATTGTCATCAGTCTTTATAGCCAATATTGCATAGAGAGGGAAGGTGGGGAATGAAAAGCATTGACTGTCACTCTAGATCTCTGATAAGGAGATATCTAAGAGAGCATAGTCAGAATAATTGTTATTCATCATTCAATTTTGAAGAGGACCAATGGCATCATGATGTGATAGATGATATCGTGGCTTGCTCATGAATTGGATCTAAGTGAAGGAGAGTTGCATGAGAGTTGCACCTGCACTCTCAATTCCAGAATCATCAAAATCCAGTGCCAGGACAAAAGTCAAGATGATTGGTGATAGGCTGGGATGTAGTGGATGACATTGGCATATTTTGTGTCTGACAAAGCTGTAAGTGCAGCCTTGTGGCTATTGAAGCAAATTGTTCTTGCACCCATTCTGCTGGGGAAAGTCTCCAGAATAATTATAACAGTAGTGGGAGATATATGGACCTGTAATTTCATTATTGTGAGCAAGATGGGAAGTTCTTCCACTCTACACAGATCAGAAATGCCTCACTAAACTATAGTTTTAGAGACCTATCTATACCACTGAAATATTCAGTGCCTTGTCTATGGTCACACAGCAAATCTGTACTAGTGGTAGATCTTAAACTGAGTCTTCCTGAACAAGGCTACTTATCTACCCATTAACTAACAATGCCTCTTTATAACAATAAGAGTAAAAATGCACTCTTTGATCTATTGACACTGGCCTCCTATCTGTTCCACAAAAAAGACATTCTATCTCTTCACTCTGGGCATTCTCTCTGGCTGTCCTCCATGCCTGGGATGCTCTCCCTCTTCTACTCTGACTATTGCCTTCCCTAGCTTCTTTCAAGTCCCAGCTAAAATCCTGCTTTATACAGGAAGGCTTCTCAACCCTTCCTAATTTCAGTGACTTCCCTCTGTTAATTATTTCTTATTTATCCTCTATATAGCTTGCTTTGTACATGTATGCATGTGTGTATGATGTGCGTCTCATATTGTCATATTGTCTCACCCCCCCATTAGATTGTAGGCTCCTTGAGGGCAGGGACTATCTCTTGCCCCTTTTTGTATCCCCAGTGTGTAGCACTGTACCTGGTACACTAATTAGGGGCTTAATAAATGTTTATTGAATTAATAGCTAACATTTGTAGAATACTTTAAGGCTTACAACATCTAGTTAAGTAAGACAGTACCATGAGAGCTTGCCAACACACAAGGCAGTAAATATCTGAAAGAGACCCCAGATGGAGAAAGAGTAAAGAAAAACACAAGAAAACTACTCCAGTCCAGAATCTCAAAAAAAATAATGCTAGAAGTAACAGAGTCTGGGAGAGGAGTCACTCTCAGGAAGTCAGCTCAGGTCTGAAATTTGTGAGCAGTGAGAGAAATAAATGATCCCAGCCCTGTGCTGTGTCAGAAAAACAAGGGATGAATCTTGCCATCATAGGTCACCATGCAACGAGTCAGGACCCACACAGGAACTCCTCAGAGCACTAGGGGCCACAGCATAAGACAAAGTCATCTCAGTGCCTGAGCACCCACACTAGTGAGCCTTGCAAGAGGCCTGAATCCAGGGTGATTGAAAGCATCTGACTGGGTCTTATCAAGACCATAGCAGGAGAGAGAACTGATTCCTGATTAGGGAGTTTGCAAGGAGCAAAGGAAGAGATAGGTTAAGGCCTGTAGTGTATCATCACAAGACTGAAACAGAAAACAGGGCTGAAAAGAGAATGTAGCTTAGCCCTAACCATCCCAACTAGAATGACAGTAGAAGTGGCATCCAGAATATAGAGAAATAGGACCAAATAGGCCATGCCTGAGCTGATTATCAAGGAGTTCTGGAGGGAATGGAACCTGGTCCTACAAAAAAGTCCCAGCCTAAGAACTCAGAGCAGAAAAAAGAAAAATAAATAGAAGAAAAACTGAACACAATGAAAAAGTACTATAGGTTAAGAGAAACCCAAGAGGGGTGGCTAGGTGGCACAGTGAATAGAGCTCCGGCTCTGGAGTCAGGAGAACCTGAGTTCAAATCTGGCCTCAGACACTTAACACTTACTAGCTCTGTGACCTTGGGCAAGTCACTTAACCCCAAGTGCTCTACCTTCCTCCCCTGCAAAGAAAAAAAGAAAAAAGAAAAGAAACCCAAGAAGTAAGCCTAGTAGAAGTGAATAACTTCACAGCAAGTAGGGACAGATGCTCAGAGGAAAAAAATGGCCACAGCAATAACTGGAAGAAATGAAGCAAGAAATAAAGAGTAAAATTAAAAGTGAAATTCAAGCTCATGAGGAGAAAAATGCAAAGAGAATAAGTAACTTAGGATAAGAGGCTTGAAACCTTACCCAAGTGGCAGATACCATGAAAGAATAGAATGAAACAATCAGAACTCAGTGACTATATGAGACAACAAAAATATTAAAATGAAGTTAAGAGGTCTTAGCAGTAGAAGAAAATGTAAGCTATGTTCTATCAAAAACAGCCAATCTAGAAAATAGTTTGAGGGGATTTAACTTAATAATCATTTAACTTCCTGAAATGCATGACCAAATAAAACTGGATACCATATTTCAAGAAAGCAAAAGGAAATTTCCCAAATCTTTTAGAACAAGTACAAGTAAAGATAGAATGTATTAAGAATGTATTAGTAATCTCATGAAAGCAACCCCAACTGAAAAAAAACACCCGGGAATGTCATAGCTAAAATTCAGATATTCCAAGTCAAAGAAAATAATATTTCAAGCAGCTAGAAAAAATTCAGGTACCAAGGAATCACAGAGAGGATCATAAAAGACTATGCTACAGTTATTACAAAGGAGAGATAATCAGAGAATATGACATTACAAAAGACTAAAAGATAGAGACTTACAATAAAGAATATGACCTGAAAACTAAATATAATTCTATAGATGGAAAATAAACAACATAATAGAGAACCTTCCAGCCTTTATAGTGAAAAGACCAGAGTCGAGTGGAAACTTTGACATGTTAACACAGCAATCAAGAGAAACCTTTAAAATAAGTATATTTGGGAAATTTCAAGGCCTAAATGATGATATACTTACATTTTAATAGGTGGGGAAGTAACAGATATCATTTCAGAATCATACTGTTCTCAGGGGTCATAGAAGAAGCTAAGTAAGACAAACCTGGAGACAGTGTGATTTTGTTCTATTTTATTGGTTTTAAGAGGGGAAAGAAATGCAAAAGAAAAAAATAAATACACTAAAGAAGAAATGAGGAGAAAAAGGGAGGCACTCACAATTTTTTATGATTGGTATATACTAGAAGATTGTACAGAAATGGAGAAAGATGTGCAAGGACTAAGATTCTTATGAAATGCACTTTTTTCTGGACACACACTCACACACAATAATTTTGTGTAGAAATGCATGAAACACAATGAAAAATGAGTAGGACTGATAAAGGGGAGAATGTCCAAGTCAGGGAGGTAATAGTCACAGCAAAACTTTAGCTTCAGAAGGTAGATCATTAAAGCAGAGATTAAAAAGTTAAAAAAAATGCAAAAACTAGAAATTGCCATCTGGGATCAGAGAGGGCAAGAAGAAGAAGAATAGGAACCAACTAATCATAGACCAATAGCGTTGATCAGATTATTTCTCTTTCTCTACTCCCTTCTAATTTTCAAAGAGGAGGACAGGGGGAAAAATAAGATATTATGGAAGGAAGTCCACAATTAGCAATCATAACCATGAAAGTGATTAGGATGAACCCACACATAAAACAAAAGAGTCTAACAGCAAAATCCAGGGGCAGCTGGATGGTTCAGTGAATAGAGTGCTGACCCTGGAGTCAGGATGACCTGAGTTCGGATTTGGCCTCAGACACTTAACACACAGAAACAAAAAACCTAGCCGTGTAACCTTGGGCAAGTTACTTAACCCCAATTGCCCTCCAAAAAGCAAATAAAATAAAATAAAATAAATAGATAGATAGGAGGAAAACTAATCTGCTAAAACAAAAAACAAAATATAGAATCCACAACACATGAAGAGAAAATAAAAGAAATTCTTAAAAATTTTGTCCAATTCTACAACAACAAAACTGATAATTTGAATGAAACAGATAAATGCTTTAAAAATATGAAAAACTGAGATTAAGAAAACAAGAAGAGAATCTAATAGCTCTCAGGAAAAAAAAATGAACAAGCCATGATGGAATCCCTAAAAAAAAACCCTTGACTAGGAAGGTTTCTAAGTGACTTCTATCAAATATGTAAAGAGCAGGCAATTCTAATTTTATAAAAATTATGTAGAAAAATCAGAAAAGAAGGGATCTAAATTCATTCTATGAATAAGCATGGTTCTAATACTTCCACTAGGGAGAGATGAAGCAGAGAAAAGCAGATCAAAACCTCCTAATGACTATTGATGCAAAAATATTAAATACACCAAGATGTTTCTAAATGTTACATGATCAGATTATATTGTATTTATTCTAGGAATTACCAGGGTGGGGTTGGAGAAAGGGTTAATTAATAACAGGGAAGCCATAAAAATAATATAATGCACTGATAACAAAAACAACAAAAATCATGATTCTATCAGTAGATATAGAGAAAAGCTTTTGATATCCTTTTTTGTTAAAAGCATAGAAACAAGGGGTGGCTAGGTGGCACAGTGAATAGAGCACCAGCACTGGAGTCAGGAGGACCTAAGTTCAAATCCGGCCTCAGACACTTAACACAAAAACTAGCTGTGTGACCTTGGGCAAGTCACTTAACCCCAATTGCCCTCCAAAAAGCAAAAAAAAAAAAAAAAAAAAGCATAGAAACAAATAAGACTATTGTTCAGCATGGTAAATGACATATAAGGATAAGGACTGGACCTGTAAACTAATTGATTGTAATCTCCCAGGTGAGAAAATTTCCTCTACCAATTCAAGTTGACACCTTCTCTGAAATTTATACTCTTAGAGAGCTGTGGTTAGAACACTGAGAAAGTAAGTGACTTGCCTAGCATCAGAGATCCAGTATATAGGAGAGTCACTACTTAAGTCCAGATACATAAGGCACTTTCTAACCCTCTGTGTTATGCTATGCTGCCTCTGACATTATTATCTATTAAAAACCAATAGCTAGAATTATCAGAAAGGGAGGGAGAGAAACTATGGACATTTCTAATAAAATTAAAGATAAACAAGGGTGTTTAATGCCACCAGTGTTACTTGGTATAGTTCTAGAAGTGCTACTTATATAAAAATCAGGCAAGAAAATAAATTATCGGAATAAACATAAGCAAAAAGAAACAAAATAGCTACATTTTGCAGATAATACTATAGTTTACTTAGAGAACCCTAAAGATTCACCTAAAATTAATTCATAATAATATTAATGATATTATTATAATGATACGATAAAATAATAAAATTTAAATATAATATAATAAAATATATATTATATTAATTAATATATATTAAATATAATATAATAAAAATAATATGATAAAATAATAAAAATTAATTCAAAATAATAGTTTCAGTATAGTATTAGAATCTAAAGTAACCTTCCCAAAAAAGCATTAATCTTACTGTATAATATCCACAAATCCCAATAAGAACGGATAGAAAAGAAATTCCTTTCAAAATAGCTACAGAATATATAAAATTATCTTTGACTCTGTTTACCAAGACAGGAATAATGTGAGTAGAACTACAAAACATTATATAAAGGCTGGCAAATAATTAAAGTATATAGTTGAAGAGTCCATAGTTGGACCCTGCTAATATAATACAAATTATAATACCACCTCAAGCAGTTGACAGATTCAGTACCATACCAATCATACAAATAAAGTTACTTTGTAAAACTAGAAAAAATGATAAAATTTGCTTAGAAAAAAAAAGGTTCAAGAATTACAAGGAAAGGGGGCAGAGCCAATATGGCAGAGTAGAAACAGCACTTCCAAGGTGCTGTGCCCCACAAAAACTTCCAAACAATGTAAAAGGGGAATCTGAACAACTTCTGGAGCCCCAGCACCCACAGAACTATACAGAGAAATTAACCTCCCGCTGAGGAGAACCCAGCAGCCCTGAAGGGAGCAGTGGCACAGCACTCTGAGAGCAGGCAGCACAGGGAGCTGGGAACTGACAGCACAGGCGCTGGGAGCTGAGCCCAGGCCTACTTGAGCCTCGGTTTTAGCCCTAGGGAGGCTGGGCCAGCAGCCGGCTGGAGGGACCCCAGAACACCAGCAGCTGTGGCGATTCCAGAATTATCAGCACAGATATACCTAGGACAAAGTGAGAGGTTAGTGCCTTATGGACTTTAGGACCAATATTTGGGGAATGCATCAGCTTCCTCCCCTGGGGGCGAAAAGCTGCTGAAGAAACTCAGCACAGAAGCCATTTTGCAGCATCTCTGGCAGCTCTAGCTCCTGGTCTGCAAACTGTAGAGAGATCAAGCAATCAGTCTGGGGGTTAATCACTCTTGCTTTAAACTGCCCGGATCTGGATTGTGGTCTGGGGGTGAAGTTTGGGGTGGAGGCTTTACAGAATCCACCCAACCTGCAAAAGTTTTGAAGACACAACGTCCAACCCCACGTTTGAGACTGAAGCTCTCCTGTCTGGTGGTAGAGTCCTACTGTGGCAACAAGTCCAAAAATCAAGTAATTAAGTGGCAACATGCCTAGGCAAAGGAAACAAAATAAACAGAAAAATTCAACATTGGACTCCTATTTTAGGGGCAAAGAGGATCAAAGCATGGAGGAGGATTGTGAGGTCAGAAATCCTGCACCAAAAGCCCCAAATGAAAATACAAGCTGGCTACAGGCCATAGAGGACCTTAAGAAGCAGATAAGAGAAGTGGGGGAAAATTTGGGAAGAGAAATGAAAAAGATGCAAGAACACTATGAAATGACAGTCAGCAGCTTGACTGAGGAAAATAACACTTTAAAAAATAGACTAACTCAAATGGCAAAAGAGGCTCAGAAAGGCAATGAGGAGAAGAATGCCTTAAAAAGCCTAATTTGCCGGATGGAAAAAGAATCTCAAAAGCTCACTGAGGAGATTCATTCCCTCAGAGTTAGACTGGAGCAAATGGAAGCTAGTGACTTTCTGAGAAATCAAGATGCTGTTAAACAGATCCAAACAAATGAAAGAATAGAAGGCAATGTGAAATATCTCATGGGAAAAACCACTGACCTGGAAAATAGATCCAGGAGAGATAATTTAAAAATTATTGGACTACCTGAAAGCCAAGATCAAAGAAAGAATCTAGAAAAGATCCTTAAAGAAATTCTCAAGGAAAATTGCCCTGATGTGTTAGACCCAGAGGGGGAAATAGAGTTTGAAAGAATTCAGCAATCGCCTCCTGAAAAAGATCCCCAAAAGAACACTCCTAGGAATATTATAGCCAGGTTCCAGAACTCCCATATCAAGGAGAAAATACTACAAGCAGCCAGGAAGAAACAATTTCAATATTGTGGAAACACAATCAGGATAACATAGGATCTGGCAGCTTCTACACTGAGGTATCAAAGGGCATGGAATATGATATTCCAGAGGGCAAAAGAGCCAGGATTGAAGCCAAGGGTCACCTACCCAGCAAAACTGAGTATCTTGTTTCAGGGGAAAATATGGTCATTCAGTGGAATAGAGGACTTTCAAGCATTCTTAAGGAAAAAACCAGAGTTGAATAGAAAATTTGACATTCAGACACAAGAAGCAAGAGATGCTTGAGAAGGTAATCGAGGAAAAGAAATCAAAAGGACCTTATCAAAGTTGAACTATTTACATTCCTACATGTAAAAACAATAACTGTGTCTGATGAAACCTTTCTCATTATGAAAATAATTGAAGAAGGGTATATGGGCATATGTTTACAGGTATACATGGATAGAGGGCACAGGTTGAATTTGGTGGGAAGGGATGATTCTTAAGGGGTGAAGTCAAGAGGTGAGAGAGGAAAGTGGCAAGAGGAGATGGAGAGAGACAGGGTAGAGTAAACTATCTCATGTAGAAGAGGCAAAGGGAACTAGTTGCAAGGGAGGGGAAGAACAGGAAGGCAAAAAGGCAAAACCATATTCTCATTGAAGTTGGCTCAAGGAGAGAATCACATACATACTAAATGGGATATCTCACCCTGTAGGAGAGTAGGGGAAAGGGAGATGAGAGGGGGGATGATGGAGGGGAGGGCATTCTGGGAGGTGGGGAGGTTGGAAGTACCCACTATCAAAGAGGGACAGGATCAAAGTAGGGAATGGACCAGGTGGGAGGGAAATATAAGCAGTCTTTTACAATATATCTACTATGGTAATGTTTTGCATAGCTATACATGTACAACACATACTGAATTGCTTATCTTCTCAGAGGGAGTGGGTGACAAGGGAGGAAGGGAATGGATCTGAAAATTGAAGTGTTAAAATTAAATGTTTTATAAGATGTCCAAGCATTGGGGCTTAGAGATTCACCTTGCCCTAATGGCAAAGTCGAAGGGGGTATGGGGAAAGATATGGGAGAGAGCAGATTGGATGAGGGCATATCTAGTGGAACTGCTATTCTGGGGTGGTGGGTAGGGAAAAAGTGGGGGAAATTTGTAACTCAAAATTTGGAGGAAATGAATTATGTAAACCAGAAGTTAATAAAGCATTTGTTTAATGGAAAAAAAAATAAAAATAAAATAAGAAATGCACTTTTAGGGGCGGCTAGGTGGCATAGTGAGTAGAGTGTCGGCCCTGGAGTCAGAAGGACCTGAGTTCGGACCCAGCCTCAGACACAACACACACACAAACCAAAACCTAGCCATGTGACCTTGGGCAAGTTATTTAACCCCAATTGCCCTCAAAAAAAAAAGAAAAGAAAAGAAAGAAAGAAAGAAATGCACGTTTACACAGCAAAAAAAAAAAACATGTAATTGAATAAAAAAATAAAATACTAAGAATTACAAGGAAAATAACCTTTTTAATTGGGAAAGCAGAGGTATTACTAGTACAAGATCTCAAACAACACTAAAAACAATTATAAGCATCCAAACTATTTGGTACTGGTCAAGAAGACAGAAAAGGTGATCATGGAATAAGCAATTAAGAACAGAAGCAATTAAACATTGGCATAGGGTTCAGTAAACCGAAGGACTTTAACTACTGGGTTAAGGAATTACACTATTTGACAAGAATTGCTAGAAAAGCTGGGAAGAAATCTGGGAAAAATTACATTGGGACCAACATTGCCCATCACATATACCACAATGAGATCCAAATTGATACCTATATATGAAAAGGTTATGTCATAAACAAATTGGAGGATAAGGGAAGAATATACTTTTCACAACAAAAAGTGTTCTTGACCAAACAAAGGATAAAAAAGAACCAAAGTAGATAAAATGGTCAATTTTGCTTGTGTAAAATTGAAGAGTTTTTACCCATACAAATACAATGAAATTATAATTAGACAGGAAAACCTGAACTGGAGGAAAATACCCATTGCAGAAAATATATCTGATAAAGAACTAGTTACCAAGCTGTCTAGGGAACTGATACTAATATATGAAAATAAAAGCCATTACCAAATAGGTAAATGACCAAAGGATATGAACAGGTAGTTCTCAGAAGAAGAAAAGTAAGCTATCAACAACATATGAAAATATTCCAAATTATAAATAATAATAAGAGAAAACTGTCAAAGATGACTAAAAAGGAAAACGACAACTGTTGGAGAAGTTGTATGGGAGGATAAGCACTATTGGCTGAGCTATGACATTCTGATCTAGTCAATCTGAGAAACAATTTGAAACTATGCCCATAAAGTAACTAAACTTTTGACTCAGTGATTTCACCATTGGGCAAATACTAAAAAGAACAAAAACAGAGGGAAAGGACCCATATGTATAAAATATTTCTAACAGCACTTTTTGTTATGGAAAAGAACTGGAAACTATTGGGGAAAAGCTGATGAAATTATGGCATATGAATGTTCTAGAATATTGGTGTGTGCTAAGAAATGCTGAAAGGTATGGTTTCAGAGAAACCTGGAAAAAACTTGTATGAACTGATTCAAGGTGAAGTGGGCAGTAGCAAAACAAATTATTTGATGAGCACAACAATGTAAAGGAAAACAAGTCAGAAAGATTGTGATTAATCCAATGACCAATCAAATTCAAAAGACTGATGAAGAATCATGCTTCCCAGCTCTTTGCAGTGAGGTAACCAACCAGAGAGGCTGTAGAATGAGACGGGCATTTTCAGAGGTGATCAGTGTATTGATTTATTTGATTTAACTTTATTGTTGCAAGTGAAGTCTTTCATTTTAGATGTGAGAGGTAAAATAGTGATCAGTGATAGCGATATCAAAACAACAAAAATAAAGGTAGTAAAGAATGAAACATTTCAAAAAAAATACACAGAAGAGAGCAGAAAGAAGTTCAGAAGAGCACACAGACAAGTAGGACAATGTTGGAACTGCTCTTTTAAATCTAATATGTACAGGGTGGCTAAGTGGCGAAGTGAGTAAGAGCGCTGGCCTTGGAGTTGGGATGACCCAAGATTGAATCCGGCCTCAGAAAATGAGCACCCACACGTAAATAATGACTAGCCGGGTAATCTTGAGCAAGTTACTTAACCCCAATTGCTTTTTTAAAAAATCTAATATGTACTTTGAAGGAAAGCTATGGATGATTGAAATCTACATACATCCTGTGGTAGTTAGGAAAACAGGGCTCTACTTAACTAATAGAGTAGCTAGGTGGTATAGTGGATAGAGCATTAGTTTTGGGATCAGAAAGATCTATCTTCATGAGTTTAAATGTGAATTCAGATACTTCCTAGCTGTGTGACCCTGTGCAAGCCACTTACCCCTGTTTGTCTCACTTTCCTCATCTGTAAAATGAACTGGAGAAGGAAATGGAAAACCACTCCAGAGTCTTTGATGAGAAAAGCTCAAAATGGGGCCATGAAAAGTCAGACACAACTGAAACAACTCAAAAACAACAAAAATCAGTAGTAACTGATTTGTAGTAGCCTTTTCCAGGGTGGCTAGGTGGTATAGTGGATAGAGTGCTGGGCCTGGAGTCAGGAAGACTCATCTTTGTAAGTTCAAATCCTGCCTCAGACACTTACGAGCTGTATGACACTGAATAACTCATTTAACCCTGTTTGCCTCAGTTTCCTCATCTGTAAAATGAGCTTGAGAAAGAAATGGCAAACCATTTCAATGGGGTCACAAAGAATCAGACAGCTGAAAAACGACTGAACAACACCTTAACTTATGGGCTGCGTCATGTTACTCACTTTCTGTCATAGAAAATGCCCTTCAATGTTGACTGAGAACCACAGCACCTTAGTTCAATTAGCACACACATCGTACTTTATAAGAAAAGAAACTGAGGGTAGAGAAAGTAAATAACAGAACTGGATCTGGAACCAGAATCTTCTGACCTGTCACCTAAAACAGGTTTGGTTCTCTTGGCTTTTCTTCCTTTTCGAAAGTTTCTTTCCTGAGGGCCAAGAGCAAAAGAGAAAGGTAAGGAAGGCAGTAGAGGGCTTCCATTCACGTTTTCATACACTTCTTCCTCCTCTTCATTATGTCCTTTTCTCTCCTTCCCCTTCTTTCCCAGCCTTGGGAGAAAGAAGACCTTTCTTGTTGTGGGCTTCGATTTGCCCTAGATTCTTCTCTGGCCACCAGCGTTCCGAAGCATGTGGGTGGAGTGGCCTGGAGGGACAACAGCCTCCCAGAACAAGGGAAAATGGTCTCAGACCACACCTCTCCAGTGGGCACGCTCTTTTTTAGCTTTGTGCTAGCACTGCAGAAGAGAGCCCAAAATAGACTTTGTGGCTTCCTCTAGCAACTTCCACCAGACCTGGCACTAGAGAACCCTTTGAAGTGAGTTAACTACTAAGCATATTCCTCTCATGCCCTGTTGGGCACACTCCAGACTCAGGAGCCAGGAAGCTCCTATCCTGCCCACTACCAAAATGGTCAGAATGAGAGGTGAGATAAGGGCTTCCCCTGGGTAGTGTCCTGGTAGACATTGTCTTGTTTGCCTCCAGGCTTGCTGTGTTACTCCAGAGGCCCCTTTGGTATGATGGTGAGGGAGGGTATCAGCTATCACTGTAGAACCAGGAGTTGCTCACCTTTTGTGCCTCTCTCTTCCCAGGGAGCATCAAGTCCATTGCCCTTGGAAGGGCCACTGGTTTCATTATTAGAGCAACATATTAAAGATGGTATGGGCCTTCCAGATGACATACTCCAAACTTCAGCAAAGCATCTGCTCCTCAAGAAAAGACCTAGTTTTGGGGGGCAGGTAGGTAGCACAGTGAATAGAGCACTAGCCCTGGAGTCAGGAGGACCTGAGTTCAAATCCAGCCTCAGACATCTGGCACTTATTAGCCATGTGACCTTGAGCAAGTCACTTAACCCCAACTGCCCCTCCAAAAAGCAAAAAAAAAAAAAAAAGACCTAGTTGAACTCAGCTTGACACACAAGCACAATTATGTTTCCCATAGTATTTCTCTCATTGTAGAATAGGACTTACAAACTCCAGGACTTACATGCATGTTGTGTCCTTTCATTCATAGTCCTCCTTTCTGGAATGTTCTCCTCTGTCTTCTCTCTATCCATTTTTCACTGCTCAAACCAAGTCCCCTCTTCCCCATGAAGACTTCCTTAATTTATCTTACCCTCAGAACTCCTATAGCATTTAAGGTCTGTGCCACATATTTATTTACTTTCATAGGGTTCATTTATTTATACCAAAGATATGCCTTCCCAACTTGAAGATAAAGAAAGATGTCATGGTTTTGTTTTTTTTTTTTCTGAATACATCACAGTATCTAACATGTATCTGGATACATGGCCCATTAGAATGTAAGCTTCTGGAGAGCAGTAAAGGTTTCACTTTTGTGATTGTATCCCCAGTGCCTAAAATACTGACTGGCATATTAGAGCAATTTCTTTATTGATTGATTATCCTTTTTGATTGATTGGTGACTGATTAATTGGAACAAGATGCCCCATGAATAGTTATTGGCCCTAGCCCTAAGAGATATAATCAGGGACTTTACATTAATGCTGTATATAACCCAAGGAATTTACAAAATGATAGAATAAAAAGCCAAGGTATATATTTTGGAAGACTGAGCTGAAGACCATTTAGTTGAATGCATTTAGACAGTCACAAAATCAAAGGAAACCAAATATTAGGCATTGCAGATTGGAGTTCCACTAAGAGTCTACCAGACTAAAAGGCTGGCACAGAAAAGATTTGTTTTTACACAAGTTCTTGGAAATGGATTCTCCAAGCCTAAATTCACTAAAAATCATATAGAGAAAACTATATTTAATAACACTGGCCAGGGATTTCCTTCTAAGTGTACTCATATCACAAGGTTATAGTATTTCAAGACAACAAAATATACTTATTACATTGTAGGGCTATACTGTTCAATGCATTTAATTAATACAAATTATGTATGTTGTTTTGAACCTCTTAACTAAGAATGAGCAAAATATAATAAAATGTTTGCTTCATTTTTTCCTAGATTTGCTGAAGCAAAGGCCTTAGGAGAAAGTATAAATGAAATAAGAAGTAAAATTGGTAAGAAGGTTATTATATTCTGTTAATCTATTTTTCAGGGTGAAAATCAAGCCATGATATACCCCAAAATGAACATGACCTTAGGGTTTTTTTTGACTGCTCTTACTGAGGTAGGGAGCTTTACAAAGACTCTTCCAGCACCATGAATAGTACATACCCCTCTCAGCAACCACTGGTTTTCAGACAGCAAATGCTTCAGCAATCTTATTTCCTATGCCCTAGTACCCTCACTCTGCCTAAGTTGTATGTGGTAAAAAGCTGATATTGAATCGTCTCCATTATAGCGTTTGCTTGAGATGAGTTTGCTTTTTTTTTTTTTTACATTTTCCACCAGAAGCTTCATTGCTCATATTTTAACCCTACAATCCAAAAATTGTTTTTATTAAATATTTTCAAGTGCTTTGCAAGCATTTTTACAGTATCCCAGAGCTTCTCCATTCTGCTGCCCATGGCAGATTTTCAGGCGCTTTGGTACATGAAGGTGGGCATTGCTCTGGGCCATTCAGTAGCTCAGTGGTAGAATCAGACCCAGAAGAAAACATTCCTAACTGTCTGGGAACACAAATTGCTGACTCAGAACTCTTCACCCTTGGGCTAAATGTCATTAGAAAACTATGAACAGAGTGAGTCTAAAGGCAACCCTAAGAAAAATATTCCCTCATATCTTTTTTTTTTTCAAAAAGGAAAATGCTATCTTTCATACAGAGTGAATGAATACAACAGAGCCATATTCATAGACAGGCTTGCAAAAAGGAAACTTTCTCCCCATCACCTGCTACCCATGTTGTCCAAATGCTCCAGACTAGTGTTAAGGGTACACTATGGATTTAACAGCTTTTTACTCCCCAAGTTCCTGCCATCCCACAAGGAAAAGGAAAACTAGACATAAACAAGGCAATTCTGTCCTTTAGATTTTCTGGTGGAAAAAAGATCTCCAAAGCAATACAGTTGTCTTGCTATAACATTGCTAAGAAGCCCCAAGAACACATTGAATTAATTTTGTTCTGGGAAGCATGAAATCCACATTCTTTTTCCTGACTTAAAGGCATCAAAGCCTCCAGATACAAATGAGCCACATGATGGCAACTAAACTCCTTCAAATCTGACATCCCACTCAACAATCTCTAGGCCTTGAGGTAGTCAGATAAATGCTATATGACAAAGCATTCCATTCCTGAGAACCTAGGAGAGATCCAGCCCAACAAAAGCCATTGTAGGAGTGTGAGTGTGTGGGTATGTGGGATGGATGTCAAGGAAAGGTAAGCTGAACTTTTGTTGGACCAGGTCCTGGTTCTTAAGCTGTGTTGCAGCTCCTTCAGGAGGAAAGGAGTCCTTTAAAGGGTTGGTGTGGTGCAGCACGCTGACATTGGTGTAGTGCAAAAATTATCCTCTCTAAGCCTTATGTGGGTATATTGGGATTTCATGTGTACTAGGAACCTCTATGATGGCTCCAACTGGTTCAGAACTATCCTAACTTATAGAAGAGGAAACAGCCTCCATCAAAGCAATAACAAAGAAATGGGAATACTATCTGATCATTCTTCTCCACAGAGTATAAAACTAAGATGATGTGTGTGAAATTGCAAAATATAATAGCCAATATCAATGTGAGGTGTTATTAATAAAGTAGATGAAGATCTAGTTCTTTGAGGTTTAATGATGAAGCACACTATCCACCTCCAGAGAGAGAACTGATATTGTTTGAGTAGAGACTGAAGCATGCTATTTTCCACTTTCTTTCTTTCATTCTTTTTCTTTCATTCAGGTCTTCTTGTACAAAATGACTAATAGGGAAATGTTTGACATGATTGCACGTATATAACCTGTATCTGACAGCTTGCCATGTCAGGGAGGAGGAAGGGGAAGGAAGAAGGGAGGAATAGAATTTGAAATTCAATACTTTTTTTAAAATGTTTTAAAAATTGTTTTAACGTGTAATTGCTGGGGGTGGGGATAAAATAGATTAAAAGAAAAAATAGATTTGGTTCTTTGAGAAGCCCAATAATCTGTAAGCCAGAAAAAGCTGCTTCTAATTTGCAAATTAAGTTTTTTATTTAATGAAATATATTATTATATAAGACCAGTTAAGTTGGGAGGAAGGGGTTCTAAGTACAGTGGCTTAATGACACATTCTCCAGAATTCAGGCATGTGCTCTACTTTGCTAGGACACAAAAGAGCAGATTCTCCAGAATGTAGACAAATGATGCAATTAGTTTTGTTAATGTGATAACTTGAGAGTAGTATTAATGTTGAGTTTAATGGTATGCTACACAAGCAGAGGGTAACCATTGATTTCAGTTAATGAAATGTTGTGCTAATGATGCTGAGACCATGATGTGTTTTCTTCTGTTGCCTATCATTCCAGTGTTGGCCACCCACATGATAGACTTGTGCTATGGGTCACAAAAGGGTCTGGGCAAACCAGAGTAGGTGAATTAGTAACGTCCCACCTCCACTTCTGGGGCAAGGAGGAAGTAAAACTGTTTAAACTACAGCCTATCTCTTAAAGATATCCTATGTATCAAGACAACATATTTATCATTAAGTGTATATGAAAGGGGACATATGTATGCAGAATTCCAGGGAATCACTCAAAAACTTTGATTTCCAAAGATATTTATGCCATTTCTGGGTATATTTTTCCTAAGGAAATATTAAATCAAGTGGTGTTTGCTGTCCCAAAAGAGTCATCCTTTCCCTTTAGTAGATCCAGAATCATTTAATCCTCTTAAGGAACTGAGAGGAAGAGCCCAATGACCATATGGGAGGAGTTACAGTCCCACTGGCAGAATTATTCTAATGTGTGCCTTTATTCATGGAGACAGTTTTAGGGAGGTAAGATTGCTGTGCGTGGGATGGTGACTCAGCTCCGGTCTGGGATGGTGACACATCCTGTCTCTAAGTCCTGCAGAGAGCAGGAAGAATGCCAAGGAGTTTACAATGGGAGCAGCCCTGTGGAGGCTTCCAGTGTTAGTGGCATTGGCATTGTCAAAGAAAATTAAATCTGCTTTTTTTCACACATGTCAAGATTATACCAAATCAACCAAACATATTTAGGATTCAAGGTGCTAACACTATTTTAGCTCAGTTGATTTTTTTTTCCTTGAAATTGTTTTCTAGGGGCAGCTAGGTAATGCAGTGAATAGAACACCGGCCCTGGAGTCAGGAGGACCTGAGTTCAAATCCGGCCTCAGACACCTGACACTTACTAGCCATGAGACCTTGGACAAGTCACTTAACCCCAATTTCCCTGCCTTTCCCCCTCCAAAAAATGAAAGAAAAGAAAGGAAGGAGAGAGAGAGAGAGAGAGAGAGAGAGAGAGAGAGAGAGAGAGAGAGAGAGAGAGAGAAGAAGAAGAAGAAGAAGAAGAAGAAGAAGAAGAAGAAGAAGAAGAAGAAGAAGAAGAAGAAGAAGAAGAAGAAATCGTTATCTAGATTTGCTGCCTTTTTAGATTCATTCCCAGGCTCCATGAGGGGTATTGTTTGAGTTGTGGATAAAACTGGTTTGTGTCACTGTAGAGTAGGCACACAGATGATACATCTGCCTTATATGGCACAAACTATGTCATTCATACACATGCCTTCTAGTAATAATCTAAGTTAAGAGGGCCAGAGAAGCCAGTATGGCAAGAAAAAGGGAGAAAATAGGTTTCATGATTAGTGGTTTGGGGGTGTTGGAATATAACAGCTACTGCCATTTGGTTTCACTGATACGGTGTTTCTACCCAGCATTGGTGTTTCTACCCAGTAGCAATAACCTCTTTGGCAATAATTGGGCAAGGATGTTAGGTAGCAATATGGTCAAGTCTTAGAATTAGAAACATCCTTGAAGGCCATGCTTGAACAAGAGTCCCTTTACAGCATATCACAAAGTGGTCAGCTAGCTTTTGTTTAAAATTCTCCTTGGGTTATAGCTCACTCCCTGTCAATGTAGCTCACTACTCTTTGGGATGATTCAGCATTAGGAAGCTTTTCTTTACATTAAGCCTAAGTCTGCCTCTTTTCAACTTTGAGTCATTGCTCCTAATTCTGTCCTTTGGGGAAAAATAAAGTAAGTCTAATCCCTTTTTCACATGACAGCCCTGCCAATATTTAGAGATTGTTATCATGGCCTCCTTCTTGAGAATTCTTTCCACAATTCTAAACATTCCCAGTTCCTTTGATCAACACTCATCTGGTATGATCTCAAGGCCTTACAACATCCTGGTGGCTCTCTTTTGGAAAAGTGAGAGCAGCTAGTAATTAAGAGGAAAGTCATAAAACCAAGCAAGACTTCCTAAGGGTAAAGTTGTCTCTGACTTTGATTCTAAATTCTAAAAAGGGAAAATATCCAACCTGAAACATTAAAACAAACTTTCTTTTTCTTTTATTTTTCTCTGGAACACTGGGATTTGGAAAAATAACTCCCCAAGACTGGACCTTCATCAGTAAGGTTTACTGATGTGTCAAATGTGTATTTTTCTTTAGTTAGTTTGAACCTCCTTTAAAATTAGCTTTCCTTCATATCCTTTGCAAGCATGTTCTTGGTCAATATCATGTCATAGTGATGATGACCAGAAGCCATCTGAATGCTTTTGGCAAGGCATGCAAACCCAGATACAAACCCATATTCATCTCTCCACTTAAAAGAGAATATAGGAGAGGATTCTGGGAAGATGGCAGAGTAGGAAAGAAAATTCCAAACTCTCCAGATTTCCCCCACAAACAAGACAAAATAGCACCTCGGGGAAAACAAAGAGTGGGTAAAAATAAACAAGAGTTGGGGCAGAACAGTGGTCCTCCTGAGACAACTGGAAAAGATCTGAATAAAAAGCCCAGATTCAAGGTTTGGTCTCTGTGAAGTGTAAACACCTCCAGGCTAGTTCTGCTGAAATAGCAAGTGGAAAACCCTGAGGACAGCTGGGTTGGGAGGTAGCCTTAGCCCCAGCCACAGGAATTTTTACCTCCTGGACTGTGTTGGGAGTTGGGCATCTAAGGCAGGGAAGATTGAGGGAACCTCTACTGAAAAGGAAGGCCCGGCCCAGCTGTGCTACTGAGATGCAGCCTTGGGCGAGAAGGAACCAGCATACATCCAGTGTATGAAGTGCAGTGTATCCAGTGCAGAAGCAGTGGGAAGGGGATACTTCTGGTTGTGGGCATTTACTGGAGGTGGAGTTCTTGGTTTCTGTTCCAGGCCAGAGGGGAGAACTGAAGGAGGACATGAGGCCAGAAGCATCATTCCCCCATGCCCCAGGACTAGAAGTGATTACAATAATAAGCTGCTACAAATTTAAAAATAAAAAAGCAAGCAAAGGAGAAAGAACTCAACTATAGAAATGGGAATAGAGAAGACTGGGATTCATCTTCAGAAAAGAATACTGAACCAAAAAAGTCTATCCTACCCCAAAGAGTAACATCAAATGGTCACCTGAATTCTTCTATAAGACTTTAAAAGACTTTAAAAATCAAATGAGAGAATTTGAGGGAAAAATTTTTTTAAAAAAATAAAAACAGTCCAAGAAAAACAAGATTGTGAAGAGAAAGTCAATCAACTGGAAAAGGAGATTCCAAATTTTAAGAAAGAAAATAACTCCTTGAAAATTAGAATTGGGCAAGGGGAAGTCAACAAAGTTATAAGAGACCAAGAAATAATAAAACAAGATACAAAGAATGAAAAAACTGAAGAAAATGTGAAACATATCATAAGAAAAAAGCAATTAATCTGGAGAACAGATCAAGCAGAGAAAACATAAGGATAATTGGGCTACCTAAAAGCTACCATCAAAGAATAAATCTTGATACAATAATACAAGAAATAATTAAAGAAAATTGTCCTGAAGTGTTAGAACAAGAGGGGAAAGTAGAAATAGAAAAAAATCCACCAATCACCACCTGAAGGAGAATCCCATAAGGAAAACCTACAAGAATATCATAGTCAAATCCCAAAACTCCCAGCTCAAAACAACAAGTAAGAGAGAATGTAAAGAGAAAGAGAGATGCAGGTGACTGACTTTCAGGCAGAATGTCATGGGGTATCTATGCCTCAGCATGAGTCAAGGATCTTAGATTGAAAATGGCATTGTCTTCACCTTAGATGAATTTCCTACTTCTTATTCTTCTAACTCCTTGTAGTGCCAATGTGATATTTACAGCACCCACGATTACGATAAAGACCATGACTATAATTCCTGCATGGCACTCAATCACAAAATATAACAAACTCTCCATATAGAGGACAGAACCAAAGCATTTATTTGGACACCAGAAAACTGAATCCCAAAACCGGTAAGCCAATTCCATCACAGCAGCAAAGAAGCTAATAAACCATAAAACCCAGAGAGCCATCTTTTAGCCTTCCCACAAACCAATATAAGATCAATATTTACTCCAAACCTCTCTATCTCCTTGCCTTAGCTCCTCTCTCTCCCACAGTCTCACTAGCTCTGACCTACCCTTCAACAAACTCCTCTCACTGCAGGCTCCATATGACTACATTCAGCCTGTTAGGGGGCAGACTTTACTTTCAAAGCAAGGAAGGTCTTCAAATTTCCACTAGGTCTATTAAGGGGGAGGGAAGGTCTTCAAATTGCCTGTTCCATTGAACTCCTAGGGTTTCGGAGCACCAGCTACCTAGGGGAAAATGCTTCTCTCCTCTACCTAAACTCTCACTGCCATCTGGTTCAGTCATACCTCTTGGTGGAGTTCCTTTTCCCTACTTGTTGTCATGCCTTTCAGAACTTGCACTGTATTGTTAACAAACTCCCCATCCTCCTAATCACTCCTTTTCATGCTTCTCCATATTCTGCTAATGAGTGAAGGTTGATTTTTCCCTGAAGATAGCCTGTTTATTGTCACTCCCTCCAGAAATGGCCACTCCTTGCTTCATATGCCCGTCACACAGGAGTAACCAAAGGAGTCAGCATACTTCCTTGCTCAACGCTGCCATTTCTAGAACTATGCTCATCATTTTCTCCTTCTTTGAAGTTCCTCCCATCTGATCATTGACTTAGGAACTGTTTTCAATTATATAAAATATACAGAGGGCACAAAACAATTGCTTTTCATCTTTACACAGAGACAAAAATTAAGAAATTAGTTTAAAATATGTTAAGGAAGTTGTTGATCCAAAAAAGAAATCTTTTACAGAAGTCGATTAACCTGTGACACTAGCTACCAAGAAACAATTTAGAGACTGCAACTCTGGGAAAATGCCAATTATCTGGGATGGTTCAGGTCTTGATCTTGAAGTAAAGGAGGGGGTGGTTGACATGCTAAGATACTTTCAGTTTCTCTTCCTGCACTACATTTGTTTAGGTTGTCATTTGCTTTGCAGGAAGTTGGGTGACACTGACACTGTAGGACTTTCACCAAAATACATATTATACTATCATGACCCTATGCAAACAGTTTTATGATTTCATGGAACTGAAAAAACATTTTGGTGTCACTATGTGGAGATCAGATAAAACCACGGTCAGATGCAAGTTGGAAGATCTTAAAGGCAATGACTGTTATTAATTGGCTAGAGGGAAGTCATTTAAAAAAACCTTGAAACCAGCAGTCACTACTCAAGGGAAATATGTCAAAGCAGACAAAAAAAAGAGAGACCTGGGGAATCATAGACTGTTAGACCTAGAAGAAAATTTACAGAGTATCTAGTTCAACAACCTCCTGAGGAATGAAGAAAACAAAGCCCCGAGAAACTGCTTGACTTTGTTCAATATCCCACAGCTGGTTAGTGCTTAAGCTAGGGCTGAAATTCAGATCCCTTGACTGGAAGCTCCTCATTCATTTCACTATACCCCCTCAGGGTCCACTTGGTGCCAGGCAGAATTCAGGAAAAGACAGAAGCACTAAGTGAGGAGTCAGGTGTCGAGACTATGAGGATGAGCTGTACAGTGGTCCCAAAGACTGTCAGTCAGTGAAAAGAAAAGTGACATCAGAGACCAGTGCAAAAGGAAAGCATTGACCTGGCTGGACGTTTCCTGAGTTAGAACTGCTAAAAATCAACCTGCAAGATTAGCTGCAACAAACTAGTGTTAATGACATCTCATGCCTTTAACTCCTTTCCATGTGTTGGTTTGTCCTACCACCAAAAAAGAGAAAATGAGTGTAAATAAAATGTGAAGGGAATCATCTGTCTGAGAATTGCCCTGAGTGTAGGTGACCGCTTTGGCTGACTTCCTAACCTTGGTGGTGCTTTAACAGTAGATAATTCAGATGCCCCCAGGGTGTTGTTTTGTTGTTGTTGTTGTTGTTTTGTTTTGTTTTGTTTTGTTTTGTTTTTTGTAAAGACAAGCTTGTGTAGGGATGGCTAGGTGGCGCAGTGAGTAAGAGCGCCAGCCCCAGAGCTAGGATGACCCAGAATCAGTCCTGGCCTCAGAAAATGAACACCCCACATAAATAATGACTGGCCATGTATCCTTGAGCAAGTTACTTAACCCCAATTGCTTTAAAAAAAAAAAAAAGACAAGCTTGTGGTGGATAGTGTCATTCTATTTTTCACAACTTTTTGTTGCCTAATATTGTAGATAAAGCCACAGAAAGCAGACCTTGGTTTTATCCATGTTGTTCTCACATAAAGCTGAGCCTCAGGTACCTACCTACCATGGCAAACATGAATGATGACAGCTAGAGACAAGAGATCATTCAATGAAACTAACTCACCAAATCATCCCCTGTAGTTTCCCTAAGAAACTTGACTTCTTATTGTGTCAAACTGAATTCAAATAAAATACATGAATAGTGAATTGTTATGAGGCAAAGGGAAACTGGGATTTTGCTGCTTGGTGTGTAGTGAATGTAGGGACCCATAGAGGGATAGCACTATATTTAGTTTAATAAAATGCCTTAAAATCAAATTCTTCCACTATGTCATAGAGCCAGTTCAGGCTTGTAGGTAACTACATATATATCCCAAGCACATTCTAGGGGAAATTTGCAAAGAGAAAAAAAGGAAGAAAAATGTCTTCCCTTGCCATGCTGCTTTTCATCCAAGGATTTCAAAGCACTTTGCCAACATATACTGTTATCCAGAGAACAGAATAAGCCTGCAGAAAAGTGTCAGTTTCTATATAATACATGAAATCTCCTGGATAAGGTAAAATGGGGACAGATGGCAGTAAATTTCAATGTAATCCATCAATGCCAAAGGCCATCCATACACTAGTATAGAAAGTAAGTTATCTTTAAACACCAGTGGCAAAAGGCTGTGGGTTTTTTTTAACCTTCCTGAATTGCCTAGGGTGGGAAGAAGGGTAAAGAATTTGACCATGGTTTCCTCCCAGTTCTTGGCTACAGCTCTAAATAGGAAGTGCATTTCATTGTTTTCACCCTAATTATGAGGCAGAATAATCCTACTGGCCTTTGTGTATCTGGGGGACAGATTGTGTCAATGGTGGGGAGAATGTTGGGCAATTAGGATTAGCAGTCATTTTGTTGCTCCCATTGTCCATTTTCCTTAAACATCAAATGGACCTGGCTACTGTAAACCACAGCTAGACCCAAGGAGCGTGTGTCTACTTCTGCCCAGCAGGGTACACTCCCCTAGGGTGGGGACAGCCTCAGTTTATTGCTGGGGTCACACAGTAACATGACTCTGGCTTGAAACTTGCTCTCTGATGCACAGTCTACACCACAGCCTATATAAACTTGTCTAAAAATACACTTCTGCAGGCACAGCGGCACAATTTCCAAGCAGGGCTGGGTTGGGTGAAACTTGAGAGGGAGATTAGAACCCTATGCTAAGGCATTTGTGGTCCCCTTCAGGTGTGTGTAGGACTGCTTTATGGGATTATGGGATTCAAGAAGAACAGGAATTGATAAAACATGGGCTGTCTACATCACAGTATGCATGTTAAGAACAAGGACCATGGTACATGCAGCACCAGGGAGACAGGCAAGGTGTGGAGGAGTATGGATGGCAATAGGCTCTTGGACAACAATCATAGAGCAGGCCCAAATGGGATAACTATGGGCAGAGAAATGTGTATATACCCTGGAAGCTGACTAACAGGAAGTAAGCTAGAGCTGGGGGAAGGTAGGGAAATCTTAGGGACAACTCAGGGACCAGCTGGCTGGAATGGGTACCCTCTGTGTGTCTGAGCATAGACTTGTGGTCAGCCTGGGAGCCAGAGTCACCAAGAGCATCAAGCTTTACAAACCGATAGTTTGATCCCCAAGTATTTACTAAGTGCCTCTTTGTGTTTATAGCTATAACAGAAAAGGGAAAGCATTTATATAGTGCCTACTATGTGCCTGGTGCTGTGCTAAGGGCTTTTACAAAAATTATCTCATTTGATCTGCACAACAACCCTGAGAAATGTGTTGTTATTATGTGTGGGGTATTAATAGGGATAAAGCTACTTTGCATAATGTATCTCATCCCCTGTATAACATAACACATATCTTGGGGCATCTAGATGGCATAGTGGATAGACCACCTACCCTGGAGTCAGGAGGACCTGAGTTCAAATTCAGCATCAGACACTTACTAGCTATGAGACTCTGGGCGAGTCAATTAACACTGACTGCCCCCACACACATACAACTATAATATGATACTTATCTCAAGTTAAGGTACTGACTAGAGGAGCCAGTGAGGGAACAGAAATTGAATCCAATTAGAATTAAACTATAAACTCCTTGAAGGCAGCGACTGTCTTTCTTTTTTGTATTGGCATAGTACCTGATAGCATAGTAGATGCTTAATAGATGTTTATTGACTGGTGATAGGATAACCAGTATAGGGCAGTGTCATGGAACTCAAAAGGAGAAATAGTTTCCAAAAGGATAGAAATAGTCATTGGTGTCAAAAACAACTTAGCAATAAAAGAGAAGGATGGGGAAAAAGCCAGTGAGTTTGGCAACAGCACTTAGCATAGCATGTCATAATCTGGGCAACGTGCATTTTTTTGTCCACTTGGTTTTTCTTATGTGGAAATAAAATGCACTGTGTGGTGACATATGTCAAGAAATGGCATGAAGGACATCAAGGACGTGTATGACCAGAAAAGGAGGTGGGCTAGGCATGTAACGAGTGAAGGATAACAGATGGACAGGCCTCTTTGCTGCCCTAGTATCCACAAAAATGTTGAAAGAACCAGATGCCTTAAAAGCTTTCCACTATGAAGTATTTATGGGAAAATGTGGGCAAGAATTGCACATGATGAGAAGTCATAGATGGGTTTCAGTCTACACTGGCAGAGAGAAATGAGTTCACCAATTCATTAAATACTAAAGTATCATTAGTAAAATGTTTGTATTCTACCATCAGTGATGATGAAAAACCAGTCTGAGATAAATAATTTTCATTGGATATACCACAGTTTAATTGAGATTAATTATACAGATTTTTAGAAGACTAATTGGATTCTGAGAATAGTACTTTCAAAATATCTCTTGCATCTTTGCCCTTCTCTCTCTACTCACATAGCCATTACCCTAGTTCAGGTTTCCATCCCCTCTTACTGAGGTAATAGCATGCTAAATCGTTTCCCTGTTTTCAGTTTCTCCAATTCATCTTCCATAAAGCTACCAAAATAATCTTTCTGAAGCACAGGTGTCTGGTCATGTTACTCTACTCACTCAAGAAACTTCAGTGGCTCTCTGTTGCCTCTGATATGAAATACAGAGTCCTAATTTTGACATTTTAAGCCTTTCACAATCTGGCTCCAGTCTACTTTTGCGAATTTATTTCACATTACTCCCTACATTCCAATTAAACTCTTCTACTTCATCTTCCTCAACCTTGGCATTCCATCCTCTACCTCTATATGCTTCTTTACACAGGCTACAACACCATCATCACTCCACCACCATCCCACCGTGCCTGAAGTTCACTCCTGCCCCACTCTCTCTTGTAATACTTAGCTTCCTTCGAGGCTCAGCTCAGATGCCACTTCCTTTCTGAAGCCTTTCCTGAACTCCCTAGCCTTTAATTTTCTTTTCCTTCTCAAACTACCGTGCTTTTATATATGTTTATGTTATCTCTCCCCACTAGAATGTAAGTTTTTTGAGAACAGGGATTGTTTTTCAAACTTATCTTTGTATCCCCATCACCTAGCCTTCCATATCATAGGCATTTAATAAACACTTGTTGTTGTTAAATAAAGATGTCATTGGTCATCTGTGAGGGCGTATTTTATCATCGTGGGAACTGAAGCCAAATTACAGGTTGGTGAATAAAGGGAGTGAGTCAAGTGGGAAGGGGGCAGCAGGTACCGAATATTCACTTGAGAAGGTTAGTAGTGACTGTCAAGAGGAAAATGGGACTGCAGCTTAAGACAGAAACAAACTCAAGCAAAATGTTTTGGAGACTATTGGAGTTAGTTTTGAAGACAGAAGAGGAAGAGCCAGTGAAGAGTGGGAGAGATGCTGCAAGTGCCAGGAATAAGTGATGAGGTCCCAGCCCTTGCCATGGATACACCTCAAGGGAAAGGGAAAATCTGTTGACTCAGACATGTGACAGAATTGAATCTAGGGCAGCCAGCTCTCTGTTGGTGTTCTAGGAGCGGGGACCTCTGGAAATCTTCATTTGTGGGCTATTTTCCTTGGACTTGCAACTTACAAGCAGAAGGCAAAAATACACATGAAGGGAAGATGTCTCTGGACTAAGACCCATCAATTAGTCAACATTTATTAAGCACCTACTGTGTGCCAGCCACTGTGCTAAGCTCTAGGGAGACAAAAAGAAATTCCTGCCTTTAAGGAGCTCACAGCAAGATTGCATAGTTTGCCCAGAGTCACATAGCTAGTAAGTTTCAGAGGCAGGATTTTAAATTTAGCCCAGAAGATACTTAGTAGCTATGTGACCTTGGGTAAATTATTTAACCTTTCTAAGCCTCAAAAATGGGAGGGTTTGACTGGATAGTTTCTGAGTAAGATTCATGATCTTAAGTCATAGGATAGGGGACAATCAGCATAGTGAAGTCATTAAGAAAATTAATGAATGATAAGCAATAATGAATGATTTAGCGAGTTGTCTAGAAGGCCCACAAAGTAAAACAATAAGTTGAATTTGGCAGTAGTGGTGATAGTGATGCACGAAAGTATTGCCAGGAAACACCAGCAAGGTCCTAAATGAAGATGGCTAGCATGAATTTTTAGCAGCTCAGGATGACACAGTTAGTTCTGAGTCTTCTCTAGCAGGAGCAGGAGCAAAGAAAGCAATGATGGTAGTGAATGATCCAAGATTGG
This sequence comes from Gymnobelideus leadbeateri, assembly GCA_011680675.1. Classification (NCBI taxonomy): domain Eukaryota; kingdom Metazoa; phylum Chordata; class Mammalia; order Diprotodontia; family Petauridae; genus Gymnobelideus; species Gymnobelideus leadbeateri. Next base: position 104,796 of record WOXC01003033.1, read on the forward strand.
GAATTGGTACAGCCGATACAGCAGGGGCCATAGGAATCTAAGATGCACGGGGGATAAGTAGAACATCTCAGTTGCCACTAATGGAGTCCATGTTTGTGTAGGGCGTCAGGTGTTGCCAAGATTAGCACATAGTCTGGGTGAAATGAGAAGATAGAGCGAAGTTAATCCTTGTGATAGAGAACAAACAAGAGTTATGGGTCAATCATTTGAGTTCTTACTGCACCCTAAGAGGGATCACTGTTTGTCTTATCATCTTCAAATATGTAGGACGGTGAGCTAATCATAGACTTCTAATAACAATCTAGCAGGGAAAGAAGATAGACAATGCTGAGATGCCAGAACTGGTCTTTCTGAAATAAGACTTTGGTAAAGGAAAGAATTTTCCCCTCAAACCATAATCTGATGCACACTTGGTGAAAGCAGTCAAGCTGTGATGAATCATTTTAGACAGGTTCCGGAGTCTTAACCATGTGGCTTCTCCCAAACTCAGCATGGCCAATGAGGGAAGGAGAGTAGGGCGTGGAAAAAAATGCTATTGTCAAAAGCATTGGAGAAAGCTGCAATATAGGGCCAGTAGCTCACTCTCTCATTCATTTGACCAGCATTTACTGAATGACTCTGTACTAGGTACTATGGGGCATACAAAGAAGAGCAAAGCAGTATCTATCCTTCCCTTAAGTCTATCTAGTAGAAAAGATAAGATACAAACCCAAATAATTAGAATACAAGGTAAAATGTAGCTTCTTTGGTACTTGGAGTGCAATCTGTGGGTTACATCTGTGAATCCATGGTACTCCATTTTTTTTTTTTAACGTAGACTACCTAGTCAGGGCCTCTTCGGCGAATTTATACAATGTTGAAAACAATTCTTAATTTCTTAGAATTCCTTTTGGGGGATTTTATCACAATAAACATATCTGTCACTTCTCTGGTCAGACCAGCAAAATCTATTGCAGCTGGTCAGCTGAAAAAAAAAACCCTCAGGAAATGTGAAGAAAATGGATAGCAGAAATTACAGTTTATCTCTATTCCGCTTTAGGATAGTTTGTTTATCCATCAGTCTTTCTCAATATAGCAGCTTTCCAGCAAGATTGCCTTGTCGCTGCCAGCACTCTCCTGCTTCCTGAAATGACAGCCTTTTAGTGAAGGTTTACTTTTCTGGGACCAGACACAGTACTAGGTGCCTTGCAGAGTGATTGAAGCAAGACCTCCAACCCTCCGCTCAGGGGACTCCACACTTGAAACCAACAGGTTTTTCCCCCTCAAATTAGACTAGTATACCAGCCCAAAAGCCGATTTCCTGGGGAAGAAAGAAAGGGTGGCAGGATTACCTATATCTTCGTACTACCTCTACCTTTTCCACTGTACCAAATAAAAATTGGTGATTAACTTTTTGATCTTGATAACAATGACCAAATGCATAGTGCGGAATGACCCAGAATTCATAAAGAGCCTAGGAATATGCAGCAGTAAATGGTTATTCTTAATTTCTGGAGAAACTGAAGTAGTAAGAAACCAAGTCCCCATCACGTAGAACTTAATCACAGAATCACAAAATTTGAGAATTGGAAGGGACCTCAGTAGCCATCTAATTGAACCCATGACCAAAATATAATCCTGCCCACATATAATCCTGGATCCAGGCAGCCTTATTACCAATCTGATGATGTCTCTTCATAGAAAGGTTGAGGTGGGGAGGGAGGGAAAGAGAGGCTCCTACCTTACCAGAATGACAGACCAGAAAAACAAGGCCTGATCTACATGATCAGGGCTATAAGAATTCAACAAGTATTTGTTAGGCAGTAGGCTTTTAAGGAATCAGACACTGAGTCTGATAAAAATTAGGCATTGAGCCCAAAAGAAATTTAGTGTACCAGGCCTGTATCTTCTTTCTTTTATTTTATTTAGTTTTTAGGGGATGAGCTAACTGAGGGAAACCTTAAGTGTATTAAATGCTGCAAGTAGAAAAAGCCACTTTTCTATAAGCAAAAATAATGAAGAGGTATTAGCTAGTGGTGAGTTTGCCTTTCTAAAGAGAAGCTGATTTTCTCATCCATATGAAAGTGCCTAAATAGTGCTGCTAGGTTGGGGACAGTATACTTGGTTTGCTCTTTCTAGCTCATTGTTGGAATGGAACAAAGTTTCCTAAGACCCAAGTTAAAACTCATCAGTTTCTCCTAAAGAGCCCTTACCTTTGGGAATGGGGATGACACAAAGCTGCCAACCCAAAACCAGTGAAGAGCAAGTTTCTGAGCTTCTGTGATACACAAAGTCCCTTTCTCAGAGGGTCTGTTCCCTTTTCACCCAGAGACCCAGTGAAATTTGTGGCAAAGTTACCAATGATGATCTAACATCACAGGTATTTCTTCTTCATTTGTACCCATTACTTGAAGGAAAGCAGGCTGTTGCTGGGAAATTTACACCTATTACTTTAAGGAAAAGACAGTGATTGAATGGCCAATTCTGCTTCAATCCTAGACTAATTTCAAATCCATTCAAAATAATCCTAGTGTAGTAGATAAAGGGCCTACCTGGGAGTAAGAAGCACTATTTCATGGCATTGAGAAAATCAAGTATGTCAGTGTTCCTGATTAAAAGTTACAAATGAGCTGTAGATCTTTATTGGTAAAAGGAATTTCCATAACAGGAGTGCCTTACACTAATGAAATTACAGGATGGATGCCCAAATAAATTAATTAATCAATCAATAAATAAAGCCTGGTGGTTTGTCAGCTCCTACCTCACAATCATGACCTACTCTCCACCCTGCCCCCATTCCTCCACACTCATACAAATTCCCAAGAGCAGAAGCCATTTCAGGTTGAGGCTGATGAAGAGCAATCTTTGAATTCCTCCAATAATTCTCTGGCCACTTGTTTGGTCTTGTGACTCTGACCAAATCCAGATCAGGTGTGTTTACTTTGGACGGCACAGTGCCCAGCTCTGCTGTCCAAGCATGGCCCTCTGAAATCCGTCTGCAAAATATTAGCTTTTGATATTTTTAAGGAAAGAAAAATTTTCACCAGATTTCATGTCTTCAGCAGTTCAGTTGGAAATATAATCATGCAATTTGTGTTTGAAAGGATGGCCACTTTTCCATTTGCTTGCCTTTCTTGCCTTTTCTCCTTCCAACATTGAGCTTCCTTTCTGTTGTTCCTTGAGAGGTAATCACATCAGAAAAATGCTCTTCCAAGCCCCCTCTTCAGGTGCTGAGGCCAGTGTTCACTCAGCCAAAAGAAAATGCCTTCTGTCCTAAACTGCAGTTGGGACCGTAGGCAGGCATATCTCTCTCCAAGACCATATCTGTTGCTGGTCTTCTTAGGCCACTTTCCAAACTGTTATTTCTTGAAGTTTCCATTCTAGTGTAATCCCAGCTGGGGCTGCTTAGGAAGAACACTTGTTCTAGCTGGAAGAAGAGACTGAAGAATCCCCAGAGGTGGCAGCTAAGTGGGGCAGGGGAATCTGGGAACATTGGAGCTCCTCAGAGAAGTTCCCAGGGCTACAGACCCTCACTAGCAGTGGGAGTCAATTGTTAGTGACAGGCACTACTACAGTGAATTGGCTATAAAGGTGATCAGTTGGAGCCTTGTCTGACTCATTGATATGCTTAAGGTATGATCTGCCTGGACAGAACTTGCTATTTACCTATGCCTGCCTTGCCCTGGGACCCACTGAATTTATACATTCTCTACTTCCTCCTTCCCATTTCAGACTCCTTCCCCCACCCTCTCAAAGTTATTATTTGCAAACTGGCATAGTCTACTTTGGGGGAATTTCTTACTCTTTCTTTTAAAACTTTAAAAAAAAAACTTTTGCTGTTTGTACTTTTAGAATAGGTTTTATCTACAAATAATAAAGATAAGCTGATATATTGCATTCGGAGAGTTTGCTTTAAAAGACTAGGTAAGAAGAGGAAATGCAGTGACTAGCAGATATCAATATCAGATTCAGAGTATACTACAGGGTAGAGTCTTCTCAGTAACTAGGGAAGGTAAAATATTTCTTTCCTAGACTGGAGGCTCCAAACTGGCCAAATTCTGTGGTATAACTAGATCCCTAAAATAGGGGCAGAAAGTGAACTAATGAGACCAATCGCCCAGGGGTTTAACAATAGAAGCCTCGATCCTGTATTAAGTTCTCTGGGGAGACAAAAGGGTTCTTTGGATGGATGAGGTATGAGCTCTAAGATTCTCTCCACCTTTTCTTCACTCTGTTGCTTCTCCTTCCCTTCAGTGTTTGGTTATAAGAAGGGAAAACAATAAAAAAGAGATGTAGTATTATCTTCTAACTAAGAGGGTGATAATGGGAATTACAACAGACACCAAAAACTTGAACTCTATCCCCAGAAATGTCCAGTGAGGTTGTTAAAGAGCCTGTTATTTTCTTTTACTGAAGCAAGAAAGTCCTGTGGTAATTTCTGAATATAAAGAACCAGTCTCTAAAGACTTGTTGATAAACTTAAAGTTAACCTCCCAGAGAGATGAAAATATTAAAATATAAATAGAGATCCTAAGTATTTTGAAAGTTGTAGCAGAAGTTATTTGGAATTGGCTTTAAAGTACATTTATATTATGAAAACCTGAATGGAGATGTGAGAAGTTGCAGGAATTATGCTGACTTGGGAAGAGCAGAGAGAATGGAGATAAGGTATCTTCACCAGAGTCCTAGAGAGAAGGTGGCAGGAACAAGGAGACAGGAACAAGTTAATTCAATTCAAGAAACATTTATTGAACATCTGCTTTATATGAAACACTGTTACAGGGGACAGGGTAGATAGATAGGAACAAGAGTTTATAGTCTAATTGTAGGGGATGGCAGTGGGAAATGCAATGGAGAAATGTGATGAATACAGGAGAAAAGGTACAAAGTGCTCCGAGAAAATTGAGAAGGGATAGATCCTTTTCAGGTGAGTGGCCCAGAGAAGCCTTCTTGGAGAAGGTGGCACCTAGTGTGGCCCTCAAAGGAAGAGGAGGATTTCATGGGGGAAGTGACAAGAGGGGGAAGAAGATTGCAATAGTAATAGCTCATATTTATATATTTCCTAACAGTCTACAAAGCACTCCCCAACAATCATCACAGGGTGTAAATACATGGCAGTCCACTGGTGGAAACAAGGCAAAAAGAAAAGATTTACATGATTTTAATTCAATCAGAAAAAGGAACATCCCTTAGAAGTATTTTCAAGACTACTCACCTGTATAGAGTTTGTACCACCAATTTTCTTTACCCTAAAGCAGAGTTTGTGGATGTGAAATGTGTGTGTGGCCTGCAGTGGATGCACTAGGATAAAAGGGGAACCTCTAGAGAGTAGTAAAAAGCCAGAAGCCACAGGGACTGTCCGGTGGGAGAAATCATCTCTCCCTTTGATCCTTGGGCAGTGTCAGGAAAGAGGAAACTCAAGAACTACCGGGGATGCCACATGATCATATGTCCTGTGCAGAATACAGGCAGCATATGAATGCCACTGAGAGGTTTTTGTTTCCCTGTGTTTGAGAGAATGTAGCAACATAACCATTTAGGACTTTAGGAGAGTCATACAAAATTCCAAACAAGAAGCATTCCATAGACTCTTATTTATGAACATGAGACTCAAACCTCCATATGCACAGTGGTCACCATTTCCCTAGCCAGATCTTCTTGTCTTTTGGTTACTGTATAGACCACGAAGAGTAATTCTTCTGTCCTATTTTCCTATGAGTGGGATACACAGTAATGAATGAAAATGAAAAGAATAGTAGTTTGCATACATACACTACTACATGGCATGGTCTTGGACCATGACCTGGGTAATATATATGCCAGGGGACACAAAAAATGTTAGAGGGAAGGCAAGGACATGGTCCTATCCCTAAGCCAGTAATCCAAAGTCTAGCATCTAATTTTTAAAGTCTAACTGGATCAAAGAATCTCAGGTTTGGAAGAGACCTCAGAGGTCATCTGGTTTGACCTCTCCCAGAACAAGAATTCCCTCTACAACTTTCATGACAAGGTCTTTAGTGGACTCTTGAAGATCTTCAGGAATAGGGAGCCCTGGATAGAGGCTGTCTAAGTGGATAGAGCAGTGGCCCTGGAGTTAGGAGGACCCTCGAATTCAGTGTCAGACACTCAGTAGCTGACCCTGGGCAAGTCACTTAACCCAATTGCCTCCAAAAACAAAAACAAACTAAAAATAAACCTTTGAAAGGTGTCCACTCCATCTTTAGACACCTTTAGCTGTTAATAATTCTTGACTTACCTGAAGCCAGAATCTGCAGCAATTTCTATCCATTGTTCCTATTTGCCCTCTAAAAATGAGTAGAACAAGTCTAAACCTTCTTCTAAATGTTGCTGGCTTTCACTTATTCTCTGTCATGCCTGACTCTTCATGACCCCATTTAGGGTTGTTTTTTTTGGCAGACACTGGAGTGGTTTGCCATTTTCTTCTACAATTCATTTTACAGATAAGCAAACTGAGGCATAGTTAAGTGACTTTTCCAGGGTCAACCAGCTAATAAGTGTTGGAGGCCAGATTTGAACTCATGAGGATGAGTCTTCCTGACTCTAGGCCTGGCACTCTATCCACTGAACCACCAACTTTTCAATCACTGCTACCAAGGATTCTTTGCTCATATTCTATGCTGTGGTCTACATTTATTTTACCATTCTGGTCACTGCCTTCACCACCAGCACTAATTTATCTCTTCTCAGTGCTCATTAGTCATAGCCTGAATAATAAAGCAGCCCCACTCTCTATAATGGAAATGCCTGTTCCCCTGACCCCATCCCAGGATCAGAGAAGCCTAAAATGCCTTGAGGTCCTCTCCAGGGCTGCCTCTTTGCATCCCCTATGACAACTCCTGAGAGCAGAAGGGGAATGTCAGAGTATAGGCCCTCCCTGCCTCCTCAGATACTGATCAGTGGCAGCAGCTGCAACAACAGCATCTTCAGACATGAAGAAGAATGATGGTCTGAAAGAGTTCATATCAAGGCTGGCTTTAAAGTTTATTATACTCCTCCTTGTCTGAGATCAGGATCTTCAGATTTTCAAAATTAAAATCTCCAGAAAGAATACCAACCTAATCAGAATCTCTAGATCCTTAAAAACATTTAGCATAAGGGAAACCATTCTTGGTGCTCAAAGGACATTTATTTTTACCCCAGTGTACTTCCATCAATATGCTTGCCTCAGCATTTTTGACAAATCCACCAATTTGCTTATGTTCTATAAATGTTTGTAGACTATTTCTGTATAATGTAATAACTGCCTCCATTGTCTAAAGTTTATGCAACTGGAAACCTGGTCTGGTGCCCAGAATTTGCCGATTTTTCCCTATTGTTTATTATTATTGTCATTACTTCAGTAGCTGGAATGAAAATCCCAAAGAGGGAAAAATTAGTTTCATTCATTCATTGACCAGCCATTAATTAAGCGTTTACTACATGTTGAGCCCTGTGCTAGGCACTGAGGATATAAAAAGAGAAGACAAATCCTAATCTCACTGTTTCATTCTACTGCAGAGAAACAACATATTTGTAGAAAATTAAATACAAATTACAGACAAAGGGATTTCCAGAGGCTCCTGAAAGAGATGTCACTTGAACAGAGCTTTGAGGGAAGCAGGGATTCTGGCACAGTTCAGGAAGAAGAGTGTATTAAGTATGGGGTGAATCAGTTTGTAAAAAGACACAGACCCAGGAGATAGAATACTGGCTGGAAAGTGTGTGTGTGTGTGTGTGTGTGTGTGTGTGTGTGTGTGTGTGTGTGTGTGTGTGTGTGAATTAGAATAGGAATTAAGGACTAGGACTGTGGTTTCATTGGTACAATTGAACTCTTGGGGTACAATTGAACTCTTGGATGACGAAATGCCCTTAACCAGGGTACCTTTTGGTACCTTTTCTGCAACTTAGTCTTAGAATGTGCCTTAGAGCCTGGCCTAGGGTCACACATACAGAAGAACTGGAACCAGTGTCTTCCTGGCTATGAGGTCCGCTCTCTGTATTGAACATATTACCTCCTCATGGTTGGAGACAGAGGGTGTTCTGGAGGGCGGTCTGATCTTAGATGGCTTGTGTTGAGGGGAATGCATGCTAGGGTCTATGTCCAGTCTTTGATGCTGCCTGATGATCAAGGCAAAGTTCTGAGACCTGAACTTCTTAAAGATCATTTAGATATTAGTACAATGTGGTCATCCTTACAAATTGAGGGTGTTTCCACTAGCAAAGTTAGAGAGAGGAGAGGGATTCTTACGTTAGAAGGAAAAACTGCCTCAAAAACCCAGTCTATAACCCGGTCCTCTTATCCTAAAAGGAGGTACTTATCAGTGGAGTTTCTCATTCTAACCCAGGAAATGAAACCAAGCTTAACTAGGAGATCTTGTAACTGTCCCAGTGTAAGGAGAATTCCTGCCCTATAACAAATCATAGTAATTTGACTCATGGAGTTTCATTTTTCACTATGGCATTTAATTGAAATTGTTAGATTTCAGAAGGATATGGAAGCTGATTTTTGCTTAGCAGTGATACAGTGACTTAAAAAACTAAAATAACTTATGGTACAACATGGAAGTAGGAAAATCCTAAAAGGAGGAAAAAAATTCCTCAGGTGTCATATTCAGTGGGGTGGTTTTAAGAGCGTTCACCAAAACAAGGAATTATATATCACATTGGCAACCCCATTGTACTATGCCCCTACTATCCCCCCACCAGTAGGGAACTCAGGGAAGTATTTGTGCCTTCCTGATGCCAAGAAGCTATCTGCACCTTTGGAGAGGCCTCATTCATTTGTCACTGAGGAGCGCCTGTAGAGACTGACTGATAGTTGACATAAAACCCCCAAACCCTAGCAATAACAGAACTGAAACTACATTACAAAGCAGTTATCATCAAAAACTATTTGGTTGGGGTGACTAGGTGGTGCAGTGAATACAGCACCAGCCCTCAAGTCAGGAGGACCTGAGTTCAAATCCGGCCTCAGATACTTGACACAAAAATTAGCTGTGTGACCTTGGACAAGTCACTTAACCCCAATTGCCTGCCCAAAAAAACCCCAAAATATTTGGTACTAGTTTAAAAATAGAAAAGCCAGTCACTGGTACAGATTAGGTATACAACATACAAAAGCAATAAATATAGTTTATAATACCATAGTTTTAGGTAAACTAAAGGACCCCACTACTGGGTTAAGAACTTAATATTCAACACAATTTTTTGGGAAAACTATAAAGCAACCTGGCAGAAATTAGGTTTAGACCAGTATATCATACAACACACAAAGTTTAGCTCCAAATCAATATATAACTTAGATATAGACATTAAACATTAATGTATTTTAAATAAAACATTAAACAAATTAGAGGAGTGAGGAAGGAAGTACCTTTGCTAAATACAGATAGTGAAAGAGTTCATGATTAAACAAGGTATAGAGAGAATCATTCAAGATAAAATGGACAGTTTTGAATACATAAATTTCAAAATTTGGGGCATAAAAACTCAAGACAGTTAAAATTAGAAGAACATTTTGGGGGGTCAACTGTTGCACCAACTTTCTTTAATAGAGGTCTGATGTCCAATTTATGTAAAGAGTAGCTGGTCACGTATTTCTAATTTTAAGTTATGCTTTCATTTCCATTAATTTTGTCATCTTAAGTACAGGTTTTTTAGCTATTTTTCAGCTATTGTTTTAAAAATCATCTTTTTCAAAGAATGTTCAAGGCACTGTGGACAGGTAATTTCATAAAGACTTGATGTTCAAATACAGAGTTAGGCATTTCCAAAAGTATAGATTATGGAGGTAGTTGTAAACTATACATGGGGAACCTAGAGAGACTAGAGAACAGGGAGGGAATGGTGTCTGAATTAGTCCATAGAGGACGGACAATGTAGGAAAGAAGGAGGAGTAGGATATGGTCCTATGGTTCATGAGGAGGGAAAGGGGAAATGAACCCTTAACAAAGACATTAAAGATGAGTCCTTCATGCCCATGATATTTACCAGTTCTAACGGACTGATCCTGTGGACTGTCTTCAAATATTTGAAAAGCTGTCCTGGGGAAGAAGGATTTAGATGTCTTGCTTACCTCTCAGAGAACAGAACTAGGTGGAAGCTGTAGAAAGGCAGATTTCTCCTTGATACAAAGAAAAATTTCCTAACAATTAAAGTTGTCCAAAGGTGGAATAGATTGCCTTGAAAAAGTGAGTTCCCTATCTCTGAAGGAATTTAAGAGATGAGCAAATGGATAAACATTTGTAGAGAAGCTATAGAGATTTCTGTTTGGATAGGCAGTATCAGCTGACCCCTGAGATTCCATTTGACCCGTGATATATGTATGTATGTATATACATATACATATATGTGTGTGTGTGTGTGTGTGTGTGTGTGTAGATATTGATATAATGACAGACTTCAATTTAATCTATGTTATTGACATTTTTTGCCAAGTCTATAAAGACCAAAATGATAAATCAGGTCTTGATTTATAGTGTTTGCCAATTTCCAAGATGTAAATGCTCACACTGAAAATATAAGTTGACTCTTGTAATACAGTATGAGCTGGCTCTAGCACACCTTTGCATCTCACTAAGATTCTGATCCTATGATTTGGCAATCCTAATCTATATAGCATGTCCCAAAAGCCTAAGATTTTGGCGTCAACATGTAAAAGGCACTAATCCTGATCAAGCACGTTTATTGTCATGGAATCCTATGGAGGTAGGTTTCTCTGTAAACAGTGTTGCCCTCCTCACTCCACTTTGTTGTTTTTTCTACAACATGATAGACGATCCTCTGACTTGCTTGAGGAGGGAAGACTGGGTCTCTCCAAGGATACCCAAGAGTAAACTACCCTATGACAGGGAGAAAGCCCCAGGATGGTGAAGCCTTATAGACTGCAATGTTATAGTTACATTTTTAGAAAATATCATGGATTACAAAAACATTCAATATAAACTGACACAGAAGTTAAAGTACCAGACTTGGACTCGGGAAGCCCTAGGCTTGTTTTCCTCTTTTGACACTATGTGACCATGGACAGGTCACTTTCTAAGTCTCAGTTTTTTGTCTGTAAAATGGGTCTAATAATGTCTTTAACACCTTGCTCACAGGGTAGTTGTTAAGTCAAATGAGATTATTTATGTAAAGTGTTTTTTATACTCTTAAAAGCACCATTTGAATATCAGTTGTTGCTATTACTTATTATTCCCAGAAATTATAAAGTTACACTGTTGGGGGGGGGGGGCGGAGGAACCACATTTATTTCTGGGAGAGAACTTTGAAGTCATCCTCAGTGATTCGTTTTCTCCTTTCTCTCCTTATGGAGTACTTTGCAACCTCAAGACAGTGTAATGTAGTAAAAAGGAGACTGACTATTCATGCTGTTTGTATGCAAATCTTGGTTCTGACACGTACCATTACCATGGAGAGACTTCCATTCTGTTTATAAAACAGGGCTAAGAAAGGCTCGCCTTCCTTCCTCGTGGGGCTCTTTGGGAGCGTACTTTACAAACTTTAAAGTGCTATGTCAATGTGGGTTGTCTTATTCCTAATCACACAAACCATGAATTCAAGCCAGTTCCCTCAGACACCAGTTTGGACTCGATTTGTTCTCTTCTTGCCTAAGGCTTCTCCTGCATCTTTCTTAGCCACGCCAAGAGAAGGCTAATCTGATTCCCACTTAGATTTCCCATGCTCATCTATCAACAGAGGCCACCCCAAGAGGTGTGTTTCCATTGGCATTGCTCTAGTCTACACCCTCACTACCTTAATCTGATTCATGATACTCTCCTTACTAATTAGTCTTCATAACATCAGCATTTTTCTTTGTTTCACTGCCCTGCTCTGACACCTTGGATGGCTTCAGTAACCCTGCCCCATAGCCTCCTAGTGACAGCCCTATCTAACTCCAACTTTTATTTCTTACCTACCAGGGGCAGCTGGTGGCAAATGGATAGAACACTGCTGAGGGAATCAGTGAGTTCAAATTCAGCCTCTGGTCTTTACTAGCTGTATGATCCTGAGCAAGTCACTTAAGCTCTATTTGCCTCAGTTTCCTCAACTGTAAAACAGGGTAATAATAGCATCTATCTCCCAGGGTGGTTGTGAGGATAGAATGAGATAATATTTGTAAAGTACTTAGCACAGAATCTGGTGCATGGCAGGAGCTATAGAAATGCTCATTTCCATCCCTACTTGAACCTTCCCCTCCTGCCACAAACCAGTCCCCTCACTATCTTCAAACACACCTTGCTCAGCCCCAAACTTGCATTTGCTCATGTAGTTCTGTTTGTCTGGAATGCTCCTCCTTCCCCTTCCCTTCTTCATAGGATCATAAATTTAGACCTAGAAGTTACCTCTGGGGTCTTCTAGTCCAAGCCCCTCATTTTACAATTGAGGAAACTGAGGCAAAGAGAGGCTAAGTGACTTGTCTGAAGTCACACAAGTAAGTAGCAAAACTGGGCCTTCTGACTCCAACTCTCACGCTCTTCCATTTGCTCTCTGCTACTCCATAGACTTATTCCTATAGATGAGATGGCTGCCTCTTGCTACCATAGACTTATCTAACTATTTTTCTATGAGGTCTCTTCTTTACAGGCACAGTAAATACAGTTTTAATCTCTCAATAATTTCCAGCTGCCCTTCAAGCTGCTGCTACTCTTTTCTCTTCTGATATCCACTTTCAAAAC
>WOXC01003034.1:0-313785 GCA_011680675.1 Gymnobelideus leadbeateri
CCATCAAAATATGATGACAATATTTCATATTTGTAGAGTGACTTACCATGTGAAAAGACTCTATGAAGCAGGAAGGGTGAATGTTAACCTTTCTAAGCCTCAGTTTCCTCATTTGGAAATGGGAGCATTGGACGAGCTGAGTGCCAATGTCCCTTCTAGCTCTAAATCTCAAACCATTAGTTCTAGGACTTGAGTAATAATGAAGGATGACATTTATATGGCGCCTTCACAATCTTAGCCCATCTGAGCTTCCAAAGTCCCCCTGTTGTGTTACTCTCTCATTTTCCAAATGAGGTTAGAGAGTGATTTAAATGAATTCCCTGTAGTCCAAGGTAGAGATAAGTAGCCTGGGGAAGTCGATAATACATTTTCTTGAATCCAAAGCAGGCTTGAAATCCTGGCTGTGATATTCACTTCCTTTGTGACTTTGGATAAGTCACCAATCTGTAAGTCGGCTCTAGTCCTATGATTTGAGCCCAGATCTCTTCTGTCTCTAGGTACAGAGTTTTATTACCAGAGCATATTACTTCTTGGGTCCTCCCCTTCCCACCATACCAAGATCCCCCTCCTGTATCCAATAAATCAATTGATAAGCATTTATTAAGTGCCTACTGTAAGCCAAGCATACACTAAGTATCAAGGATAAACAGAGAATTAAATAATTCCTGCTATCTGCCTTTCTCGGCTGTTAATTCAGAATTTTCCTTCTAGATGGGCAAGGTATTTCTTCCAGAACTGCCAAGAGAGCCTAGAGTGCCCTGCCACATCAGGGCAGGGGCACTCTTTGGGCTCCATTGTGATTCAGGCTCCCCACCAGACTCTTCTTTGGGCTCCATTGTGACCCAGGCTCCCCACCAGACTCACCTACCTAAGCTAATGGGGGAGCATTCACTGATTTGGTCAATAGCCTGCCCTGGTGCCCAATAAATCTTTTGCCCCAACCCAGCTGGACTTTAAGCAGTGGCTTTTAAACACCACACTGCTTTATCAGCTTCCTGGGAGGACATTTCTTTTGAGTGGAAGGTGGCAGAAAGCTATAGCCAAAGTCAGCATCTCCTAGGAGGTTAATTATTAGTATCTAGTGGAAATGGAAGTGCTGGCACCATATGAAAGAAAGGAGAGGGTTCTGATTATGTGGTTTGTTTAATAAATAATAAAGAGGCTGACACAAAGCCGAGATGAGGAAAAGGGGCAAAAAGCAGCCTTTTTACTATGGCATGGGGATAAAGCCACCACATGAGGAGGCAGTGGAGAGAAGAGCCAATGAGGGAGCTGCCCTACCTAAGGGAAGAGCTGTCCCAGGTGAGGTGCTGATGAATGAAGCAGGTATCCCTTGCATGGTCCTCAGCCCAACCAGAGTGAAATCCATTCTCTGAGAGCCAATGCCCAAGCAATGCCAGGAGGGCCTGGAATGATTTTTGAAGTGCTGTAGATATTATTTAAATTAGGTGCTAGTCTGCTGAATTCAGTGTGACCCAGTGAGAAGAACTGGCAACTTCAGCCCATTCTGAGAGCCTGGTTAGCATTCTGCACGAGTGGTGTATTAATGCAATCAGGGCTGGCTAAAAGGAAATTGCTTTAGATGTTTTGCATTCTACATGGATAGCAGATTCCCAGACCCAACCACAATAATGGACACAACCACCCCACCCCCCCCATCCCCCAAAGGTGTAAAGCTCCTGGAATGATTATTCCTCTGTGGTTTAGATGGGGGTGGTTAGATCTCTCCTTACAAGGATGCAATTATCTTTTGATGACCCTTCCACTAGGGCTCCTCCCAAATCTGTATTGTCTGAGGCAGCAGCATAGCTCCAGTCAAAGCCTGTCATACCTTTACAGAGAAGAAAACCAGAGCTCTGAGAAGTTGTGATTTGTTCAATTTCATACCAGTTTAGTTTCTTTCTAAAAATAATGATGCCAACAAATAAAGATGATGATATCAGTGACAATAATAGCAACAATCTTTCTCCAATGGTATTGTATTGTCATTTGGATTTGATAAAGATAAAATGCTTAAGAAAAGAGAGAGCGAGAGAAGATTTGGAACTTAAATTCTGAGCTGAAATTGATCTAGTGAAGGAAGATGATCCTTATCAAGACCTTGGTCCAATCCAGGCAAGATGCATTCCTAAATGCATGAAACTAACCCAGAGAAAGCCATGGCCATGTAGACAGGCAACTGCTTTGAACTTTAGCTTTCAGGCAATGCCCCTGCACTTTGTAAAGCCAGTGAGTAGCCATAGCCAGTCCGTGTCAGAGGCAGGATGAGGTCTTTGTGGCTCTGAGGTCAGCTCTCCAGATTCTTTCTAGCTTCTACCTCTTTGCTGCTATTATTATCCCTCTTTCACAGATAAGCCAACAAACTCAGAGTTTATCTGGCTCTCTTGGGGTCACACAGCAAGTAAATGCCAGAAACAGCATCATGTAATTTGGGGTTTCAAGCTTAATGGTACAATAGAGCAGAAGTGTCAAACATGTGGCCAGTAGTTTACAACACTTCTGAGTACAGTCTGACCAGATTAAAATGTAGTTAGGAAACATTTGGCCAAAGAAATAAAAATAGACTAGAACATGGGTATGTTAACATGTGGCTTTTAGGTTAACATACTACCTGCAGGCATCTTTTTGATGCTTTGCTGGCCTCCTTGACAACCCTGCTGTAGAGGTCCTCCAGTGAAAGCCTGGCATCCTTTTACAGAGGAGAAAATCAGGGCTCTGAGAAGTTGTGGCTTGTCCAGTCTCGTACCAGTCATAGTTGACCCAGTTGGGATTTGAACCGGGAGTCTTTGACTCCAAATCCAGTGATATTTGAAACCAAGTCCCCCTGAGTCTAAAGCCAACAAGTTATCATGCCCCCACCCCCTGCCACTGCTCTTTCTAATTCTGCATCCATACTTTAAAACACTGAACATGGAATAGCTGGGACTAAAGAAGGGGAGAAGCAAGTCAGTGCAGTGGGGGGAAGATGCTAGAATTGGTTTCTAAAAGCCTGGGTCTATGGCCAAGGTCAGTCCTGGCCACCTTTCTGTATGTCCCTGGTGAATGTCCTTAAGCTCTCTGTGCCTCAGAAGTGGGAGAATCCTAATAACACCCCTACTTGTGAAGATTGAATGGGAGAATTGATTCAGTGGGATTTTCCCAATTTACAGCTCAATAGAAAGGTGGGTTTTTCTACCCCCTGCTCTATCAGTTCCTTGATAGCAAAAATCTCTGTACTTCTCAGGATCATATTTTTAAATATGTAAATTAAAATATATAGGCTTACAAAGGTAACATCTGATATTGAAATGTACTTATCAAAATATATGTATTTTTAAAAACCACAAGTTTACAAGTCCCAAGAACTTATACCAGGGCATCCCAGGCATGGGGATCAGTCATCGTGAAGGCACAGGGATGGGAGATGGGAGTGATGTGTTCGAGGAACAGGAAGCAAGTCAGTTTAACTGGACCATAGAGTGTATGGAGGGGAATAAAGTGTTAGCAGATTGGGAAGGTAAGAAGTGGCCAGGTCGTGAAGAGCTTTAAGGTCAAAGGACTTTATAGTAGAGGAAGATTGGCGCAGAGAGAGCCTAGATTCAGGGAACCACCTGGGAGGCTGTAGCAATAGTCTGAGTTTGAGGTGATGAGGGCCTGCACCAGGATGATTGTAGTGTGAGAAGGGAGAAGGGCGCATGGAGAAAAGATATTGCAAAGGTAGAATCAACAGGACTTAGGAAGAATGGGTGACTGAGAGCAAAGTGTCAAGGATGACACTGAGATTGGGATCCTGGGTGACTGGGAAGATGGTGGTACCTTCATGTTGTGGACCAGGATATTGGTGGACCTGGGGACATGTGAATTAACCCCCCACCATATTCCCACAGCACCAGCTTGAACTCTTGGAAACAAAGAAATTATGGTACAGATCTATGTCTAGCAGATGCATAGTAGGTAGGTTGGCCGAGCTCAGCTGGTGGGGTGGCAGAGATCCCACCCCTTCCTTGGGTGAAGAGTTGGTTGGTGTTCTAGAAAGAGTGTTATATTTGGTGTCCTATGACCCAGGTTTAAATCCATCTGTGACTTTGGGTGAGTTATTTTTACCTATTTAAATTTAAGGCTCTTCTTAATTTGTAAAACAAGAGATCTGTGTATGATCAGCTCCAAGGCATCTTCTAGGTTTCAATCTATGATCTTCTGAGACATTCCCATTCAATTCTGCCATATGAGAAGCTGGCTTATTTTAGTCAGTCATTCAATAAACACTTATTAAATACTTACTATGTGCCCAGACACCATAATATGCTCCAGGGATACAGAGAAGAGACAAACAGTCCTTGCCTTGAACCAGTGGGATGATGGGAACCTCTCACAGGGCCATCCCTAATAGCACAGTTTATCCAATCACATCGGATGGTTACTTTCTCCTTCCATCCAGCCCCTGCAGTTTTTATTTAGATACATTAAGGTTAATGTGATATTCAAGGCAACCTGAAGGGAGAATGTGAGAGTTGTTGCAGGGGTAAAATTGTCAGGTAACTGGTAATTGAGGGAAGAGTAGAGGCTAGCCCATCTCCAGTCTTCCCAACCTTGGTGTTAATCATGATGCCCCTGACAGAAATAGTGATGCCAAGAGGAAGAGCAGGCTCACAGAGTCCTCAGCCCTTTGTCATAGTGACACTCAATGCTTTATAGGATCCAACCTAATCTTTAAGTACTTTTTAAGCCCCTAGTAGTACAAGGAGCTGTTCTAGGTGCTGTGGTGACAGAGTCAAGGGATCTCAGAGGTCATCTAACCCAACCCCTCTTGTTCTTTAGAGGAAGAAACTGAGACCCCAGGTTAAGTGGCTTAAGGGCCAAGGCCACTCAGGTAGTAAGCATCCTTGGCTTGAACTTATGCTTAATCAGGGGAAGAGAGATATAATCTAATCTGTATGATGTAGGATCACGCAAGAAGAGGCACTACCAATCATCTAGTTCAATTTCCTTATTTTACCAATGAGGAAACTGGGACCCAAAAAGGTTAAATGACTTGACCAAGGTCAAGCCCAGATCTGAGCCCAGATTCTCTAGCTCTAGGTTAGTTCTTTCCTCTAGGCCATGATGCCTACAGTCATCATACTGGAATGTTAGATCCTTGGGAATGATCACCAACTGCTTCCTATCCAAATTTCTCACAGTCATTACCTTGAGAGGCAGCTGGTTTAATGGAAGGGAACCACTTTTGGAGATTGTCAGCTCTGTTATTTACTATCTGTGTAAAATTTGACTTTTCTGGGATTCAGTTTTCTCATCTCTAAGACAAACAGTTGGCCTAGATTATGGGTTCTTTATCTTTTTATGTCATGGATCCCCTGGACAAACTGATGAAGGCTAGAATAATGTTTTTTAAATACAGAAGACAAAGTAGTATTACAAAGGAAACTAATTATACTGAAATTGTTATAATTTTAAAACCAAAACCAACAACAAAGTCACAAATCCCAAGTTAAAGAATCTTTGGATTCTATCCAATGCCTCCTCTAATTCCAAGCTTATTCATCTGTGATCTTTTTCCTCCTGAATTGCCTGCATTTCTGAGGTAAACATATCCCAGCAAGCATTTATTAAGTTCCTACTGTGTGGAAGTTACAAGCAAGCTAGGTCCTGAGGATAAGAAGGCAAAAAGAAAATAGTCCTTGCCCTCAGGGAGCTGGCATTTCATTGGGGGCACAACATGTAAATTAATGAACCTGAATATGACCATTTGAACATGAGGAAGAGAACAGGGACAATTTAGGCATCGACTGGACTAGTGTCTTGTAGAAGATGATACTTGAACTGAGTGTCAGACAAAGCCAGGGATTCTGAGAGGCAGAAATGAGGGAGGGAGAACTTCCAGACATGTGGGACAACCTATACAGAAACTCAGGCAGGTCCAGGAGAGGTCACTCAGAGTCTCTGTACCCGAGGATAGCTGCACAACTAACCAAATTGTGTGTTTATTCCATCTGAATCCTGTCGCTGTCCAAATGCTGGGTATTTGTGAGGTTCTTGAATTCTAGCCCATTGATTCATTTCAGTACTGTGAAAGATGCCTTTTGGGCCTGTAGCCTTGTGCCTTCTTTATTTTCCTTTGCACTACTCTCTTCCCTATGATTTTTTGTTTTATTCTCTTCCTCCCTCCCTCCCTATCATCCTCTCCTTCCTTCTCCTCCCCTACTGTCATTCAGACACCCTTTCCTCTGTCTCCCCTTCCCCTCATCCCCTGTGAATGCGTGTATTTCTGAATGATTGCTCAAAATATAGAAGTTAGCATTGTCTTTCCTATTCTTAGATCAGTCTGTTCAGGGAAATAACAGGGCCAAAAATCTTGTCACCAAGTGTCACTGTTTCCTTTACGGGGATTAAAGGGAGCAGCCTTGTTGCACGAGGCTGATTACTCTGCTCTCCTAATTAAAGAGTTCATTTTGACTGTGCCATGTTTATTAAAATGAATTATGGAACATTTGAGCCCTAACTAGGAATTCTTGAACTTGAGGCAAAGTTAGGTGACCAATGTGGGGGGGGGGGAGGCACCCTGTGTGACCTTGAACAAGTCACTTAACCTCTTAGGGATCCTCAATCTCCTCATCTGTAAAGTGAGGGATTTGGACTAAATGATCTCCAAGGTCTCTTCCTTCCAAATCTAGATCAATGATCCTATGATATCATGAAATTGGCCTCAGCTGCCAGCATGCTGGGGGAGGAGTCAGTGTATAATAATCACTAAAAGTTAGCATTTATATAGTGACTTAAGGTTTTCAAAAGATATTGCATGTTATCTCATTTTATATTCACAATAGCTCTGGGAGATACGTGCTATGATTATCCCTACTTTACAGATGAGAACACTGAGGCAGATAGAAATTAAGTGACTTGCGAGGGTCAGATGGCTAGTAGGATTTCAGTTCAGCTCTTCCTGACTCTAAGTCCAGGATTCTATACACTGTACCCCTTATCTTTGCTGTGTTCAGTCTAGATCCCCCTTCAGAGCAGTTAGCTGAGTGTCCCCATTTCCTCAAATTTGGGGGAAATAGAGGGGGAAGGGAAGACAGGCTCCAGCTAAGAAGGAGGATCATCTCCATCATACTGTAGGGTGGTGGTGGCCTGGGACTAGGCAAAGGAATGAGGGGTGGTTGTACGAGGCATGGGGCCACTGGGCTAGAACATGGCTTGGGGAGGAAGTACACCTCCCTCTATACCAGCACCTTGGGACAAACCTCCAGTTGCCTCTCCCCAGTTAAAACCCTGTGTAGTATTAAGAAGTCCTTCTTTTATCCATAGTGCCTATATATACACCTAATAAACATGCACTGAATTATTCTCAGATAATGGTGTTATTTTTAAAATAAATATTATCTTAGAGTAACATAAATATGTAACCCTCATGTAAAAGCCAGAGTTTAAAACTGACTAGGATGTAATCATTTCTGCATCTCTTCTTCAATGACAATAATAGCCAGTGTTTACAGAGTTCATTAATTGCAATGTGTTCACAAATATTATTTTGGTTGATCCTCACCACCTGGAATGTGGGTGCAATAGCAATGTAAAATTATCCCCATTTTACAGTTGAGGAAACTGAATCAAAGTTTAAATGACTTGCCTGAGGTCGCCCAGATAGTAAGTGTCTGAGGTCAGATTTGAACTCTGATCTCCTCAGCACCCTGGGCACTGCAGCACCCCCAGTGGCCTTGGGAGAGGGAAATCTGATATTAGTTGTAGTGCTTATAAACTTGAGTGGAAATTTATATTCCTTAGCTCCCACTTCAAATTTTGATTACATATATGTGACCAGAAGGACCATTGACGCATTTTCCTCATACACATGTAGGCCAAGAAATCTCTGGGTTCTCTCATTTTACCTCCCTCCTTCTCCTCTCCCCTACCCACCTCATGACTTTAAGCTCACTGTAACTCAGTGAAACACACAGTAAATAGATTCCCATGCTCAGCTAGTGGCCACAGAGCTCCCACTCAGAATGATGTGTGTTAGGTCACCTACAGGTCATCCCCTCTAGAGTAGACCAACTTTGCTGTCAGCTTCAGTTAGATGTCAAACATCTCACTGAGAGAGATGGCTTCCCCAGAATGAATCAGGGCTGTTTGATGGATAAAAGTAGAGGGAGAACAAAGCCTGGCCTCCTCAGGAGCCAGAGACCATTCCTGTGGCCCACTTAAGACCCAGTGGAGACTTCTTTGGCCCATTTCTCTTTTTACTCCATCGCTCTCTTACACTCTGCCCTTTTCCTGGTCATCATCACATTAGGTCAGTGCCAGTGCCTGGAAGCTCCAAACTGGACACATCTTTTCTGGCTTCCAGATTTCAAAAGTTCTATGATGCTTTTGGAGTAGGTGTATTAAGGAGACAGAGTCAAGAAATGGTACAGTACCTATTCAAATGGAGGAGATGACAAGCATATATAGAATTATTAATGGATGTCTAAAAAAAGAATAAATACAAACCTATACTAAGTAGTTTGAGGGGAGGGCACTAGCATTGGAGATATCAGGAAAGGCTTCTTGGAGAAGCTTCTCCATCAATACAGATTGCACCCTCTTCCCAACCCCTCCTCCTCTCCCCCATCCCAATGCACAAAAAAGGTTTCATGTGGCCAAAAACCAATCAAATCTGCCTGGCCGGCCTTCTGTTGGTGAGCTTTCCTGCCCAGCTGGACTGTTTTTCAGCTGACAGTCTGCCTCTAGGCTGATACTGGAAGCCTTCCCAGCCTGGTAGGACCTACCAGAATTTGGGTACCCTTGGCATGGCCTCTGAGCTCAGAGTCACTGCCATGGCATGAGGGGCATTGGAGAAGGTTGTCAGTGGAGGTCACATAATCTGATTCATTGAATGGTTGTTTGACTGTTTTGATAATAATAGCATTTATCCATATAGTCCCAACATTGACAGCAAAGTACCCCATCAAATTATAGTGCCATCAAATCTTGATTATGATAATTGATTTTTACTTGCTGAGGGTCACACAGATACTAAGTGTCTGAGGCTGCATTTGAATTCAGGTCTTCCTGACTCCAGGTCCAGTTCCACTGTGCCATCAACTGTCCATTTGTCTTAAGTTCCTCATTTTGTAGATAAGGAAACCAAGGCTGAATGATTTGTCCAAGATCATAAAGGTATTAAACTTTTAGAGGTTGAGTTTCTTCTTCTGCAAAATGTAGATCATCAGATATTATCTACCCCACAATTTGTTCTTGAGAAAATTGCTTCTCATACTCCATAGAAATGTGAGCTCCTATTCTGAGCCCTTGCTGGTCCCTACTGTCAGAACTCTGTGCTAGGGCACAATACCTGTAACCCCTGAGGAGCAGAATCAAGTTCATTGTCTTTCCAGCATTCAGGAACCCCCGAGGATAAGACTGTGCATAATAACCAACATTTAGGCACTTCTATTATATTCTGGTACAGTGAGCACATTCTTGCCAGGTGCCGCTGGGATTTGTTATACTTCTTGTCTCACCTAAAAACCAAGCATCAGATGGACCTCTAAAATGCCAGTATGATGGTGATTTCAGAGGGAGTGAGTAGTCCAAGCCACCTGGGAAGATCCAGGGCTTACTGTGCCCTGCTGTGTCAGACTGGCATGGGATTGTGCTGCCTTTACCCCCTGCCCCCACCATACCCACCATGGAATCCTAAACATGAGAATAATGATGTTGAAGGCCATTGAATGGAGAAGGGCAAGGTCATGTGAAAAAGAGGCAGGTGGTTACATTAATATGGTAATAAAAGCTAAAATTTGTAAATTTCTTCATTTATGTTTGTGTTTATATTATGTGTGCATGTATGGGTACATGTGTGTGCACATATGGGTCCAAACTTGTGACTTTATTCATTTAGAGAACATGTGTGTGGAAATCCCTTCCATCTGTGCAGGACAACTTCCACTGTGGCATTTGGGATTGGAATTGCCTTGGGGCACCGGGGTGATGTGCCTTGGGGAGTTGGAGGCATGACCCCAGTCCTTCCTGTCTCACTAGACCACACCACCTCTTAGCTAATATTCATGTGGTGCTTTAAGGTTTGTGAAGCAGGTTATATACATTATCTCATTTAATGCTTCAGGTATTATGCTTCCCATTTAACAAATGAGGAAACTGAGACTTAGTCGGGTTAAGCGCCTTTCCCACAATTCGTAAGTATAAGAGGCAGGAATTGCATCCAGATTTCTTCTGACTGTTTGTAAGTCCTGAATCCCTCCCACTATAACCTGCTGGCCCTCATGGACTCCTTAAATTCTGTTTGTTCAATAAATGACATAAAACTATTTTAGCTTATTCCATTCAGGCTATATTCAGTTCTTGCTTATAAAAAAGGTGGCAAGTTGAGCATTTCTATTTATTTAATTTGTTTAATCAATCAATCAACAAACCTTTATTATGCACCTACTGTGTGTGGTAAACACTATGCTAGGTGATGGAGAATCCAAGACAAAAATGAAAGGATCTCTTCCCTTGGGGATCTTACATTCAAAGGGGAAACAACAGCTAAATGTCATTGTTGAGTCATTTAAGTTGTGTCCTAATCTTGGTCGCCCCATTTGGGGTTTTCTTGGCAAAGATACTGGAGTGGTTTGCTATTTCCTTCTCCAGCTCATTTTACAGATGAGGAAACTGGGGCAAACAGGGTTAAGTGACTTGTCCAGGGTCACATAGCTAAGAAGTGTCTGAGGCTGGACTTGAACTCATGTCCTCCTGACTCTAGGGCTAGCCCTCTGTACCTTGCAGCACCACTTAGCTGCCCTAACAGGTAAATATATACATGATAAATAGGAGTAGGGATTGCACCAGTGATTTCATTTATGCTCCCAGATGAGAGAAATTTTAACCAGTGCAGGTCAGTCGTTTCTTGGCAACTTAGTTCTTAGAGGCCACACGTTGACTTAGAAAGCCACAATGCTTATATAGGTTCTTTTTAATTTAATATGTTAACACATTGAAATGAGATTAGAACTACATTTTAATCTGCTTAGGGCCACATCAGGAGTGTTGTGGGTCTCATATACTGTACTCTCAAGGTCAGAGAGTTATTATGTGTCAGAAGCAGGATTTGACCCCAGGTCTTTCTTGCTCCAAGGCCAGCTCTCTCTCTGCTACACCATGCTGCCTTTACATATCTCCATATGAGACAATTTGAGGGGGAAGACATATGTAGCTTAGGGAAAAGACTAACATACAACATGTGCTTGAACTGAGCTTATCAAAATTATCCCATACATCACAGGGTTTTTAAAGAATTAAAAGAAATGCTCTTGGCACAAAAAATTATGTTGACATGATTTAATATCCTTTTGGTGAGCCAAAAGGCATATAAGAGTCTAGTAAAGTTTTAGAGTTATCGGTCTATTGGGATACATGCCATTGTCCAGTAATGTCTTTTAAAATGTGGTTATTTTGAGTTTCCTTGCTGTCCAGATTTGAGATAGATGAGACTGCAATTTTCTCTAAAAGCAGATATTGTGAGTGATTTGCCAATAATGAGACCACAGGGCCATTGTAATATGTTTCATTGTCAGAGAAAAGAATAAGAAAAGGCTTTGCTGTATGGAAGCCATCAATATTATAACACTTTACTGTAACTTAATGGGGGTGGGAGGATGGGGAAAGATTGGTTCTGAAAACTGAGGGGCCATGCTGCTTTTTCTTGGAATTCATTATAACGGAGATCCTTCATCAATATCCAATGTGGTCTAATTCCTGAAAGGGTTCGAAGGGCATTGTTATAACTTTGGAACCATGCTATGATCATATGGCCCGGATGATGGGGCTCTAGTGTAGACTTGAGGAAATCCCATCAGTTTTCCTTACAAGCAATTTCTAGCTTTACCAAATTAAACAAAGAAATGGGATATTTGCCATAAGACCAGGCTTAGCAAAGAGAACTGAAAATTTCTAAAACCCTTGAGATATCATCTTTGTTTCTTGTTCTATGTTCTGTTTGGTAAATAATGTAATCATTTAGAGGCTCTCCAAGCAATTAGCTGACCCACTGATAAAGCAGGGTTGCATTGTTATAGAAAGGCTTGTAGATAGCCCAAAATACTCTTGAAAATGGGCAGAGTTCTGGGAGGAAAGGCAACCTTTTGGGATTCCTAAGTCATTGTAATTTGCTTTGGACAGTTCTGCTCCTACAATATTAACCCAATAATAGGGTTAATTAGGTTGACTTTTTATAAACCAGTTTTAAAAAGAAATCTAGATTTTTGCAAACCTTAAAGTCTCAAAGTTCTTTGTGAATACTCTATAGTTTAAGATAGAGATGGTTGTTGTCCTTTGTGCTCAAAGAGGGCCAAAATGACATCACTATGTTGGGGTCAAGGTACAGTGTGTCCAAATGTGGCTGATCAAACCAATATGAGCTTGGAAGGCTCTACCACAGGTCAGGCACAAATAATTCATGTGAACATTTGGAGTGGGGATTTCTCTAAATTTGTGTATCTAACGTTTCTTTTGAACTACTGCAATCCTTTGCTCATAGAGCATAGTGCCTTCTTTGTTGTGGGCACACCATGCTGGGCAGTTCTGTGCCAGCATCTCCCACATCTCACAATCAATTCCAAAGTTTTTCACGAAGACCTTGAGAGTGTCCTTGTATCGTTTCTTCTGACATATGTATGAGCACTTGCCTTGTATGAGTTCTCAGTAAAATAGTCTTTTAGGCAAATAAATGTTTGGCATTTGAGCAGCATGGCCGGCCCATCAGAGCTGTGCTCTCTGCAGTAGAGTTTGAATGTTTGGCAGTTCTGCTCAGTTTCTGGTATCTTCTCCTACCAGGTGACCTTCAGAATCTTCTAAGACAATTCAAATGGAAGCAATCCATTTTCCTGGCATGATATTGGTAGACTGTCCAGGTTTCACAGGCACACAACTATAAGATCAGCAGAATGGTTTTGTAGATGTTCAGTCTGGTAGTCAGTGTAACACTTCTTCTCTCCCATACTTTCCTTCTGAAGCTTCCAAACACTGAGCTAGTTCTGGCATTGTGTGCCTCAACCTCACCACACACGTGTACATCTTTAGAAAGTACAATGTTGAGGTAAGTTAACTTATCAAGAGCGTTCAGTCTTTCTCTATTTGCATTAACTGATGGTTCTACATATGGATGGTGTGGTGCTGGCTGGTAGAGAACCTGTGTTTTCTTGGTGCTATGATAGAGATAGGAATTGGAACAATGATTTCATTGGTATTGGGAACTCACAGGTGGGGAAACTTCCTCTTCCCCTTGTAGGTTGGTACTTTCTCTGAAATTTACAGTATTGGAGAGTTGCTTAGGTGATTAAAAGGTTAACTGACCGGCTCGAGGTTACTCATCCAGTAAGGATCAGAGATAAGACTTGAACGCCGATCTATTGGGACATCTAGGTCAACTCTCCATCCACTACTTCTCTTTGCATTTCTTTGGCTAGCATAGAGAGAATCATTCAGTGTAATTCAAGTCAGACATTTGGATGCTTCTCCTCCTCTGAGGAGTTAGTTTTGTCCTGCTTGGCCCCAGTGGGCAGAAAGAACACCAGCTAGAGGTTGTGCAGAGCCTGAATTTGAGACCAGGGAATATTTTCTGACAATTACAAGTGTCTGGAAGTGGGTTGAATGGACTGAAGAGCTTCAAGCCCCCCCTTCCCCAGAGGTCCTCAAGCAAACACCCAGTGGCCACTTGTTGGACAGTTTTGTAGAGTGGATTCCTTCATAGCTGGCATTTGAGAAGGCTTTAAATTTTGCAAAGTGCTTGAAATGTGATCTCATTTGAGCTTCACCATAAACCTGTGAGGTGGCTGGTATTATTATCCTCATCCTACCAAGACTGATTAACTTGCTTTCTATTCTTTCAGAATATGATATGATGTTAGACCATATCAGGGGTTCTTAGTTTTTATGTCATGGACCCCACTGGTAGTCAGGTGAAGCCACTGGGCCCTTTCTCAAAATAATGTTCTTAAATGCATGAAATAAAATGGATTGAATTACAAAGGAAAACAAATATATTGAAATATAATTGTAAAAATATTTTTAAAACAAGTTTACAGGTTAAGAACCCGTAGATCAGATGGTCTCTGAGGTCGGCTTTGACCTCTGAGATTCTCTGATTTTTGTGAATATGGAAAATAAAGAACAATGGTGGTACTTCCATCAAAGACTAGAACAAAAAAAAATGCTTGCTTTCAAGGCACTTATGTTCTAAGTGAGGGAGTGATACTAGCCTTAGACACTTCCTAGCTGTGTGACCCTAGGCAAGTCACTTAACCCTATTTGCCTCAGTTTCCTCATCTGCAAAGTGAGCTGGAGAAGGAAATAGCAAATCACTCCAGTATCTTTGCCAAGAAAACCCAAGTGGGGTCACAAAGAGTTAGACACAACTGCAAATGACTCAACAACAACAAAGGAAGGTCAGGGAAACCCTTGATCATGCACCTTAGCTGAACCTTGAATGCAGGGCAGCTTTAGAGAAGTGGATTGGAGGCCAGAATACCTCCTCCAGATATGCCTGCCAGCCCTGAGTTAAGGGAGAATGGCTAGGCATCCATTTTGACAGGGATGGGGAGTCAGTGTGCAAAGGGGACTGATTGGATTGATTTATGGATAGGGAAGGGGCAGCTTGCTTCTGAAAAGCCTTGAATGCCAGCCTGATGAGCCATGAGATTGATCCCAGAAGACAATGAGAACCTGCTGAGTGTTAGTAATTCACTTAAGTTCTACAACTACTTAATGATGATGATAGTGATGATGATGGTAGCTAGCATGCATATAGCTTTAAGATTTACAAAGCACTTTACCAATATCATATCATTTCATCATAGGGAATTAAGTGATGTTTTTAATCCCTACTATACAGAGGAGTAAATAGAGGCAGGCAGGTTAGGTGACTTGCCCATTGTCACACAGTACAAAGTATCTGTGGCTGAATTTGAAATAGGGACTCCTTGAGGCCCAATCTTGGGCTCTATCTACTGTACCACCTAGCTGCCCCAATAATGCCTATTATATACTATGTGCTGGTAAAACCATGATGTATTAGCAAACAGGACCATCTCCTCTTAGTTATCCTGTGTCTAATCCCCCACCCCATTTCTCCTTGGCTTTGGGAAGCATTGCATTATTGGGGGCAGTGAGTTGAGGCATTGCTTAGGTAATAATAAAGGTCATAGTATCCTAGCTCTAACTAGGGACTCCTGAGGAAAATAATCCACACAAGGGGAAATGATTTGTCCAGGCTCATAAGGTAGTAAATAACAGAGGTGAGGTTTCAACCCAGATCCTCTGACCCCAGAGCTGGGGCTCATCCTATCACACCAAAGTGTCTCTTGCTCTGACAAGTTGGATTCTGATATTGTGTCCTGAGGAAGTCAAGGAGGAAAGGGAGGGACCACTTGTGACTGGAATCAGAGAAGAGAGTCCCTGAGCAGGGCTTTGAGGGTAGAGAAGGATTTCAGTAGTTGGAGCTAAGGTCCCTCGCACAGAGAACATGAAAACAGCAAAGTGTGGAGGCAGGATAGGGCAGAGCCATAGATCACAGAGCTAGAAGGGTCCTTACAGACCATGTAGTCTAATCCCCTCACTTGACACCAGAGGAAACTGAGGCTGAGGGAGTCTATGTGTCTTGTCCAAGGTCCTAAATCCAGGGTTTGAAACCAGCTCCCCTGCCTTCCTAGGCCATAACTTTCCTGCTATCCCTCACTGCTTCTCAGAAGTAGACAAGAGAGTAGTAAGCAGAATCCAGTTTAACTGGCACAGAGAACAATGAAGCCAGGGTTGGAGAGGCATATTGAACCATGTGGAGGGACTCATATGCCAGCCTAGCTAAGCAGTTTGTATTTCATCTGGGAGTCCCTAAACATCCTTGAACAAGTCCCCCAATTTCTTCGGAGAGCCACACCATCATTCAAAGTTTGTACTCTGGAATCTTTCCCTACCCTCATCCTCTTGACCAATTCCCTACAGATTCATCTTCCTGGCATCTCTTGGATGCCTCCCATTCCCCTCACCCACCACATATGAAGCCGCCATTGTGCCTCCAGCCCTCCCCCCTACCTCTCCCTACCTCCAGTCTCCATGTTCCCCATCCTCTGCCCACTTTCCAAAATGATCTTCTAAAACCCAGGGTTTGCTGCTCTTCTGCTCGAAAAACTCATCCTTTTGGTTTCCTGGGTAATGAAAATTGATATATCTCTTATTTTTCCTCAGTCTAGCACTTAATTCTTTATGCCTCCTTTGTGGCCATCCCCCCAAAGAGCCTGGCATTGTGCTGGTGACATGTCAGGCACTCAATACAAACTTCAAGAGTTCAGTCATAATGGGGAAATAATCCAAGATGTGTTTTAATTAGTTACTTAGCAACAGCTGTGAAAGCATCTTTTCTTTCAGACCTCTCTGAATGTCTCCATTCTCATCATATTCTGGGACACCCCCAACCCATAGATACTCAGTCTGCCGCTGCTGAGCTTCTGCCATAAAGCCATTCTGTGGGTTAATGTGTTTCAGAGGTTCACATGGAACAGACTTTGTGAATTATTGAGTTGACTCTCTTGTAATTAGTCAGGCAGCTCAGCTGATTAGAACCCTAGACTAATGTGGGTCAAGGTCTTGAGGTCAATTTCCCAGGTGGACTCTGCCTCTCACCCTGGCCAGCTGTCTCACAATTACAGGGCTGTTTGTCAGGATGAGTGAGATAAGGAGAAAGCGTGATTGTGTCATCACTAAGACTAGAAAAAACAGCTGATATTGAGTCAGCTAGAAGTGGTAGAAATGAGAATTCCACTAAGGTTCTTGACAGAAAAATTCCCAATATAATTCCCAAGTCCATACAAAGGGACGTATTTTCAAATGTCGGAACCATAGGTTTGCTTCATTAAAAGTGAGATCCACGTGATCACAGTAGGTGATTAGTAAATGCTGGGCTTCTCATTCATTAGGTGTTAATTATACCATAGCACGCTGCTTCCTTGGCTCTTAGAAGAAGTTACAGTTGGGTTTTGCCAGCCGTGATGTTCCACCAAAATACGTCTTTGATTACTTTGGGGTGGAGGTCAACGTCAGTTTTTGATTAAGTGTGTTATGAAATCCAGCAAATTGGCAAAGTTTTGCTGCCTCTGGTACAGGCTAGACATGAAATATTCATCTTTATTGAATTTATACTCCAAGTCATTTCATTGATGGACAGTAGGTATCTTCATAATGACAGCTAAGGGATAAGGTAAGTAGGATGTTCCAGTGAAGAGAGTATTGGTCCCGGCATTAAAAGACCCAGGTTCAAATCCAATTTTTGACATTTATTAGCTGTGTGACCTTGGGGAAGTCATTAAAACTTGGACTTCATCTATAAGATTGTAACCGTTGAGGTTTCTTTCAGTTCTGGGGGTATTATCCTTAATACCTGTGTGTATTAAAGCTGGTTTCAGTCTAAGTACAAAGATGTGGGCTTTTTACACAGCAAAATCTTTGCTTTTTGGAGTAATAGAAGTTATAAAAAATTCACTTCCTATTTAAATTTTTACTTCAGTAACTGAGGGAATCCCAAGAGGTCATGTTAACTTCCTCCAGCTCCAGATACTCTGAGAATGTTCTAGCTCCTTTGATATGGCCACAGTGCAGAACCACCAGGAAATAGGGGAGCAGGGCAGTTGGTTGCTGAGACCCTTGCTTGCCTCTGCTCACTTGAGGATAGGCTAAGGCTGAGGATGGGGGCTGAAGGTCAGGAGGAGGATGCCCTTGAATGAGCTGGTGCAATCTAGAACATGGAGCATGAGATGCACATGGAGGCTACAAATAGAAGAGCTATCTGACTGGCTCTCATCTACTTCTCCATTCTGCTGTGTCTCTGTGCATGAAATGCATCAGTGGAATTCTTTACCAGAGGGAACTAGTGTCATACATCATGATATTAGCAGATCTTTCTTGAATTAAGTTAGGTGCCAAAGATAGTTAAGTCCCAGGATTCTGAGGAGAAAGAGAGAGAGAGACTACCAGAGGATCAGAGGGTCATAGATGGAGAAAAGGGCCTCTATCACCTCATTTCCTCACTAGTGGTTAAGATCAAGTGTGCCCTTGGTGAGGACAAGAGATGACCCACATCAGACATAATAGAGACACCAAGGATGATGCTTTAGATGTGACCAGAGATTAATAAATTCTGTAGAATTTAGACATTCCTTTTTTTTATAAGCAACTGGGGCTAAGTAACTTGCTCAAGGTTACATGGCTAGTCATTATTTATGTGTGGGTGCTCATTTTCTGAGGTCGGATTCGATCTCGGGTCATCCCAACTCTGAGGCCGGCACTCTTACTCACTGCGCCACCTAGCCGCCCCTAGACATTCCTTTTGACAGACTTGGCAAACAGGCACCATGCTGATATAATGCAAGATTGCCTTGTTAGGGTGGGGGTGTGCAGATGATGTTTCTCCAGGAATCTTTTTAATTAATGTGTTTTCCCACACTGAGACTCTCTGAAGCTATTTATGGGCAATATTGCTTCCACCAGCTCTGGAATTGGGTGTTACTAACCACACACATTTAAATCTTTTGAGTCTGGGGTTGCATTAATCAGCTCCTTTGCTCCTACTCTCCTTTCATGCTCTTGCTCCTCTTCTTCCCATCACCCCATCACTACTACCCTCCCTCCCAGACATCCTTATGTTGAACTACACTGTATATATTTATATTGCTTGATGCTGATGCTGCCTATATTTATACAGGTACTCCTTCCCAGTAGAGATAACGCCATTCTTTGGACTTGCATCCCCCCTCCCTGGCCTCTTCCAGCACAGCATGTGTAATAAGTTCTTGCTGATTGTCTGGCCCCATGATTTCATTGTGCTTTTCTCATTGGTGGCAGATAAAAGGAGGAAAGGAAGTTCAAATTAGATCATTTAGATCTCAGTGTCAGGAAGCTGTACCTAGTGGGAGTTTTTAAAAATAGTTGTTTCTGCCTCATAAAAAAAGACACTTTTTCTAACTTTGTTATGCTCTGCCAAGTAAGCATAGTTATGTCCCATAGTTACTTCTGCAAGGAGAATGATTTGGGGGCTGTAAAGTTCAACACAAATATAACTAATGGAGAGTGGATTTGCAAAGTAAGTAAGGGATAGTAAGAGAAACCTGTTGTTGTTCAGTCATGTCTGAGTCTCTGTGATTCCATTTGGGATTTTCTTGGCAAAGATACTGTAATAGTTTGCCATTTCCTTCTACACCTCATTTTATAGATGAGGAAACTGAGGCAGATAGGGTTAAGTGACTTGCCCAGGGTCACACCACTACTGAAACCAGACTTGAACTCAGGAAGATGAGCTTCCTATGTCCAGGCCTGGCACTCTATGCACTATGGTGCTATCTAGCTGACCTAAGAGAAGCCTAGCAGCCTTTATCAGTTCAGATCACTAGGCTTAGATAAAGAAATTTGCAGGTGTGACTACAGAGCTAACATCAGTGACCTTTGAAAGATCAGTGAAAGGAAGAGAGGAACCACAAGATTTCTTAAAATTAAATTTTATGTTTATTTTTAGTTTATATCATTCATTTTCACAAAACTTTGAGTTACAGATTTTTCTCCCCATCTTTCCCCTATCCACCACCCCAATACAGCAATCCCACTGAATACCCTCTTCCCCAGTCTGCTCTCTCCTATATTCTCCCCCATCACCCCTCCAACTTTCCAGTAGGGTAAGATGGATCTCTATACCCCAGTGCCTGTATGCCTTATTTCCCAGTTGCATATAAATATATATATTTTAAATGTTTGATTTTAAAACTTTGAATTCCAGATTCTTTTCCTTCCCCTCTCATCACCCACCCTTACTGGGAAGATAAGCAATTCAATATAGGTTGTACATATGTAGCTATGCAAAATATTTCCATAGTGGATATATTGTGAAAGACTGACTATATTTCCCTCCATTCTATCCTATCCCCCACTTGTTCTATTCCTACTTTGACCTCCCTTTTCAAAAGTGTGTGCTTCTCTCTACCCTTACCCCCCAACTTGTCCTCCCCTCCATCATCCCCCATCTCACCCTTTTCCCCCCCTACTCTCCTGTATGGCAAGATACCCTATTTAGTGTGTATGTCATTCCCTCCCTAAGTCAGATTCAATGAGAGTAAGGTTGACCCATTCTCATTTGCCTTCCTGTTTTTCCCCTCCATTGTAACAGTTTTCCCTTGCCTCTTCTATAGGAGATAATTTACCCCCATTCTGTCTCTCCCCATCTCCTCTCATTAT
This sequence comes from Gymnobelideus leadbeateri, assembly GCA_011680675.1. Lineage (NCBI taxonomy): Eukaryota > Metazoa > Chordata > Mammalia > Diprotodontia > Petauridae > Gymnobelideus > Gymnobelideus leadbeateri. Next base: position 20,227 of record WOXC01003034.1, read on the forward strand.
ATTCCTCTCTCACCTCTCAATTTCACTTTTTAAGTATCATCCCTTCCTATTCAACTGGTCCTGTGCCCTCTATGTATACCTGTTCACAAATATACACACACTCATGTATGTATTCATACACCCATATACCCTCCTATATAGACATGTATACATATATACATATTTATATTCCCTTCAACTGTTCTCATATTGAGAAAAGTTTCATAAGTTACAATTACTGTTTTTCCATGTAGGAATGTAAATAGTTCAACTTTGATAAGTTCCTTATGATTTCTTTTCCCTATTTATCTTCTCATGCTTCTCTTGTTTCTTGTATCTGAATGTCAAATTTTCTATTCAACTCTGGTTTTTTCATCAATAAAGCTTGAAAGTCCTCTATTTCATTGAATGACCATATTTTCCCCTGAAACATGATGCTCAGTTTTGCTGGGTAGGTGATTCTTGGTTTTAATCCCAGCTCCTTTGACCTCTGGAATATCATATTCCAAGCCCTTTGATCCCTCAATGTAGAAGTTGCCAGATCCTGTATTATCCTCATTGTGTTTCCACAATATTCAAATTATTTCTTCTTGGCTGCTTGTAATATTTTCTCCTTGATCTGGGAATTCTGGAACCTATCCATAATATTCCCAGGAGTTTTCTTTTGGGGATCTTTTTTCAAGAGGGGATCAGTACATTCTTTCAACCTCAATTTTGCCCTCTGGTTCTAAAACATCAGGGCAGTTTTCCTTGAGAATTTCTTGAAGGATGATTTTTAGGTTCTTTTTTTGATCATGGCTTTTAGGTAGTCCACTAATTTTTAAATTATCCCTCATGGTTCTATTTTTCAGGTCAGTGGTTTTTCCAATGAGATATTTCACATTGCCATCTATTTTTTCATTTGTTTGGATCTCTTTAATAGTATCTTGATGTCTCATAAAGTTGCTAGCTTCCATTTGCTCCAGTCTAATTCTGAAGAAATTATTCTCTTCAGTGAGCTTTTGAGATTCTTTATCCATCTGGCAAATTTGGCTTTTTAAGACATTTTTCTCCTCATTGGCTTTTTGAGCCTTTTTTGCCATTTGAGTTAGTCTATTTTTTATGGTGTTATTTTCTTCAGTCAGGTTGTTGACTCTCATTTCATAACTTTCTTGCATCATTCTCATTTCTCTTCCCAAGTTTTCCTCCACTTCTCTTATTTGGTTTTCAAAATCCTTCTCAAGTTCCTCTGTGGTCTGTAATCAGTTCATATTTTTCTTGGAAGCCTTTGGTGCAGGAGTTCTGACTTTGTTGTCTTCCTCCTATTCCATGATTTGATCCTTTTTGTCCCCAAAATAGGAATATAAAGTTTGACTGCTGTGCTTGCTTTGCTTCCTTTGCTCGCTCATGTTGCCACTCAACCACTTGACTCTTGAGCTTTTTGCCACAGTAGAACTCTGCTTCCAGAGAGGACAGCTTTGTCCCAAATTGCTGGGGAGTTTTCAGCTACTAGAGCTACTAGTTGGGTGCCCTCTCAGAAGCCTCCACTGGCTCTGGCACCTGGTCACATACCCCAGGACTTCCACTCAGGACAGTGATCCAGATCCAAGGAGGTTAAAGCAAGAGTGATTACCCCTCACTCTGGTAGCTTGGTTCCCCTACAATATGCAGGCCAAGAGCTCTGAAGCAACCATGTGGCTGTGGCCATGCCTCAGCTGCTTCTCCCTCCAGGGACAGAGGCTGGACCACATTCCTGGACCCACTGTTGCCAAAGTCCACACTGATCTCTCACTTTGTCTTTGGCATTTATGGGTTGATAATTCTGGAAACTGCTGCAGCTAGTGGTGATCCATTCTCCCCAAGTCCCTCTAGCCTCGGTTGGTCGGGGCTGCCCTGAGGCTAAAACTGAGGACTCACCCAGGGCTGGGCTCAGCCCTCAGCATGCTGCAATGGACCCTTCTTGCCAGCCTGCTGGGCTGCCTTCAGTGGGAGATTTGTTTTTCTGTCACTTTGTGGGCTATGTACCTCTAAAGTTTGTTTAGAGTCATATTTTATAGGTATTTGAGGTGGTTATGGGGGGAGCCCATGGAGTTTTCCTGCTTCTACACCACCATCTTGGCTCTGCCCCCCAAACCACAAGATTTAAGAAAGGCAGATGTTGTCCTCTTGATGTCCAAAAAATGGAATAGAATGTAGTTGGCCAAGTATAGGTTCATGAGCTTGATTCAATTCCTGGCAAAATTTAAGAACGATTTATCAAAGGGATGGTTTGTGAACATCCAGAAAAGGAAACAGAGCTCGAAAACAACCTGCAAGTTGCCTCAGTTTTAGACCACACTCAAAACAGCCTCATTTCCTTTTTCAGCAGGGTGACTACATCAGCAGGTCACTGGCATGTTATTGATAGAGTTCACCTACATTTCATCAAAGCATTTACTAAAGTTTTTCATGATATTCATATGGAGAAGATGAAGAGATGATAAAAATTTTTTTGAATTTAGAATTGGGTAAATGGAGAAACTCAATGATTATTCATTGATGGTCAGCTTCAAAGGAAGGTCTTTTAATGGAGAGCCCCAGGGATATGTGCTTGACCTTAGGCTGCTTCTCATTTCTATCAGTGACTTGGGTAAAGGCACAGATGGCAAGGTTATGAAATTTGTGGATGAGAATAGCCATAGCTAACATTCTGGATAGCAGAGTCAAAGATCTTATCAGGCTAGAGGAGTGGGTCAAATGAATAGGATGACACTTCCTAGGCAAAATGTAAACCATTACATTGGGTTAAAAAAAATCACCTTTGCAAGTACAAGGCAGGGAAAGCACTTTGCCTGAATAAAAGATCTGGGCTTTTGGTTACTACAAACTCAATATGACTCAACAGCGTCTGTCAGTCATCAAACATTAAGCAGTTATTAAGGTTCTACTATGTGCTAAGTGCTAAGGATTCAAAAGAGGCAAAAGATGGTCTTTCCACTCAAAGAACTTATAATCTAACAGAGAAGTGCTTCACATGTATGTCCATGAGCTGAGGAATAAATGAATGCAAAGTGTGAAATATGAATATAATAGAATTTTATTGTGCCTTAAGAAATGACGAATAGGGCCCATTCAGAGAAATTGGAACTCATCTGAGTGGAGTGAGATGAATAGAACAATAATTGTGAGAAGGAGAAACAACTCTGAATGTCTTTGGCTCAGACCGAAGCAGTGTCCACAGATGATTCATCTGAAGTGGGCCTCTTGCTTTTTGGAAGAGAGGAGACACAAGGACACATGCCTTCTCCAACCTGGTCACTATCTTTGCTTGGTGGGCATCTTTGTAACAAGAAGGAGCTTCCAATGAGACTTGTTTGGGCAAAAGTGGGTTAGTGGCTAGTGAAAGATATGGGGGAAAAGCATCAGTGAAATATTTTTTAAAATTCACAGAGGCAAAAAGAAGTCTAGAATTCAAATAGAGAAGTTTGGTTGATTTTTACTATTCTGCTAAATTTAGCAAATATACTTCCATAAAGAATGCAACTTGTAACAGAAGTTTGCTTTTTCTCTCGCATCTTTCTTTCCTATTCCTCTCTGTTAGTTTGAAAGGTCTGTGTTTGTTGGTGGTTATTAAGTTCACAATAAAAGAAATTTAAAAACAAACCAGCTTATGCCAAGTGAGGTTATGCCCGCTTCCAGGGAAATTTAGATCTAGACTGTTGTGGTTGCTAATGGGTGGTAAATTTTTGGAAGGCCATTCATAAATTAGATGTTGCTGTGACTAAGGGCCAGAGAGGATTCACTGGATATTAGAACATTAGTTTGAAAGTAAAATATCTTTTTCCTTCTGTGGCTAGGGGCAGCAAGACGGTAAAGTGAATAGAGTACTGGGCCTGGAGTCAGGAAGATTCATCTTCATCTGACCTCATCTGACTTACCCACTGTATGATGCTGGGTGAGGCTCTTAACCTGCCTCAGTTTCCTCATCTGTAAATAGGAGGAAATAGCAAACCACTCCAGTGCCTCTGTGGATAGAACACTGTATTGCAACCAATCAGGTGATGGATTCCAGTCTAATATCTTGAGTTATCTTGGACAAATCAAATCTTTTAATCCATTAAGTATTTATTAAATACCCTCTATGTGCCAGGAATTTTGCTAGGTCCAAAGTGAAAAATGAACCAGTCTCCTCCCTCAAGAAACTTACATTCTACTGGGAGGGGGAAGGATGAGGGTGAACTTGTTCAACATGTTTACAAGATGAATGAATATAAAATATGCACAAAATCAATGCAAAATAACTTTTGAGGGTTATGCTAATAACTGGGAGGATCAGAAAAGACCTCTTATAGGAGGGCATGTGGGGTCAACTTATGCAAAAACATGGAGAGTGGAGATGGAATATCCCGTATGGGAAACATGAAGTAGTTGATTATCCATTATGTGTGGGGGAGGCATGGTAGGTATTACTGTGAAACCAGTCTGGAAAGAGAAATTAGAGCCTGATTGTAAAGGTTTCTGAATGCCAAATATTGGAATTTGCATTTTATCCTAGAGGTAGTAAGGAGGCATAGAAACTTACTGAATAAGAACATGACATCTCTGCTTTAGAATATTGAATGGGAAGCTATGTGGATGAGGTATTGCTGCAGAGGATAGAGACTGGAGGCAGTGAGGGCTTGGGCTAACATGGTGGCTGTGTGAGTGGAGATGGTGTCAAGGTTGAATGGGCAGGACTTGGCAACTGATAAATCACCCAGATGCTCCTGCCTCAGTTTCTCCATCTATAAAATAAAAATTATAAAATTTAGGAGGCATTTCACAAGAATAAAAGGAGGTAATTGATGGGAAAAGGCCTAGAGGTATCTAGAAGGAAGGTGCTCTCTAATCCCAACGTGCTTTTAAAAGGCTCTTACTGCCAATGCCCTGAGGTTCTGGAGCTCCTAGAATCCTGTCTCTTTGCTAGGAAGGAATAGGCATGTCAATTGAATAAAGAATTTTAAAATAATTTAAAAAATAATTTTATTTTAATTTTTCTTTTCTGTGCAATTATATTTCACATACAAATGGTTACAAGCAGATCACATAATTTTACTTTTTTTAGCATTTAAAATTATTTCAACCTTAATTTAAAAAAAATTAGTTCCAAATTCTCTCATTTCCTCCAACCTTTCCCCACCCATTGATAAGGAAAGCACTATAATATAAATTATACATATGAAGTCATGAAATACATTTGCATAGTGGGCATGTTGTAAAAAAGGGGGGGAAGAAACAAAGTGAAAAAATTATACTTCAATCTGCATTATCAGCTCTCTTTCTGGAGGTGGAAAGCATTTTTAAACATGGTGTCCTTTGGAATTGTGTTGGGTAATATAGTTTTACTTTGAAATAAAAATTTTTCAGCCTACTATCTTTCCTATGCCAGTTGATGTGCCTTGGTCCTTCTAGAGATCCTTAAATTCAGACTGCTGAATTCCACTGGTTCCTACTGAATTCAGAGTCCCACTAGTGAGGACTTTAGACAATAAGTGTTACCTCAGTGGGTCTAGCACTTTTTCCCAACCCGTATCCATGCCTTCTCTAATTACCATCCTTAGGGCTTTGCCTATCCCTTAAATGTTATTTGTTCTGTATAGATCACAGGGTCACAGCAGACCCCTGAATTCCTTTCTCCTTTGTTTCCACTCAAGTACCTGATATGTTCAAGGCACTGTGTATTTACACTGATTGTGTTTTATTAGGTATCATAGTTATCTGCTTATAAGTCATCCCCTCCACTAGAATGTAAAACCCATGAGAGTAAAGACCTTATCTATACTTTGAATCCCACTCAGTCCCAGCCCAGGGCTATTCACACAGCTAGTGCCTAATAAACATTTGATGAAGTGAATTAGCAACTGATTTTGTGTGGAGTTGAGAGAGAAGGGAAAGAAGGAAAGTTGAGGGGCATTTGGCAGTAGGGATCCATTGGAGGTTCTTGTGAAGCTAAGTAATAATAGGAAATTGATCCATCAGTCAACAAGGACTTATTAAGCACCTACTGAGTATAAGGCAGGCACTATGCTGGGCACTGGGCATTGGGCACATTCCCCTTCACTTATTCTGGGATCCAGTGACACTGTCTTGTCCACAAACACTCCATATCCCAACTCTGTGCATTTCCATTGGTTTCCCTCATATCTGGAATATCCTTTCTCCTCCCTCTGGTTTCCTTAGATTCATCCAAACCCCAGCTAAAACCCCATTTTCTACAAAGAACCTTTCCCAATCCCCCTGAAAGTTAGTGCCTCCCCCCTGAGAGCAGCTCCAGGTTATCCCATGTATATTTATACACAGTTGATTGTATGTTGTCCCCTTGTTAGACTATGAGCTCCTTAAAGGCAGGGACAGTTTTGCTTTTCTTTGTATCTTCTGTGCTTAGTACCATGCTTGACACATAGTAGTGATAAATAATAAATGTTTGTTGACTTGACTTAGGGATATAATAGCAATAATAATAGCTAGCATTTGTATGGTGCTTCAAAGTTTGCAGAGTGCTTTATACATGTGATCTCATTTGATCAAAGAATAAAACAACCCCTACTCGTGAGGAATTTACATCCAAAGGAGTAGCATTTCAGGAAGACTAGCCCATCGACAGAGTGAAGAATGTTTTAGAAGAGAGGAGATCATTATAGGAATCCAAGAATTAGTGAATGAGTCGGTGCAGGGTGCTGTTGAGAGCAATGTGCTTTGGAGTAAAGAGCAGGGGACTTGTTATTAGAATGCCCAGCTTCAAATCCCTGCTCAGCTACCTAGAACTCAGTGTGGGCAAGTGCTGGACTTCTCTGAGTCTCAGTTTCCTCCTAAGTAAAACGGAAGGGTTAAAGCCAATGTTCTCTAAAGTCACTTGTGCCTCTCAGAGCAGTGGCCTTGTGGAATGAAAGAGAAAGGCCAAGGCAGATCTCAAAAGAAAAGGACTTAGTGACATATCTGATATAAGGGGTAAAGAGAATAGATAAATCAAGTAAAAACTAGGGAAGAGCTGATGAAAACGACAAGATTTCTAGTCTACAAGCTGGGAAGAATAGTCATACAGTCGACACAAATGGAAAAATTGAGAAGGCCAAATGGTCTGGAGGCGAAGATAATAAGGATAATGACCCATTTCAGGGGTGTCCAATCCGTTCCATTAGAGGCATTGGCAGGATGAGCAGGAAGTTAGGAGAGAGATCAGGGAACACTAAACTGAGAGCCATTTGGCAATAGCTGAAGTCATACTGAGGACTGAGGTCACTTAGGGAGTTAGCATACTGATTACAGCAACAGCACACTTATTCACCCCAACCAGGAATTCCCCTACACAGCAAACCATCTCAAGCCCAGAAGCAAATGAAACAAAGGCTTCTGAGCAGCAAATTGAAAGAGGAATCAAAAATCCATTCTCTTAGTGTCATAGGAGACCCACAAGGTAAAATAAACATAACTATCTGTTTTCCTAGTCTACAGTACCCCATCTTAAGAGGGCAAGAAGGGGCTGGCTACTGGGAGCAGGTCCTCTGCCAGGGTGAGAAGTAGTGTCAAAGAGAGAAGACAGAAGACAACTGATGTGGGGAGGGGAAAGCCTGGCCACAAAAGTGGGGACAGGTAGTTTAGGGGCAAGTTCTTTGTTTCATCAGAGTCCAAAACATTAAAGTGGTGGCTATTAATCAAGGAAAACTTAAATTAGGACCATAATACTCAGTTTAAAACAGAAATTCTAATCTGGAGTCTAATTATTTAAAAACTATTTTGATAACTTTATTTTATATAATTTGTTTCCTTTGCAATCCTATGTATTTTATTTTATGCATAAAAAACCAGTAATCTAAGAAGGGGTCCATAGGCTTCATCAGACTCTCTGCCAAGTGAGTTTATGATAAAGTGGGTTAAGAGGCCCTGGTTTAAGAGATCAAAAAAGTTTTGTTTTTTTAAATTGGTGTCTTTTGTTTTTACATCACAGGAACTTCTCAAAATGTCCCTCTCACCTACCCTACCAGTCAATGACCCTTCCGTTATAAAAAGTTGTTTGTTTGTTTTTTAAGAGGGGAGAAAAGCAGTTCAGCAAAACCAATCAATATATTGACTGCATCTAATAATAGTACATACACTATTCCTCATCCATAGTCCCTCACCTTTGCAGTGAAAGAGAAATTTGTTTTAGAAAAATTGTAATTAAAAACAGATTTTTAAAAAGTTAAACATTTCAAGGGAATGGACTCTAATTATCTGGGGAAATCACATAGATGGGACATTCCTCATTAATTTCCCCACAAAATATACTTCTCTGTACATGAGCAAGGTCCTTGGAGCTCTCTACTATGTACAAGTGCTGAAGTTCAATATGGAATCATGCTTTTAGTTAATCTAGGGAATATAATAGGGAATATAAGTTCTAATTTCTGTATCCTCTAGTTCTTTGGAGTTTCCCAGCCTTTGGAGGTACAGACCAGACTCCGTGTGAGGCTAGAGTTGGCTGAAGGAATCTTTTAGGTTTCTGCTTTACCTTCTTTGTGGTCTGTGACCTAGGAGTAGCCACTTAACTTTGGTTCCTCTGCCAATAAAATGGGGATAATAATACACCAGCACCTCCTCGGGATATTTAGAGCAGCGAGTAATTGGTGGTTGTAAAGCAATTGGAACATCGAATGCCATGTAAATACCACAGGATAGTATCCAATTTATTACCAGAAATTCAGCCAGAACTTGCCAAATTTAAATTATCTTTCTGTAGACTAGCGTTTTAAGTGACTTACTTCATGTTGTCTGCACAGATCTCTGTTCAATGCATTCAGGCCTTCCTTTAGAGTTGTTGGCAGAGGGTGTAAGAAGCAGAGAACTCTAGTATGGGAGGCCTTTGGAACCTATTAGCCAAAGGAAATGTGACATCTGCTTGTTAGACATTAAGTAAAGAAAGCAGAACAGAGAGATGCTCTACAAAGACCCTGTCATGACTTGACTTTGTAGGTCCTTCCTAAGAAGATGCCTAAGGCTCATAGAGATTCATAGGATCAGCTGGAAGGGACCTTAGTAAGTTCACTTCTCTCACTTTACAAGGGATGAGTCTGACACCAAGAAGAGCTGTGGTCACACAGGGACAGAGCAGAAGGGCTGGGTTTTGAACTTTTATCCTTTGATTCTAAATTTAGTGTTTTTTGTTTTCTCACCATTCTATGTTGTCTTGTCAAGTCCCTTGGCTACTAAATGTGAGGCTAGGACTTCACAGGATTATAGATTTAGAGATGAAAGTTCAACTGGTCCAACCCCTTATTTTATAGATGAGGAAATGAAGGTCCAGGGAAGTGAAAGGATTTGTCCAAAGTCACAAAGGTGCTAGGTATTGGGCTCTGATTCTAGATCCAGTCTTCTTCTCCTGACCCACAAACTCAGGTCTTGTTAACTCAATACCAAGTCCAGAGCTGTTCCCAGTCTACCAATGCCTTTGTACATGGCTTAAAAAAGCTTCAAATGCCTGTGGTTCCCCTCCCCTCCCTGCAGAATGGTCCTTTTCATTTTGTCCTCTAGTCTCTGAGGAGCCTGGCTGGGACTCCTTCATGGACATTTTTATTAAACATCTATAAACACTTCCTTTTTTAGGCATAATGGCTTGTCTTATGTGTATAATCATTTTAGATTAGATTTACAAGAGTACAAGGCACTTCCTTTACTCTAGTGAATAGAGGCTCCCCCTGTCCCCCTTAATCTGAAACAGATGAACTACCAAAATGAGCAGACTTCCTTTTGTGACCAAGGCTGGAGCCAGCTCGATATGGGTGATGTCCACGCTGGCACAGCAGCGGATGGAATACACGGTGTGTGTGTCTTCAGGACTTGCCTTTGCCAAGTACATGAAATTTAGAAAATGACCAAAAAAATACTCAATAGCTGTCATTTTTTATTGTATATCATATAACCTTAATGTTGCAGGATAATTACTGGGCAGAAAAAAAAACACTATCCACCCTTTTATTACCATTTTCTGACATTTTAAATTACACACTGCTACTGGGTTTTTTTTTTAAGTGAACGGTACAATGGAGATCACCCAGACCTTGAATGAACATACTAATTTCTGAAGCAGGCCTCCAGTAAACAGCCTTGTTTCTCCTTGTGCATTCTCTAGAGGTCAAACTCTTACAACGGTCCCTGAAATCACAAGTTGTGACATGTTTTTATAATTGGAAATTAAAAAAAGAAATTCAGCCATCTGCTAATGGAGAGTAAAGTTTGGTAATAAATTGCACAGCTCCCATCTTTTCGGGAAGAATATCTCTAAATTCTCCATGAGACAGTAATGGTGCTTACGCCAGCTAAAATCGTGCAGGGGAGCCATTAGTGAATTATGAATTACCTGAGAAATCAGGTTTGCACTTAGAAGAGCTGTGACTTAGTCAAACTTTATAACTGTCTGGAGTTAGGCATCGTAGAAAGATAAGTAGTCCCTTTCTCCTGTCCAATAAGTCCAGGAACATTAGACAGTGGACAGAAAAGACTTGGCCTGGTGTTGGGGGAGAAGAGACCACAAGCCCTACACAGGGGTGGAGAGGCCTCTGGGTGAATGAACAACTGAGGACTGGCTAAAGAGTCCAGAGAAAACAAACAGTCATGTGGGTGTCTGCTTTGTGTGTGGGGACAGCCAGCAAGAGGGACAATGACAACTGCTCATCCACTGGGCTGTCATTAAGGTTTCAGATTAGGGAAGAGAAATGTTCAGTGGAGAGCCTGCGGTGGAATATGCTTCAATGGGGAGCCCCCCTCCCCATTCCCCCCTTCCCATCTCTCCATCTCTTTCTGTTTCTATCTTTCTCTGTATCTCTATCCCTATCTTTCAATCACCCTCTCCCTCTTCTCTGTCTCTCCTCCTCCATCTCCTCTCTCTGTCTTTCAATCACCTTCCCTTCCTCCCTTCCTCTGTCTCTCTCTCTCTCTCTCCCACTCTGTCTTTTCTCTGTCTCTCAGTCTCTCTCCCTTTGCCTCTCAATCTCTCTCTCAGTCTTTCAATCACCTTCCCTTCCACTCTCTCTCCCTGTCTCTCTCTGTCTCTCTGTCTCCCCCATTCTGTCTCTCTTTCTGTCTCTCCCTCTGTCTCTCAATCTCTCCCTTCCTCTCTCCTTCTGTCTCAGTCTCTGTCTCTCCTGCCACCCTTCTCCCTGTCCTTTCACTCCGCTCTCTTTTCTAAGCCCCAGTATCTCTGAGTCTGTTCTCTTGCTCAGTCATAAATTATTTGTTTGCATCTGCGTTGAAATGGTTCAAATGAGATCAACAGGACCGTGGAGGCTGTCTGCTCCCGCCTCCCTGGAAGCGGCCTCTCTCTGTCCAATGACTGGACACACTCCACACGGCATGCTGGACTAATTGATGCCTATCACATTCTTCCTCGTCAGACACTTATCAAGAACCAAGGGAGTTCAATCACTCTCTGGAAGGTCATGAAAGCCTTTACATATTTCAGTGTTTGGCATCCAAAGCGCTGCAGTAAGGGGAAGGTATTGTTCAACAACGGAACTGGGTGATCAGACTTATAGACAGAATGAGGATGGCATCTCCAAGGGGGCAGAGAGTGTGGAGACCCTGGCATCACCCCACTCTCCTTATTGACAGATGAGTTCCTGGCACATAGTAGGCACTCACGGCTGTTTAGTGGCTTAGTGGGTGAGGAACCTGGGGCTAAGAGACAGACCAAGTGACTTAGGGCTATAGGACCTGAACCAGCCTCATCTAATCCCCCTCATTTCATTGACCAGAAAGGCCTTCAGCTGCCATCTGACCCAACACTCTTATTTTACAAATGAGAAAACAGGCCCTGAGAGGTTCAGTGACTTATTCAAGGTCACACAAGTGCAAGTAACTGGGCTGGGCTCCATACCAAAGTCCTCTGATCACAAAGCCAGCTTTTACCCCTTTTAACACGTGAGACAATAGGAGATCAGACAAGGCAGGGAGCTTGCACGAAGTAACAAAGCTCTGGGATTCTGTAACTCTATGACTCTGACATAGCTGTTGAACAGCTGAGGCAGAGGCCCCGCCAGGATTTTGCTGTTTCTACCTTGGGAGTTAACCAAGGGCTGGAGGACCAATGGGAATCTTTTGCTGGGGGCCCCAAATATAAATTTCAGCCTCCAAAGTTGACCTTTAATAGGCACAATCATAGCCTTAGATTCTTTTTATGTGTTTTTGAAAGAAAAGCAAAGAAATCGACCTATTGCCTAGGACATGCCATTTAAATGCATAGAAATTCTATAATTTCATGCTTTTGATATGCATATTATATGAGGCAGGGGAAAAAAAACTCCCTCTGGAATTTCTGGCCTTGTCTATTATTCTCAGGGTGCATGTTAATAGACTTTTTTTTGAGAGCTAATGTGTGTGTGTGTGAAAGAATGTGTTTAAAGAACAAAGCTGGAGCTCAAGTCAAAGTCACTTTTAAGGTAGATACTCCCGAAGGCTTTTGGAGTCAATATAAGGATTGTGTACAATATAGGTGATAGTTATCATGGGTATGACATTGCTTAGTTATGACTGATGGTTGTGTATTCCTATTTTAAATGTAATTTATCAGTATTGTGTATTTATGTTCACAATGAAAATATATCTGCTGCCATGTGGAGGTGTGATGGCAGGGTACTGTATGCCTTAACTCTGATTTTCCAGCCTCTCGGGGCCTCAGTTTACTCATCAGTCACATCAGAAGGCTGGAGTAAATGGCCCTTCCCTCTAACTTTAAATCCACAGTCTTTTGCCCACCTTGCCTCCCAGGTGCCTTGGCCCGCCTTCTGGCTTTCCCAGAATTTGGGAATGGACAGTTACAGTGGCACCAGGAGGTGTTTCATATATACTGGCTGGCTAATCAGTCGTTGATTCAAAAACATCCTGAAGAAAAATTCAGAAATCTCACCACTGGGGCCAAGATGAGTAGTTCCTCAGTCCATAGAGTCAACCGCATGGTAGGGGGAAGAGAGAGAGAGGGGGGGGAGTGAATGACTTCAGATCAGGGAAGAAAAAATGGCACCTATTCCTTCACTACACTTTGTAAGCAGAGTTGTGAAAGGGAATAAAATTGGGTTTCTTGTTTACCCACTAGTGGGTTTGTTAATGAGTGATGATGTCTAGAAGCAAGGAGAAAGGGGAGGAAAAGGGAGCCTGGAGACACCCACATGTGGGATAAATCCATCAGTCATGTTTTTATTAAGTGACTGTTACGTGCCAAGCACTGTCCTAAGTCCTAGGGATACACACACACACACACACACACACACACAGCAAATATATGTTCACTGCCCTCAGGGAGCATACATTATAGTGAGAGTAGGAGATTAGGGTATGGAAGGAAGAGGACAGATTACTATTGTAACTGGCAGCAAGGGGGCGCCATAGTGCACAGAGCACTAGACTCAGAATTAGGAAGACTCATCTTTATGAGTTCAAATCTGGCCTCTGACACTTAGTAGCAGTGTGACCCTGGGCAAGTCACTTAACCCTGTTTACCTCAGTTTCCTCATCTTAAAATGAGCTGGACAAGGAAATGGCAAACTAGGATCTCTGCCAAGACAACCCCAAATGGGGTCACAGAGAGTTGGACACAAATGAAATGATTCAACACCTTCATACACAGTGCAAATGGAATATAATCTTGGTGGGAAGAAGTGGGGAGGGGGAATGTGGGCAGCCAGGAAGGTTCTGCAAAAGGAGAGATTTGAGCCGAGTGTTGAAGGACGCCAGAGAATCCAAGAAGTGTATCTGAGAAGGGAGGCAGGGAGAGCATTTGAGGTATGTGGCACTACCAGTGCATGGAGTCAGGAAATGGGGTGGTGTGTGTGTGTGCTAGCCTGCTAACACACAACTGGTGTGTCTGGATCTTAGCTCACTGTGTGATTTCAAAAACCTGGCATAAGTGCCCCCAGCCCCTGGGAAATTGTCCTAAAACCAATATTCTGAATAATTAGAAACATTCAAAAGACAGCTCTTTTGGAAATAACTTGTTTTAATAGTATCCACCAGACTTGAGATTTGTCCCTTCGGTGTGTTCTAATTTTAAGGACAAGGGTCAGAAGATGGATTTGAAGTGACATCATTAAATGAAGCCATTCTGCTCTGCTTTCAGAAGGGAAACATATCTAGGGGTATATCAACATATTACTGCTTTAAAAACACTGACTCCTGGCATGGATCATAGAACCAAGATCATAGACAAGATAGTCTCATCAATGGATGCCTTTGAAATACTCTGAGTTTGTCAACACTGGGAATAACTATTATTTAAATGTCTTAATGAATGAAAGGGGTAGCTGGGTGGTACAGTGCATAGAATGCTGGGGCTGGAATCAGGAAGACTCATTTTCTTGAGTTCATATCTATCCTCAGATATTTACTAGCTGTGTGACCCTGGGCAAATCACTTAACCTTATTTGCCTCAGTTTCCTCACCTGTAAAATGAACTGGAAAGGGACATAGCAAACCACTCCAATATCTTTGCCAAGAAAACCCAAAGTGGAATCACAAAGAGCCAGACATGACTGAAAACAATGAAACAATTAACATGTTTCACGTTAGATAGCTTATTTCTTATAGACTATCTTTGAGTGAGCAGAAATGATCTGGGAGATAATCAGAAGAACCACATGGCTTCTACCTGCCTTGTGAAGTCTAATACATGGTAAGATCCTAAAACAAATCAGAGGGATTGGGGTGCTCCTTCTACCCGGGCATGTCCAGGTTGGTGCATCAGGTTTGTCGTGTACTATTGGTCCCTTAGTGGCCTGAAAGAAGGAAGGTCCTCCTCACGTATGCCCTGCTTTCTTCCCCAGAGTAGTCTGGTCACAAGATGCCCTACAGGGTCAAGGAGTTGAGGTGTCTCAAGAACTAGTCAGTTCTAGGCTGTTCTCTGAGACTATCAATCATCTCTTCTCCTTGATCCCCTCTTCCCTCTAGGTTTTAGTGGCACCGCCCCTCCTTACTCTCCTTCTAACTCTCTGACCACTCCTTTTCAGTCTCTCCTGCTAGATCTTTGTTCAGATCATTCTCACTTTCTTTGAGTGCCCTCTAAGGCTCTGTCCAGGACCCTCTTCTCTCCTCCTTCCATACTGTTGCATTTGGTGATCTCATTAACTCTCATGGGTTCAACTGTCATCTCTATACAGATGATTCTGAGATTTATTTACTCAGCCCTAACCTCTCTCCTGACCTCCAGTCTTAGGTCTCCAACTGGCTATTGGACATTTTAGTGTCCAGTGTCCTTTTATCAGGGGCCAAGTTTGGTCATTACGATTCAAGTGTTTGATTTCATGTTGTAGCTCTTTCCCCTGACATTTTGTAGTCATTGTGCATGCTGATTTCCTAATTTTGCTTACTTCCTTCTGCATTAGTTCATATGTGTTCTCATACTTCTCTGAATTATTTATATTCCTTATTTCTTATATAAGAGACAGTAAAATTCCATTACTTTCATTTCATTCATGCAACCATGATTTGTTTAACAATTCCCCAAATGAGAAGTATCTACTTTATTCCTACTTTTTTTGGGGGGGGGCAATTTTGGGGTTAAGTAACTTGCCCAAGGTCACACGGCTAGTTTTTTTGTGTGTGTATATGTTAAGTGTCTGAGGCTGGATCCGAACTGAGGTCTTTCTGACTCCGGGGCCAGCGCTCTACTCACTGCGCCACCTAGCCACCCCATTCCTTTTTTTTTTTTTTTTGCTGTCACAAAAGTGCCGCTATAAATAAATTAGACCTTTTTACCTTTCCCCTTTAAAATAACATGGATTGGGGGCAGCTACGTGGTGGAGTGAATAGAGCAAATAGAGCACCAGCCTTGGAGTCAGGAGGACCTGAGTTCAAATATGACCTCAGAGACTTGATACACTTACTAGCTGTGTAACCTTGGGCAAGTCACTTAATCCCAATTACCTTGCCAAAATAAATAAGTGAATGAATGAATAAACAAATGGATGAATGAATGACATGGATGAAAAGTAGTCCATTAGCGATGGATGCATTTATTAAGCACCTACTATGTGCTGGGTATTGAACATTGAAATAAGTATTTAAAAACATTCCCTGCCTTCAAGGAGTATATATTTTACTGGGAGTGAGGGACTGAGAAAGTATCCTATATACAGACAATTAAATGGAAAATGTTTACAAATGAAATAGTGTAATTTGGGTAGTGGATAACCATAATCTCCTAAAAATTAGGGGGTTCTAGAACTGAGTTTTGAAGGATGCTAGATGAAGGTGGTGAGAGCATTCCAGGCTTGGGGGCCAGCCAGTACCAAGACATGCATCATTTCAGAAATGTGTGTACACACACACACACACACACACACACACACACACACACACAATCAACTTTATCATTTTCTCCCCTTTCCTGACCCTGAGGCAAACACTCTCCTATGCAGCAATTAAGGAAACAACTATGCCACTGTGCCAACAGGAGGAGGGTATGAGGCCCCCCACCAGCCAGTAGGTGCAGCTGTCACTAAGCCCTCTTAAGCCAGGCAGCGCTGTGAGAACAGTAGGGGAGCTATTCTCTGTGCCTGGTTATGTAATATAAATAACTTTCTACTGTGGAAATCGTTTATCCCTCTAGTTTCTGTTCATTTCCTTAACCCCCAAGCTCCCAGCCGAAGTGTGCCACTCCCACCCCCACCCCCACCATCTCTGAAAAGCAGCAGCAAGTCTTCTCTTCTGGCATATTTCCCTTTAAAAAAAATCTCCACAAAAGTGACCAGAGAGATGACCAGATGAGAAGGACCCAGGGGGCTGCTATCAGCCCTCATGGGGTGCCACCATCTTTTTCTTTCCTCCTTCCTGTACATACACACTCACTCTTCTGCTGTCTTTGTTGCTTGGGATGTAGCTAGCTCCAAGGCTGAAAGACCACAGATGACGTTGGACTATCTTGTCTCTGTAGGAAGTTATTTTTAAAGCAAGTACAGAGGGAGAAAGTGCAGTGCAGTGAAAGGTTGAAAGAAAAGCCAGACTGGAGAAGAGTCTCTGCAGCTGCCTACTGGATGGTCCCCAATGCCCACCTCTTCTTGCTTCTCTCATGCACAGGGATCCTCCCATCAGAGAGACAGAACTGGAAGGAGCCTTAGGGCTCCTCTAGACTGGCTCCCTCAATTTGCAAAGGGGGAAACCGAGGCTCAGAAAGGCCACTAGGGAGTCAATTTCAGAGTGAGATTTGAATTCAGACCCTCGGACCCCTCTGGCTTTAATATGCCACCAATTGCCGTTTGCAAATAGAAAGCTCCCGCTAATACTTGCCTTACGACAACCTCCATTTTCTCCTCTGTAAAATGAGCTTAATAATAGCACCCACCTTCCAGGGAAGTTGTGAGGGTCTAATGAGATAATGATAAAACACACAGTCACACAGCCTGGCATATGGTTAGTGCCTCACCTGTGGTGTTGGCCATCATGTCCAACTCCTGGTGATGTCACTTGGGGTCTTCTTGGCAGAGATACTAAAGTGGGTTGCCATTTTCTTCTTCAGTTAAGTAAAATGAACATGAAGAAATTGAGGCAAGCAGGGTTAAGTGACTTGCCCAGGGTCACACAGCTAGTTAAGTGTCTGAAACCTGATTTGAATTCAGAAAGATTATTCTAGACCCTGGCACTCTATCCACTGAGCCACCTAGCTACCCAATATAAATGTTGGTTATTATTATTATTATTAAGTGGGATGAATAGAGTTTTAACTGAGGTAGTGTGACTGGGACTTTGCCACAGGGCATTGAAATTTAAGGGCCGCTGATAATCAGATGTCTTCCTTCCCATCACTCCCTTCTTCCTGGCAATCATGATCCAAGGGATGGGGAGGAGGCCATCTGATAGCTCCCTATTTTGCCAAATATTTACAGGAACTAAATGGACAGATGAGTTGTTTCTACTAGTTACAGAAGTACAAATGTAAATATGCTTAAGTTTTTTGGAGGAGAAAAAAATGGATGAGTCAGTTCTTCTTTTAGGTGAATAGTGCATTTATATAGAGTTAGTCACATTTTAGTCTCATTCAATTAATTATTCAACAAGTATTAATTGAATACAGTGAGTGCTAGGTCCCAGAGACACAAAGACAAAAGTGAAAACCATTCATGACTCAAAGGAGCTCACGTTTTATTGGATAAAGGGTGTGTGTGTGTGTGTGTGTGTGTGTGTGTTAATTTTTTTTTCAATCAAGGAAAATCTATTCTTCCTCCCAGATTCATCCCCACACTCATTAAAAAAGAAAAAAATAACAAAATTTCCATCACAAACATATATTATCAAGCAAAACAAATTTGTACATTAGTTAAAATATGTATATGTACATATATATTTACGTGTGTGTGTGTGTGTGTATGTATATGTATATGTATGTATGGCTGCTTCTTTCGGGTCTGAGTGATTTATTTGTGGAGAGGTACAAAAACATGGACAGTTCTGGGAGAACTGAGTAAGTAACCTCCCAGAGAGAAGGACCTGGGGAGAAACAGAAAATTCTCAGAGGAGGAAGGAGAAAGCAACCCTCAGAGAAAAATATTTAGTGAATGTACAGATGGATAAAGTGTCTTGTTTTCTAGCAACTCATTTACATATGATTATGATGAGGACTTTGAGGTTGCTGGCAGGGAAATCCTTGTAACTAGAATGTTTTGGTAACTCTGGGCTAATTGTATGTTCTCTAATTGTGGTAGATCTGGTTGAAACGTTAGGGCACTGGGTGAAGCCAGGTCATTCTAGCTCTGAATCTCAAGGTCAAGAAGGGGAATGCTGAGAAGCAGAAACTTCATGATGCTGCAGGTAGTTCCATTGTTGACACGTTGCTCAAAGTATATTAAGTTGACCATGGTCTGGGGCAGCTGTGCCGGCACATGGTGATGCATCCTATACTGTCTTGGTTACCAGACATTCTTAGATGTGGCCCTGAAAAGTCTGATACTGATATGGAAATTTAGGAGAAAGAAGATCAACAAAATTGGCAGTTAATGAATGGAATGACAGATGGGAGGGGCTCAGTGGCCCATCTAGTACAAGTCAATAAACATTCATTAAGTACCTACTGTATGCCAAGTCCTGTGCTAAGTTCCATGTAAGAGTGCAGGCAGCCTTTGCTTGAAGACCACAGTGAGGGTGAATCCACCCCACTCTGGGCAGCCCATTGCCCTTTTGGACAGCTCCTATTTTTAGGAAGTTTGTCCTGGGCTTGAGCCTAAATCTAGCTAGCTCTGAAGAGGCAGGGGGTCCTAGTGGAGAGAGTACTGAGCCTGGAGTCCAGAAGGCCTGAGTTAAAATGCCACACCCCCCACCCTTCCAACACTTACTAACCCTGGGATGTTGGGCATCATCTGGGCTCAGCATGTCTCAGCCTCAGTTTCTCTGCCTTTAGGATTAGAAGATTGGACTCAGTGGCTTCTGAGGGCCCTGATGGCTCTAAATCTGTGCGCCTGTGATCCCAGCTCAGCCCTCTGGGGTGACATAGAACCACATGTAAACCTCCCATATCCCTTCAGATGCCTAAAGATAGCCTGACTGTCAGAGTGAGGGAATGCTTCCAGCAGTCAGCGCATGCAGGGAGGACCCAAGCTTGGCAGAGAATCGCTGTGCATCTCCATTTTCTTTCCACTCTGAAGGAAGTAAAAAATCAAGGCCTGAGTGGAAAATCAAACCAAACATGTTTGCCTCCAGGTTTAGACTCCTTGAGGAAAAGAATGTTCTTTCTATCCTTGGTACTTAGAAGAATGTTTGGCACACAGGGACCAGAGCAGTGATTGCTTTGGTATGTATAGGGAGCTCCCCTTTGAGGAAGCTCCCTCTGCCAGGGCAGGGCACCTGCCCAGAGCACAGAGAATGACTAGTATAACATAGCTAGTATGTATCAGAGGTGAGACTCAAACCCAGGCCTTTCTGGCTTCCAGATCAGCTCTCTCCACTTCACCACACTAGAAGGTACTAAACAAATACTTCCTGAATCAAATTTAAATGAGATGGGGTAACTACTCTTGGAGGGAGGGATGAACAAGGGTAAGGCAGGGGTTATACCTAGCTGACACAGTGGATAGAGATCTAGGCCTGGAGTCAGGAAGACCCGAGTTCAAATTGACCTCAAACACTTACTAGCTGTGTGACCCTGGCCAAGTCACTCAACCTCTGTTTCTTCAACTGTAACATGGAGATGATAACAGCACCTACTTCCCAGGGTTGTTGTGAGGATTAAATGGCATAGCAATGGTAACATGCTTAGCACAGCACCTGACACATGGGAAGCACTGTACAAGTGTTACTTATGTTATTATTACTTGAGAGCTAGTAACCATGAGGAAAAGACAAATGAAGGGGGAGGCTCACAGAAAAGAGTTGTAACATTTTTCAGAATTTGGAAAGTGCCTTAAAGCTCATCTCAATTTCTAGTTTTCAGATACGGAAACTGAGGCTTTAATAGGTGAGGATTTGCTCATGTACAGAGACTCCTGGAGGCATTCTGGAAATGGGGCCTTTTGGGGAGAAGTGGACAGCTGGTTCTGGAGGGTTTGGGCTGCGTCGGAGGGGTGAATGTGGGACTATCAGAATGGCAGAGGCTTCATGTGAGTGCTGGAATGGTGAGCAGAGAAGTGTCTGTAGACGGACACTTTTGTGTTTATCATGCCGGTTCTTTCTAACCTTTGAGCCATGGACCCCTGGACGAATAGAGATGTTTCAATGGGACTGCAGATCCATACCTGAACCAGAAATTGTCACTTTTTTGTTCTCAATCAACACACATGGCAATACCACTGTTGTGTATGGGTCCAAGAAATTTATTATATTTTAGATTAAATTAGATTAATAACAATAACATTTATATAGTGCTTTAAGTTTTACAAACTGCTTTAAATCCATTCTTTTATTTGATCTTCATATGAAGGAAAAGCCAAGGAACCACTGAACTATAGTACCTGCTTCATAGGAGGTGTCTTAAGCAATACATGTTTCATTAAACTCCCCAACAAAGACTACAGACACCGTTCCTGTAACTTTAAGAGAAAAGTGGGATGTTGTAGGAACGGCCATTTTTGATGTCAGTTTGGAAATACCTTTCAGAGTGATGGTTTAGGAGAAGCTAGAGATATTATTTTCCTGTCAGAGAGAATTTGGAGAACACAGAGAGAAAGTCAGCAAAGAAGTCTTCTTTTTTGATTAATTGTTTTTAACCCAAGAGAATGAAGAAAATCTTTGAGAAGAGATTTTACTTGGCATCTGCAGTGAGCTAAATAGCTTTCAATGCTAAGGAAAAGTCATTTGCAGGATAGCGACGTTTGAGTTACTCCATGACCTTCCTGAATCATTATTTGTGCCTATGTTGTTATCGATTGCTTTGTTAACAACCTGTGTAGTCAGTGACATTAATATTTAATACGAGGAGATCAGGAGCTTTGACACATAGTGGGGTATGAACAACTTCTTAAGGGGAAAGATGTTTCTCTGGTTTAACACTTATTAGTGCTTAATAAAGTGGGATGGGGCATCAAGCTAACTTATTAATTAATTGATATGCCAAATCATTTTTAATTAATGAAGAAATAATCAAATATATTCTTAAATCATCTTAGAATTCATGATAACAAGATTAACTAGGAACATAAAATATCAGGCTGGGCTGACCCACAGGTGAGGTTGGTTAACCCACATCACCTTGTTGTGTTTATTAAATGCTTGTTGATAGATTGGCTTATATTTTGATACTTCTATGGACCTTTAATTTCTTTCTTTCTCCTTTTTATTGGTAGCTTTTGATTTTATGGAAAATACATTTTAGGGGCAGCTAGGTGGCGCAGTGAGTAAGAGCGCCGGCCTCAGAGTTGGGATGACCCGAGATCAGATCCGGCCTCAGAAAATGAGCACCCACGCATAAATAATGACTAGCCGTGTAACCTTGAGCAAGTTACTTAACCCCAATTGCTTTAAAAAAAAAAAAGAAGAAAATACGGTTTAGAAAGAACTTTAGTAAACTGACTTAAGGGAATATTATCAGCCTTGTTCACATGAGTGAACCCATGGTCTTCTTAGCACTTCCAAGTCACCATCATTATCTAATAGAGTGTCTATTCGCATACAAGGGCAAGCTTGAGTTTTGTTCATTCAGAAAATCTGTACCACTGCTCTTCTTGCCACAGGATCCCTGAATACTTCTGTCATCGAGTATAGTATTTTCTATTTGAATGCCTTTTTGTTTTTTACTCTTAACTTGATTATCTTTCCAAGAATCTTTGTTCCACAGAAGTTTGAATTGTGACAGAAAAACAGGTTGGCCAACAGCATTCAGACACACCATGGTGTGCCTTCTGTTTGGGATATTTAGATGCACATCAGACAGCACAGGGTCACTTTTAAATGTAATTTCTTCCATAAGTCCCTCCTCTTCTGGGTCCACCATTGTGCAGTGTTGCCGGGATGAGGCTGAGTCTGAGGGGACCCGCCAACCCTCTAGCCCAGTAGTGGGGAGAAGCCTGAGTTGCCTCCTCCCTCCCCCTGCCACCACATTCTGTGTGCACACGTGTGGACCTTTAATTTCTTTGATATACATAGTCCCTCTAGTAGTCCAGATGAAAGCCCATCCAAGCTTGCCCATCTCATGGGACTCATTTGTGACATCCCACTGATCCCCCAAGGGGTCCACCCAATACGTGGGAGGCCTTTCTCTAGATCATTCAGCATTGTATAGATGTCAGTGGAGTAGACAGGTCTTTAAATGATTTGTGCTAAATCTGAAGACCTACAGTACTGAGCCCTCCATTTCCCTAGTCTGTATTTGAGATTTGGAGGGCAGTGAGGGCCCTGGAGGTGAATGGAAAAAGCAGAGGGTAGAGGCCCTCCAATGAAGACATTGATCAAACAAAAGGAAGTGACAGTGGTTGGTTACCAGTGAGATACTCTGGTCTCCTTATCAAGCTGTCCCTGTTAACAGGATGTGTGTACAGCCCACATTGTCCCGTGTTGACATAGAAGAATCCCCATCTGAAGGGGCTAATGACTTATCATAGGATGTTAGAGGTCTGGCAGTCCAACACCCTCATTCTAGTTGAGAAAACTCAGACCCAGAAAGCAGAAGAGATCGCCCAAGGTGTTGCCTAGAGAGTTAGCCATAGCCAAAGGTCTTCTGCCTCTCAGTGTTTCACCTAGGCCTCCTTCCCTTTGCTATGGATCGATTCTCCCATTCCCTTGGAGCAGACCAGAGGCTAAGAGGAACCCTAGGTAACTGATTTGTTTGTTTTGTTTTACTTGGGCTAATTGAGTTCTAAGTCAGCCTTATCTCAATCCCACAACCCAAAAGAGGAAAAGAGTGACAGCCCACTCCTTTCGATTCAGAAACGTACTATTCAGAGCCTGTTACACACTAGACACTGGGAACTCAGGGAAGAAGTCTCACCTTCCACGAGCTTAGAGTCTGATGGGAGGATATGATGCCCACATGTATGTCATTGATGCTCAGTCTCCCTGGGTGTGTCTCCTTTTGGGGGGGCTTCTTGGCAGATACTGGAGTGGTCTGCCACTTCCTTTTCTATTGACACATAAATGAACCCACTACCATTGAGAATGATAAAAGAACAAAAGAGAGATCAGGCAAAAACCTGGGAAAACTGGGAGGAGGAGAGATTGCTTTCATCTGGAGGGGAGAGAAGGGCAGGCCAGAAGGATCCATGCAGGTGGTGATGCCTGAACTGGGCTTGAAAGAAGATTTCCCCACTGGCCCTTTTAGCCTACAAATGCACTAGGGTCTTTCCTATTCTAGAAAAACCTGTGCACAACACATCCATCCCTTCAAATGATCATTCTGCCTTTTCTGCCTCACAAATAAGCTCATAGACAGTCTACACTTGCTTCCTCACTTCCATCCAGTCCTTAAGCTCAGGCAGTCTGGCTTCCTGGGGTCTCACTACTCACCTGGAGCAACTCTCTAGGAGGTCACAAGTTACCTCTTCCTAAGGAACAATAACAGACTCTTTGTCTGTCCTTGTCCTGCTTGATCTCTGAGAATTTCACCCCCTCTTCTTCTTCCTCCTCCTTCTCTTCCTCTTCTTCTTCTTTCTCCTTCTCCTCCCCCTCCTCTTCCTCTTCCTTCTCTTCTTCCTCTTCCTCTTCTTCCTCCTCCATCTCCTCCTCTTCCCTCTCCTCCTTCTCCTCTCCTTCCTCTTCCTCTTCTTCCTCCTCTTCCCCTCCTCCTCTTCCTCCTCTCCCTCCTTCTCTTCCTCCTCTCCCTCCTCCTCTTCCTCCTCTTCCTCCTCTTTCTCCTCCTCTTCCTTCTCCTCTTCTTCCTCCTCCTCCTCTTCTTTCTCCTTCCCCTCCTCTTCCTCTTCTTCCTCCTTCTCCTCCTCCTCTTCTTCCTCCTCCTCCCCCTCTTCCTTCTCTTTCTCTTCCTCCTCTTCCTCCTCCCCCTCCTCTTCCTCCCCTTCTTCCTCTTCCTTCTCCTTCTCTTCCTCCTCCCCCTCCTTCTCTTCCTCCTCCTCCTCCTCTTCCTCCCCAGCTATTGAAGTCTCTTCTTTGCTTCAAGGCTCAGCTCAAACACCATTTTCTTGATCAAGTTGTCTTTTGACCTCCACTACCCGCCTCTCTCTCCTGAAATTTCTCATAAGTATTACCTACTTCTATTGAAATGTGAGCCCCTTTCAGAAAAGGAAGCATCCGCATTTCTGTTCACATCCCCAGGGCATATAGTAAGCACTTAATAAATGCTTTTTCATCAATTCCATTCATTCATGATAGTATTTTCTAGGCTCTTCTTTGTCCCTATTACATTATTCCTTGGGTCATACTTAGCTATGTCACCAATGGATTATAAACTCTTGAAGGACAGGGACTGTGCCATTTTTCATCTCTGCATGCCCAGCACACAGCCCATGGGCCTGACATAGTTTATCAGGTGATTATTAAATGTTCATTACATTGAATTGAGGATGGCAGCACAGTGTAGTAGGTAGAGACTATTGGTTTTGAAATGAGAAGACCTGAGTTTAAATTTCATTTTTATTCTTGCCATGATTGTGAATTGGGGTAAGTAATCCAGTCCTTTGGGGCCTTAGATTCTTCATTTATATAAAGAGGGAGTAGGACTAGAATATCTCTAAAGCCCCTTTGAATTCTAAATCCTACAAACAGACAGGAGGGATTAAATTCTAGATATAGAGGATGGCCTGGGACCATGGACAGAGGTGCAAGAAGAAAGGATGAAAAAGTGGAAAAGAGAATTCAATTTGGCTGGAACATGGAGAGGGGAATGGGAAGAACATGAAATAAGCCTGAGAGGGAGTCAGGAGCCAGACTGTGTACATAGGTAGATGCCAGGTAAAGGGACGGGTATTTTATCCTATAAATAAAAACAAGCTGGTCTTGATTCCTCACAGTGATATTAGGGCAAAGAAAACATATGTTTGTCGGGATTCTCTGGGGAATAAATGCTGGAGAATAACAGGTAATTCCATAGGAGTCTTTTTTTCAGCCTGTGTAACAGCAGGTGAGTTAAATGCTGGGGGTGATCTCCCAGTCCCCTGGATGTTCTCCAGATGATCTCCCTGCTGAGACCTGACACAATTAAGCCAGGCAGGGCTGAGGAGATCGTAGCTGGAGGCTCCACGGGTTGCCTTGGAAAAGATGTTGAGAGTGATTACTCCAGTGTTGGGTGTATGTCAAGCCCTGTAGCAGTTTGCAGTTGGGATGTAATGTGGAAGTCAGGCTGCTGCTGTTCATTCTCATTTGGATCTCAGCCCATCCAGTCCCATTAAGCTAATTACCCAGTGTTGTCAGAACTGCCTCTCAAGATGAGTCTGTCCCGCCATGATTAAAAATATGTTTCCACCCAACTTCCCAAGGAAAGCTCCATCTCAACTCATTTGCAAACATATACAGCAATTGATCACAAGGAGCAGAGAAGATGGAGCTCGCTGTTCAGTGTTGTAATCCTGAGACCAGAGGCTGCCCCTTTCTCTCCTCCCAAACGGTCCCTGTGATGTACCTGTTCCCATCATCTGCAATTCCCAGCTTCTCCTCAAGGCCAGCTTCTCTGACACTTCTTTCTATACTGTTCTCCCACCTCCATGCATTTGCACCGACCGTTCTCTGTTTCTGGAATATGCTGCCTCATTATCACCTTTCAGAATCCTTTCTTTTCTTCAGGGCTTAGTTCAGATGCCTCTTTCTCTGTGTGAAGTCAATAAGTCAAATCAACAAGGATTGATTAACCACTCACGATGTGCCAGACATCTTATCAATCCCTCAGCTAAAGGAAAATGTCTTTTCTTTCTTCGGATTTTGTTATAAGATTGTAGATCTTCCTTTTTTCTGCATCATACCCTACTTTATGGTTTAGTCATCTGTGTGTGTGTATGTGTGTATGTATTACCTGCAGTAGAGAATAAGCACCTTGAGTGCGGGGACAGTTTTGTTTTTGCCTTTCTATTCCTGGTGTCTGCATCAGTTCAGATATCTTCCCCTGTTTCTGAGAATTCTTGGTATTTCTCTCTCTTTTTTTAAACAGCATAATCTACTCCATTATATTAATGTGATGCACCACACTGTTTCAGCCATTTCCCAGGCAATAGCTGTATACATTGCATCCAGTTCCCTTCTACTATGAAGCTACTGCTACAAATATTTTGGAGTTTATATGATCCTTCTTGCTGTCTCCAAGCTCCTAAGGGTAAATGCCTAGCAGTGGAGTCTCTTAGTCAAAGGCTATAGACATTGTAGTCACTTCCTGAAATAATATTCTAATAATGTTATAAAAAAAAACTGCAATAGCTCTTTTGGGTGTCACATCATAGTCTTGACTCATTTTGAATTCGTCATCCCCTAAGAACCCCAGATCTTTTTCAGATGAATTACTGTCTAGTTGAGGTTTCCCCAACTTGATATTCTTTTTTTAACAAATGCTTTATTAATTTCTGGTTTACATCATTCATTTCTGCCAGATTTTGTTACAATTTTTTCCCCTACCCACCATCCGAAGTAAAGCATTCTTTTTTTTTTTTTTGCTTTTTTGGAGGAGGGAAGGTAGGACAATTGGGGTTAAGTGACTTGCCCAAGGTTACACGGCTAGTTTTGTGTTAAGTGTCTGAGGCCATATTTGAACTCAGGTCTTCCTGACTCCAGGGCCAGTGCTCTATCCACTGAGCTACCTAGCTGCCCCTCAACTTGATATTTTTTATTTTTCCAAAGTTGATTTTTTAAATTTTTATTTATTACATTTTAGTTTTCAATGTTCACTTCTATAAGATTGCAAGTTCTAATTTTTTCCCTCCTTCTCTTCCCCCATGCCCAAGATGGCATGCAATCTGAAAAAGGCTATACATGTATAATCATATTAAATATATTTCCACATTAGTCATGTTTTAAAGAAAAATCAGAACCAAAGGGAAAAACCACAAGAAGGAAAAAAAACAAAAACAAAAAAGAAGAAAATAGTATTTGTCAATCTGCATTCAGATTCTGTAGTTCTTTCTCTGGATGTGGATAGCCTTTTCCATCAAAAGTCTTTTGGAATTGTCTTAGCAAAGTTGATTTTTTTTTTAACCAAGGGTAATACTTTCCATTTACTGTTATTAAATTTCTGGTCTTATCTATATCGTTAAAAAAAATCCCAGTTCTGTTGTCCAGTGTGTTATCTATCCCTTCCAAACTTGGTGGTTATTTTTTTTAAAGTCTTTGACTTTTATCTAGCATGACTGCTTCTCTGTAAGACCACATGTGATCCTGGTTGCCTCAGTGTCCATATTTTCAGATGTTTAAATATTCTCTCTCTCTCTCTCTCTCTCTCTCTCTCTCTCTCTCTCTCTCTCTCTCTCTCTCTCCCTCTCTCTCTCTGTCTCTCTCTGTCTCTCTGTCTCTGTCTCTCTCTGTCTCTCTCTCTCTGTCTCTCTCTCTCACTCTCTCTTCCTCCCTCCATCTTTCCTCTCCTTCTCCTTTTCTCTCTCTCTGTCTTTCTATCTCTTTCTCCTGTTCTCTATATATTTTCTACAGATAAATTTCAGAATCATTTTATTTTTCATTTGAGGATTCAAACTACAGCCTCTCCCTCCAGTTATTAGTTATCTCAGCTCTCCAGGTTGCTGAATGATACAGGAGGATTGTTAGCCAGAACCCTTAATGTCCTTTGAACAAGCTTCTTTTTGTGTGCATGTTGAACATCTCCAAGCATTTACTTACTCGTGTGTCCCCAGAACCATTTTTCTAGGGTTTTGATCGTTTTCAAGTGTTACATTATCTTTTCATTTTCCTTTGTGCTGACAGCAGATATCTGTTTCCTAGGCAGCTTAGAATTTCTTTATTTCTTCTTTAGCATCTTGAAAGCTGGCCCAAGGGAGCCGACTCTCCTGCCTCTTTCCACACTAGCACCCACCTCCTTTTCATCTTTGCCCTTAGCACTCCTCTGCCGTGCTATGTGTTTACACCAGACTGGTTTCATTTGCATCTCTAACTTGTAAGATAAGTGTATGTTTGGGGTTTTATAGCCAATAATTTTAATTGTAACTTACAGCCCAGAACCAAATCTCTTGGATTTCCCAATACAGTCTCAGTCTTGGGGGCCTATCAATAATCATGCTTTTTGGTCTGCTCCCCAATCAGAGATCATAAGAATTTCACTCCTATCTAGCAAAAAAGGAGGAGGGCCCTCAGCTCCCATATAAGCCCTCAGGCGAACCACATATCCAGTGTAGGAAGGGCTCTGTTGGCCTTAGCCTGCTACCCCCACCAAAAAAAGCAAAACACCAAGTACAAAAGTCTCCTTCCTAAGATAAATAAATAATTCGAACAATTGTTCTTCCCTATTGGGCAAGGTTCTTTTGAATCTTCCTGATACATCTTGGGGACCACAAACATACACATGCACACAGCACTCAGCAACATTAAGGGTTCAAATATCTCACATTTTTAGTGAGTCCCTACTTCCCCTGACACCTGTATAGTCCTATGATAATAGAACTATCCCAATATAGAAATTTCTCTACAAGGGGAAAGTATCTGAGTTTTCCCCTCCAGCTAACCCCATGCCTTTTAAGGGACTCCACAGAATTCCTCACCTATTGTAACCAGGTGTTGTTTCTTAACAAGGAATCCCTGGGTGGGATGGAGACCTGTAGAATCAGTCCCTTTGCCCCAGACCTGCACAGTCCTCATAACTCACAATTCCACAAACCATAACTTGGTTTCTTGCTGTGTCAAGGTCCCAGCTCTTCCTTAGTCTAGGAACTCCTCCCCACTCCTCTGCTGCCTCATCTGCTGCCATTTCTAGAGACAGGGTTCCCTGAAGGGACTTCATTGGTGTATAAAGTTGAATCTCTGTATATAAACCATTTCCTTTCTGAATCTCTCAGCTCTGATCTCATCTCTCTTTCGATTTTTAAAGGTCAAGACCAAGTTATAAACTTAATCAGCATTTGGGTGTTAACCAGGCATTAATAGATACCCATTAATCAGTACATATTTTTTAGGCACCAACTATGTGCAGACTGTGCTTCTGCTAGAAACACAAGTACAAAGAATAAAATGGTCCTTATCTGCAGAAAGCTCACATTCCAATGGAAGTGCTTGTCCATTCATTATCAAGGTGGTATTAACTCAGTGATACATAGGATGAGGTGCATCCCAACATGATGAATTAAAGGCATCAGTAATGTCAGAACAAGGGCCTCCTCTTGGGTTACCTTTATTACCAAACACTTAACCAGCCAGCCTCCTGCTGGAAATACCTACTACACCAATTTTTGCTTCTTGTAATAGTCTCCCTTTTTGTGTTTTTATTTCCTGAGAAATTATAACCTTTTGGAGTTTAATGATAATTTTTCTTGGGACAGGTTGACTTCCTGCATTCATCATTTCTATGTCATACTAATATTTGCAGTTTTATTTTTTCAAATTTTAATTCCTACTCTAGGAGAAAAGGAGAAATTATCTTCTCCTTTCACTGTTTTCAGTCCTTTCTATTTCCATTTAATTATTACAGGATCATAGGATGTTATAGATCTGGAAGGGGACTTAGGCAGAAATGCATGGGTACCATAAGCCTCCTGGGATTTTGGATTAAGATAACCCTAGTACCTCCCCTTTTTTTGTCCTGCATGCATTAAGTTAAACATTGGAGATAATATGGCCTTCCATTGTCTTCTGCAAACGTGGAATATGGTGTGTACCATAGCAATTCTATCTTTTGAAGTAATTGACTTGAAAGTAGATAAAAGAGAGAAAGAAAGAAAGAAAGAAAGAAAGAAAGAAAGAAAGAAAGAAAGAAAGAAAGAAAGAAAAAAAGAAAGAAAGAAAGAAAGAAAGAAAGAAAGAAAGAAAGAAAGAAAGAAAGAAAGAAAGAAAGAAAGAAAGAAAGAAAAAGAAAGAGGAAGGAAGGAATTAAGAAAATGAGTGAGAGAGAGAGAGAAAGAGCAAGAGAGATGGCAAGATATGGCTGGCCCCACATAGGGTGTGGGGTCAGGAGAAAAGTATCATCATGCACATTTCTATAAGCCTTTAAGGCTTACAAAATACAGGCACACATGCCTGTGTGCCAGCATTCTGATCCTTAATTTAAAGAGGAGAAAACTAAGATGAAAGAAGTTGTCCAAGGTCACCTAGCTTTTGACTATCTAATTCCAGATCTGACATCACTGTTCTACCACTGACTTTAATTCAGTTTACTCAACAAGCATTTATTAGACATCCACTAAGATAAAGGCACTTGTGCTAGAATCTAAAGGCTAGGAAGATTTAAAAAGCCAGAGACCCTGCCTTCAGGGGGCTTACACTTTACTAGGGGTATAAAATCCAAATAAGACAGGCTGAAGTAGTGGGGAGAGGGCAAGCTTTGGAGTCAAGAAGACCAGGGCTTAAGTCCAACCTCTGACCCCAAATGGTTGGATCTTAGACAAGTCACTCATCATCTAAGAACCCTGGACAGTTGTCTAAGAGTGCAAGTTGTGTATGGAAATAGGTTTTGCATGACTTCACATGTACAATGATATCACTTTGCTCGCCTTCTCAATGGCTGGGGGTGGGAGGGAAGGTGAGAATTTGGAACTCAAAAAAAATTTTAAAGGAATGCTAAAAATAAATAAAGACGTTTCTCATGGGGTGTACGGTGTCCAACACAATGGCAGTGCTAGAAGGATTTTTCTCACTCAGAGAATCACAGGCCCTGACAAAAACCAATACAACATATATAAGAGATAAATGCAAAGGATATATCTTAGATTCAGGGAACTGTCTTAGGTTTGTATCCTCACTTGTCGACTATGTGACTTTGGGTGAATTACTTCCACTTTGGGCCTCAGTTTTCTCATCTGTGAAATGAAGAGGATGAAGGGCCTTCCAAGTCTATATCTATGACTTTATGACCACTAAACATCTGGGAGATTGTTTTCACACCCATAAAATGGAGGTGGGGGCCGCTAGGTGGAGCAGTGGATAGAGTTCTAGACCTGGAGTGAGGAAGACATATGAGTTCAAAATCTGACCTCAGACATTAGTTGTGTGACCCTGGGCAAGTCACTTAACCCTATTTGCCCCAGTTTCTTCCTCTGTAAAATGATCTGGAGAAGGAAATGCCAAATCACTCCTGTATCTTTGCCAAGAAAACCCCAAACAGGGTCACAGAGAGTCAGACACAACTAAACAACTGAATTATAACAACAACACCACCAATAAAAACAGAAATGGAGGTGATAAATTACTTGTGTGGCTTTGTGTAATGTTAAAGGAATGCAAGATCTTCCTTCCCCCCCCCCCATTAATAGGCCTCCCCTGGAGCTTGCTTGGGGGAGGCTTGCTTGCAGGAAGGCTTTCACACCTTTTGCTAATTTCTAATTAGGCCTTGAGTCCTGAGGGTTGTGATGCCTTCTGGATCTGAGAAATGTATACATAATCTGAGTTGGTATTTTGCTTTGGGAGCTCATTTATGAGAAGGATCTTGTGATTCCCTGGTGAGTAGCTGTGTGTTCAGAGCTCCCCAACTGCTCCGATGTAAGGGCTCTCTGGATCTAGTAGGTGTGTAAAGTGTATAGTTGATTCATGCAGTCAGAGACCTGTCTGTTGGTCTTATCTTGTATTTTCTCTGTATTTTCTTTGAATTTTCTCTAACGTTCAGGGTGCTGACTTTTCCCCTGACCTAGTGGATGCAATTAAAAAAGACTGCTGACCCCTTGAGCAGCTCTCTTTCCTAGTAAAGCAGATCTAAGAACCTGTGCTAGCAGCCATCCTGGGGATGCCAGTGTGGTTGCTGCTACACCTTGGATAAGCCCCTTCCCTTCTCTAGGCCCCAGTTTCCTCTTCTGTAAAATGGAGTTGGATTAGATAATCTTTAATATCTGTTCCAGCTCTGATAATCTTATGATTCTCTAACAAAGCAAATATAAATTGTATGATGGTGGGCAATTTGCTTAGCCTTTCTGGGCTTCTTTCTTTTTGTGTGAAGTGAGGAATGTGGGTTGGATGACAGTCAAAGCCCCTTGTATATGTGTGCGTGTACACACACACACACATACACACACACACACACACACACACACACACGAATACACTATGAGCCTTTTTGAACATCACCATATGTGAGGGAGAGAAATAGCCAAGATCAGTAACTACTGACTTATTGCATCCTGGTTAAGAGTCTCTGTTGAATGTCTCCTTGACCAAATGCTTCCAGGCTCCACAAACATCTTGTGTTCTGTGGCTTGTCAAGCATGTCCCTGGATTTTAGGTAATTACATTGGCTCCACTGATGCATGGCTAATGACTGCATCATTCTGGATTCTTTTATAAGGCAAAAAAAAAAAAAGATTTTCAAGGATGCAGGCAGTCATTGTCTAATTACAGGTTCCAGATCTTGGGGGAAGGAATAGAAATGCTCTCCGGTGGCAGTCAAGGGAGCAGTGATGAGAATGTGGGTCTGGCTGATGGAGGGAGTGAAATGGCTGCCAGAGACTGTGAATGCCTGGGAGGGGAGGGGCTCAGAACTGGCAGAGGCAAGAGTTAAGTTTCAGCTAATGCTTCATGTCAGTCTCAGTCAAGCCCCAACCCTCAAAGAGGAGTCTGAATCTGAGACTTCATCTAAATGTGGAATTTCTAGGGAGCAAATGACCTTCTCTGATGTAGACCAACTACTCCTGGAACAATGAGTCTGAGAGAGTTCTCTGGAATACTGGAGAGCTAAATGACACGTCCATGGGTCACACAGCTTGTACGTGTCTTTGAGGCAGCACTCGAATGCAGATCTTTCAGATTCTGTGGCCTATGCTCTAACCACTTTTCCATGATGCCAGTTGGCAGACCATGGAGTCATGTAAATATTCTGATCTATTTCCATACACAGATGAATCACTTTAATGGTGACTAGACAGGGGATAAAATCATAGGCTACTAACGTAGCCTGAGAGATCAACTGGTCAAATCCTTTCATTTTACAGATATGGAAACTGAGGCCCCAAGAGATGGAGGGACCCGCCCCAGTCACACAGCTACTTATTTACAGAGCTGAGAGCTATCAGGAAAAGTCTCCACTCTCCACCCTCCCAGGATCCTGAGACTTACAGTTTTAGGGAATCCTTTAGATGGTCTTCAATGCATTATACTAGTAATAGCTAGTGTTGATGGAACACTCTAAGGTTTATAAAGAACTTTTCACATATTATTTCATTTGACCCTCACTTCAACCCTGGGAGGTAGGTGCCATTAGTATTTCTATTTAAGGATGAATAAACTGAGACAGGTCCAATGACTTGCCCAGGATCATACAACTACTAAGTATCTGAGGCTGAATTTGAATTCAGGTTTTCCTAACTCCAAGTCCAGTTCTCAATGCATTATATTACCTAGCTCCTTCAAAATAGTTTTCTCTTAGGCAGGGAAGCATTTAAACCATCTCAGATGAGAATCTGTGTTGGGTTTTTTTGTTTGTTTTTAATTTTTTAAATTATATTTTCTCAATTATATGTAAACTTTTTCTTTTAATTTTTCTAAATTACATGTAAACAAAAACATTTGGCATTCTTTTTTAAAAATTTAAGTTCCAAATTCTCTCTTTCCTTCCCTTCCTCTCCTCATCCTTCTTTGAGAAGGCAAGCAATTTTATATAGATTATACCTGTGAAGTAATGCAAAATATATTTTCATATTAGCCATGTTACAAAGGAAAATGGACCAGAAAAAACCACAACAACAACACCAACAAATAATGTTGAAAAAGTATGCTTCGGTCTGCACTCAGACTCCATGAGATCTTTCTCTGGAGGTCGATAGCATTTTTTCAGCATGAGTCCTTCAGGAATTCTTCTAGGTCATTGTATTGCTCAAAATTTCTGAGTCATTCAAAGTTGAGACAATATCACTGTTATTATGTATCATGTTCTCCTGGTTTTGCTTACTTCATTTGTATCAGTTCACACAAGTCTTCCCAGGTTTCTCTGAAACTGTCCCAATGCTTGTTTCTTGCAGCACTATAGTTTTCTGTTACATTCATGTACCATAATTTGTTAAACCATTCTCCAATTGATGGTCATTCCCTTAGATTCTAGTTCTTTAAAGCCAAGGAATTTTAGCATTGAAACTCCAACTCCATGCCTTAGGGCCAGAGTTTAACTAAAGGAAATATTTAAAAATAGTTTATGGTCACTACCTCTGGTGTTTGTGCTCAGTTTATTAAAACATTCTCTAATTAGCAAATCCAGTATCCCAGAATGGATTTAGGTGAGGTCACTGTTAGTTGAAATGCTGGGGACTGGGAAAAGAAGAAAGATTTTAATTCTAGGTGTTCCAGGTGGGTACCATATACCCAAAGACCAGAGATCAAGTCCAGGTAAATCAGCTAAGTCAAACAGACCTAGGGAAGACGGTGACAGAGCCCTGGAAGTAAAAAATTTAGCCAGTGTAGAGAACACCACATTCCTTGACAGGCAGAGACATCTGGAGAGCATCCAAAGCAGGACAGCTGGAATGCTGAAGGGACTCGAGACTTTCCAGAAGAGGAGAGGTTTACAGAATGTGGAAGATGTGTGCAGGAGGGAGTGGGCCATGCTATTGGAGCACTGGAAGGACTGCCATATGAAAGGGGGCTAACTTGCTCTTCCCTGGCTCAGAGAGCCCAAGTCAGAGCAGGAGGTAGAAAGAAGTTGGGGTTAGGGTATTAAAATTTGGCTAAATGTCAGGAAAAACCCCCTAACAATGACAAAGTAGAAATGAGGTATCTTGTAAGATGATGTGTCCCCACCATGCCACCACCACCATCTGCATCTCTGTGAGCATCAAGCAGAGGCACCTGGATATCAGTGATGTCATTGAGCAATTTCCCCATCTGTAAAAATGGGGCTAATAGACATACTCACCTTGGGGGGTCGCTTGGAGGATCTGATGAGATAACTTGGTAAAAGCCCTAATAAATGGGAGCTCTGTTGGGTCAGAGGCTCACAGAGAGTTGGGAAGGAGTTCAAGCCCCTCCTTTTACAAATGGAGAAACCTAGGCTTGGAAAGGGGGAGTCATTTACCCAGGACCATATGACTAGTAAAGATCTGAGGCTGGGATTCAGATTCAGATCTTCTAGTCTCAGTCCTGTGCTCCATCCATGGTTGATCATGTTTGTGTGTGCCGCCAAGGTCCCTTTCTGTAACAATCTGAATCAGACTCAAGTGCTATGGACTGCCAGCCCATTCTCAGTCAGTCCCTGAGGACTTCAGGCAGAAGCCAAACGTCCAGTTGTTGGGGATTCCATGGAGAGATCAAGGATCCCCAATTTTCAAGGTAGAAGGGACCCCAGGGGCCCATCTAGTCCAACACCTGCATTTTACTGAGAAGGAAACTGAGGCCCCAAAAGGTTAATAACTTGCCTAAGGTCATATAGTATATACTAGGTGTCAGGAGAGGTCATTCAACTCATCTGACCCTGGTGGTATTTGAGGTCCCTTCCAACTCTGAAATTCTATGGTTTTAAAGCTACATCTGAACCCATCATCGGCAATAGTGGACTTTTGCTTTGGTTCCTTACAACAATCACCATATTTGGTGCTGGCTTATCTCGGTGGAATGGCATCTTTGTGATAACTCTGTCAAGTTATTTCAAACCTCATCTCTCCAGTGCATGTGATCCCAATATTTTTAGAAATAATATTTTGCAAGAATTTTTTAATTGTTTATGGGATGCATAGCTTGGATTTGCTACACAGGTTCTATGCCATGTCAAGGGTCTCTCCTGAAATCCTTTTAATTTTAGCAAAGGAAGAAGAGTTGGTCTAATTTTTGTCAAGCCAACTGACTCTGAAAGTTAGTGGGCAGGTATGGAATGGGACACAGGATGGTAGGAACTGGAATGTTGGTACATCACACAGCCCAATGCCTCAGATGGGTTTCTGAACTTGGGCAAATGGCTTTGAATGTGCCCCCTTTATTTGGATGGCCACAATGTCAGAGAACCAGGAGAAGAAGGGGTCCTGCTAAGAGAAGAACACAAGGCACCAGAAGAGCTGACTTTGAGTCCTAGCTTGGAGTCTGCATGACCCCTAGGCACCCACTGAACCCATTGAATCTCGCTTTCCTCATCCATGATGGTTTTGGTGGGGGTGGGGTGGGGGGGCTGAACCTGTGACTCCATTGGTAGAGAAAGCTCCTGGGAGGAACCACCTTCCACTAAATCCAGACAACACCTTCTCTGGGACTTGAAGTCTGAGAAAGCTCCCTGGAGGTGCCTAGTCTGACAGAAGCTGAATCTGAACTGAGATAGTGACACTTGTGCCCTGTGTATCTCGAGAGATTGCTGTGAGGAAAGCGCTTTTGAATCCCACATGTGGATATTTGTGTGAAAATGCCAGTTGGTGTCATTGGAATGAAGAAGACCTGAATTCAAATCCAGTCTCACAAACTTATTAGCTGTGTGACCCTGGGCAAGTCACTTAACTGCTTCAATTTTCTCACTTATAAAATTGGGATAAAAATGGCACCTTCCTTCCAGAATTGTTACTAAGATTGAATGAGATAATGTCTGCAAAGCACTTTACAAACCCTTAAGCCCTATAAACACTTTATTACAGTTATTATTATTTGTATGAGTCCCCTCCCTTCCCTAGAAGCACAGCCATAACTAGGATAGGACAGCTGGGGCTGTGCCCTCATATAGGACATTTAGAAGCTCTTGTCAGCATATTCTTTGGAATACCCGCACTTTCCGCTAAATGGCCCTGTTTTCACCAGGATAGGAAGCTCAGATTGTTCCAAGGTGTCATCCCTACTCCCCACCTTTAGAAGAAGATGCATGATTAGTCCCTGCCTAAAGCTCCCATCTTCCCCTATTCCCACAACAGACTTTGCTGTCCCTGCTGGGAATGCCTGCTTTACTCCTCACTTTCTCTCTGCATCTTGTTTTCTTTCAAGGCTCCTCCCAGGTATCACCTCCCCCAGGAAGCCTTCTTTGATCCCATAGGTGCTTAGTGCTGTCCTCCCTTCAAATTTCCCTATCTTATACTTGGTTGTATTGGAGTAAGCCCTATGAGGGCAGCACAATTTTGTTTTCATCTCTACATTATCAGTGATTTCACACAGTATTTTTTGTTGTTTGGTCATTTTCAGTCATGCCTGACTCTTCACAACCCCATCTGGGATTTTCTTGGCAGAGATACTGGAATGGTTTTGCCATTTCCTTCTCCAGCTCAATTTTATAGATGAGAAACTGAGGCAAACAGAGTTAAATGACTTGCCCAGGATCACACAGCTAGTGAGTGTCTGAGGCTGGATTTGAACTCGTGAAGTTGAATCTTCCCAGTCATACAGTGTCCAGACCATAGTAAATGCCTAATGAGCATTGGTTGAATTGAATTGGAATTGTGTTGAAAACAGCAAGATACAAAATAGGAGATAGTCGATGTGTAACCAAAGAGTTTAGTAAATAAATTCTGCCCTTAATAAATCAATTGATCAACCAACAGGCATTTGTTAAGTGCCTACTATGCACCAGGCACTGTAATGAATAGGAACCATCCTACTCAGTGTCTCTTCCTGCCCAGTGATGATTCAATTGTATCCACGTGCCACAGCCTGTTCAGCCATCCCCCAGGCAATGATTCATACCCTGGTCACAATGTTTATTAAAAACAAGCAGCAGGGCGGCTAGGTGGCGCAGTGAATAGAGCGCCGGCCCTGGAATCAGAAGGCCCTGAGTTCAGAGCCGGCCTCTGACACTTAATCTATACGAACAAAAAAAAAACCTAGCCGTGTAACCTTGGGCAAGTTACTTAACCCCAATTGCCCTAAAGGGGCGGCTAGGTGGCGCAGTGAGTAAGAGCGCCGGCCTCGAGTTTGGATGACCCGAGATCAGATCCGGCCTCAGAAAATGAGCACCCACGCATAAATAATGACTAGCCGTGTAACCTTGAGCAAGTTACTTAACCCCAATTGCTTTAAAAAAAAAAAAATTTAAAAAAAAAAAACAAGCAGCAGTGGATCATGTAGTGAGAGCCAAATTTGGATTCAGATGAGATGAGCTCAAATCCCGGGCCTCAGGACACACAGGACCACAGGCAGAAGGATTCTAGATCCTAGATCTTGAGCTGGGAGAAAGCTTTGAGATCCTCTATCCTAAGTCACTCATTTTAGAAACTGAGGCTCAGAGAGGTTATGACCTTTGCAAAGTCACCCAGAGAATAAGTGATGGGGACTGGATTTGTACCAAGGTCATCCATTGTGAGGTAGAATGTTTGTTGCCGGTGGATCATCACCCCACCTCCTGTGACCTCGGGAAGACAATTCAATCTCAGTTAGAATCATCAGTTCATCTGTCAACATTTAAATGGTTCCGTCTTCTGAACCTGAAGAATTCTCCTCTCCCCCCACCCCCATACCAGGTTGATGAATAGCTGTTGAGCCCTTCACACTTGCTTGTAATTCTTCCACTCTGACACTTCTGATAGGTTTTCTCGGAAATCTCTAAATCACATATTGGACCCAACTCAAGGAGATAATGTACTTTCAATTGAATTGTCTGTGTCCTGCGTCTTTCAGGCCTGGTGCTTGGACAGCCCAGTTGCTTGGGTTGCAAAACTTTGAGATTAAGTATCACACACACTCTCCTCTTTGTGATTTTAATGAATGGGCAAAAGGTTGGCTTTGAAGCCAGATGATGAATTATATGTTTATTATTCCAAGACAAGTACATGCTGTCGGAAAACCTTCCTGGAGGGCACTGTGGAGCTAATTACTTAAAATATCCTTTTGATTCACTGGACTCTAGGAAAATGGTTCAGCAATTGATTCTGTCATGTTAAGTTATCAGAAAAAGAAAATGGTGTTGAGTCCACAAGTGCTGAAATGGACATTCTCTCCCTCTTATCTGAAACCTCACTGAAAATGAGTTTGCAGTTCACTTGGGGGCAGAAATGCAAATTTTGCTGACAAGCTGTGGCTTCCCTAGAGAAGACAACTTGTTGACAGCTTGACTTTGGACTGATGGACTGATTTCTTTCTTTCTTTTTAAATTCTAGATGCTGAGGAATACCAGCCTCCGATATGGAAATCATACTGTGAGTACCAGAAATGAAATCCACCTCAAAAAGCTATTAGTCCTCTTCCCACCACATTATTTAATTATTCCGTAAGATTGCTCTAGCACACTTAGGCAGCCCCCGAAGGATGGGCAGAGAAGCAAAACCCACTATTTGTCCCCTAGCTTAGCTTCAGCCAACAATGGAGAACAATGCAACAAGTTTCCCTTGCCGTGGCCTGCCCACAACCCCACAGCATTTGGCCAACATACAACAGGAACTCAAGATTGAGATGATAGGTGAATTCTGGCTTCCTGTCCTCTCAGCTCTGGACATTTTTTTGCTCAGGCTGTCAGCAAGGCTGCAAGTGGTGGTTTTATGGGTTGGAGATTTGCCCACCCAAAGGTAGACTGCTTGGGCAACCTGGTGCATGTGGGAAGTGGGCTAGATTTGTAGTCAGGGGCTCTGCCACTTTGTTCCTGTGCACCCTTAACCCTTCCCTTGAGTTTTCTGGGTCTCAGTTAACTCATCTGTGTAGAAAATATTAGCTGAGGTCCCCTCTAGCTCTCTGACTGCTGTCCCAAAGAAGGTTTGGAGGAGATTTTCATGTGCTCTGGTCCACCCCAAAACTCCATCCTTTCCTTTTCTGCAAACTCTGCCTATTCTTTCTAGATAAAACTATAGACAGTACTTAGCACACCCAGAATCTTCCTGACTAGAAGCAGGGGCAGAAAGACATAAAACATGATCCCCACCCATGTTTAGCTTGAAGGAAGGCAGTGTGATGGTACAAGAGAAAGCCAGGCCTTGAAGGCCTCCAAAAACAGATCAGCACACTGGTTCTCTCAGAACTGGGAGATACTGGGATGGTTTGGGGTTTTTTTTTTTCTGCTCTGATCAACTTTTCTGGGGGTGGAGGGGAGTCACTCTGCATTACCCAGAATTCAGAATGATAGTTGCTGTGCTAATAAGTTATCCTTCATTTTGGTTAGTCAGGGCAGGAAAGGGATGGGCTTTGGGGATGGGTCAGAGCACATGGGCATCTTCCCTAAACTTTTTTGGTTTCTTCTCTAGAGCAGTCAGGCAGAGACAGCCTAATGGGCATAGCGGCTGTGGCAGAAAAAGGCCTCTCTCATTTTCTGGTAGCAGTCCTTTGGTCTGGGGCTGAGTAGTTACAGCTGTGGCCTGGAATAAACCCAGGGAGTGGGAGAAGGCAAAGTAGGGGAGTTGCTTTTACTCTTAAAGGGCTTTCCTTACAATGTTTTCCAACAGGACAAATTCCAGCAGCCAACTAGGCATGGAGTCAGGGGCAAGGCAAGGGTAAGGGGGCAGAGGCAAAGGCAGTATCTACACCAACCTTTTATTGAGCTCAGCTCTGAGTTCACTGGTGGGATTACTAAAGCCTCTGCTTGATGTAAGAAATTTTATTAAAGAAAGGAGCCACTGAGATTTCCTTGCTTTTTAGGAGGCCTGGGCCATTCAGCACAGAGGGCATGTGGCCCACAGAACTCCCCAATGTGGTCTGAACCAGATGAAAATGTAATTGGGAAATACTTAACAAAAGAAATAAAAATACAATGAAACATTAGATGTTCTTAATTTGTGGCTTTCTAAGTCAGTGGCCTCTAAATTTTTCTCAAGTGGGAAAAAAAAGATTTAGACTAAATGATCCCTGGGTACTAGGGCCTAGCTCTAAATCCAACAGAAAATATGTTTAATGAAAGTTTATTAGAATTAGCATATTAGTTTTTGGTCCATTTATCAAATGATCTGGTCAGGTTGCATTTTGGATTTGCTCTCCATGTATGTAAAGGTGGGGTGGTGCTCATTGATTACATCAAGCCCACAACAAACCACATACTAGACAAGCCAAACTGCCATTCATCGCATATTGACCACCATCTCCCCTCTGACCCCAATAAAACAACAACCAGACCAACAAACTGTCAAATGGTTTAACACCAGAAGCTGATAAGATTTTTTTATTGGGGGAAATGACATTCTCAATGACCCATGGCTAAGATCAGACCCATCAAAGTATTGAGCATATATTGCTTATTAAAGTAACCACTCATTTTAAAGTACATCGAGGACCCTTGTAAATAGTTGTCTGGGACCACAGACTTCAAATCAGCATCACACCCAGGCAGTGAAAAGAACAGATTTAGTAATCAGCACTTCCCACAATCCAGGTTCTATGCTAAGTGCTGGCGACTCATGGGGAGGCCAGAACTCAAGAAGCCCATGTTGTATTGGGGAGATGATGAGATAGATCCAGCGGGATGGGAAGGAAGGTGCTAGAGAATTGGGGCAGAAGAAGGGTAGGTCAACCAATACAAGATCCACAAGAGGCAGTTGGTGACTGATGTAAGCTGGAGCGCCAAAGAGCTTTTGTTGTTGCTCCTTCATGTCTGACTCTTTGTGACCCCATTTGGGGTTTTCTTTCTTTTTTCTTTTTTGGAGGGATTAGGTAGGGCAATTGCGGTTAAGTGACTTGCCCAAGGTCACATGGCTAGTTTTGTATTAAGTGTTAGAGGCCGGATTTGAACTCAGGTCCTTCTGACTCCAGGGCCAGTGCTCTATTCACTGCACCACCTAGCCACCCCAACCCCTTTGGGGTTTTCTTGGTAGAGATGATGAAGTGGTTGACTTTTTCCTTTTTCAGCTCATTTTACAGATGAAGAAACTGAAGCAAACAGGGTTAAGTGACTTGCCCAGGGTCACACAGACGTCTAAGGCTGGATTTGAACTCAGGGGTTCCTGACTCCATGCCTAGTTGCCCCAAAACAGAAGTTAGGATTGGACAAATACATCTGAGAATCATCTGCTTTGGGACAATAATTGAACCCAGGACAGCTGAGGAAATCATTGAGATAGCATGGAGGGCAAAGAGAAGGACAGCCAGCACATAGTGAGTGTGTGACCCTGAGAAAGATTCTCCAAAGGAGCCT
The DNA here is from genome assembly GCA_011680675.1 of Gymnobelideus leadbeateri. NCBI lineage: Eukaryota > Metazoa > Chordata > Mammalia > Diprotodontia > Petauridae > Gymnobelideus > Gymnobelideus leadbeateri. Next base: position 62,582 of record WOXC01003034.1, read on the forward strand.
GAGAAAGAAGGGTCAGACAGGTAGGAGAACCAGGAGACAGAGGGAGGCATCCTGGAGAAGGTGATGGGCAGTGCCACAGGCTGCAGAGAGGTCCAGATGAGGCCTGAGAACAGGCCGTTGGATTTAGTGACCAAGAGCTCATGGGGAGCTTTGGAGAGAGTCATTTACACGAATGGGGTTGGGAGCCAGACCGTTGAGCACCCATCCCATTCCTTCCCATTCTGAAGGACTTGGAGCATAATGTGCCTTTAAATGATTAGAGAGTTTTATGTTTTCCTTCAAGGATTACACAAGGCACTTCATAAATACTTGGTGATTGATTGATAGTTTATTCGATGCTAAATCTTAGGTCAGGAATTCAATTCCAATTATTATATTGTTCCCAGGGGAAATTTTTCAGAGATCCACCTTATGACAGGTTTTCAGAAATGCATTAGGGCAAAAAAACCTAAGCACTGCCTTAGATTCAGTGACAGAAAGTTGTAGAGAAGGAAGGAACTTCAGAGATTGCCTAAATTCCTTCCCATGGGTTGTGTTGTGGGAAATACAGCCCGACATAGAGAGGACCCTTCAGCTGACTTCTTTGTTTCTTCTCCCACCTATGGAGCAAAGTGAAGACTTCTCCCCCAAACGATTTCTGAGTTAGTTTGTTACCAGAAACTTCCCCAGAAGTCATTCCAGATATCCCTCTTTTAGACCCGAATTCACAGTTCTGACCAGCAGAGTCCAGGGCCAGCAGAACTAGGGTGCCGCTGAACCAACTTTTAAAAGCAAATTGATTTGTGGGATTAGGAAAACTCCAGAGAGAGACAGACTGAAGGCATTTAGCCACAAGGCCTCACTGGTTGTGTGGCCTTAGGCCTTAGTTGAGGAGATATGGAGAAGGGCAGGCCTGGTGTAGAAAGTGCTCATCTCACATGGGGAGGAATCTCTATCTTATAACTTCCCATTTAAATGAATTAATTTTGCAACTCAGTGCTACGTTCACTTGCACCTACTTCCGAAAGACTGAAAGTGTAGTCAGTGCTCTCTAAATGCTGTCCCCCTGAGACAAAGCTCCTGTCTCTCTACCCTAGTTATGGCTCTGAGAGAATTCTGCTGAGACCATAGCTGATCTTCTAAAATATTACCAGGAGATACACACAAGACAGCACCCACACATGGAGAAGTCATGCTGTCACTTTTGGTTTTTGCCATAGTAGAAAAATAACTAAGTGAACTTAAATCTTTGAGCCAGGAAGAAAGTTGTCCCAATACCTGGACATTGAGAGTTGTAGCAAAAAACCTTCATGGGACCTTCTACTATAAAGGCTTGTGACTCCATAATTCCTGAATATGAAGGCCAGAAGTGAGTCTCCTTCCCCTTCCCATTATGCTCATTTGAAGGGGCCAGACAGCACTGTGGATTAAGAACTGCACCCTGGAGTCAAAGAGAACTGAGTTCGAGTCCAGCCTCAGGCACTTACTAGCTATTTGATCCTTGGCAAAGTACCCTAACTAACCTCTGCCTGCCTCTGTTTTCTCATCTGTAAAATGGGACAAATGATAGTGCCTACCTCCCAGGGTGAAATAATATTTGCAAAACACTCAGCAAACTTTAAAGCCCCCTATACATGCTAGTTATTTATTATTATTTCCTGGATCAGGTGTCAGTGCTATAGCAAAAGCTGCAGTCTAGACTAGCTTTGGGCTCCCTCAGGCCTGCTCGCAGCTCCTTCAGGATGTTGTTATTGGTGGGTTGGACAATGTCCATGCCAGACAGCATTTAGCACTGCCCGATTATCTACAGCGACCAGCCCGGCTGACTCTGGCACCAACTTAGGGGAGGGTTTCAAGGAGCCCTTCCCCTGCATGACATGTCTTTTGGCTTCTGGCCTATGGTCCATAACTTGATACTTTTACAGAGTGCAAGACAAGGTGAAAAAAGCAAAGTGACTTTGGCCTGGTGCCATAAATAGTCAGTCAGTTAAAGAATGGAACAACCCTTCATGAAGGGCTTACATTCTAGTCACGGGGACAATAATGCTGCATACAAATGTACATGATCCAAATTTAAAGTGAGGAACTACAGGGAAGTTCAGTCCAAGGGATTGTGGGAGGGAGGCACCAGCTAACGGAGCCAGGGATCAGGGAAGGCATTGAAGAGAGAGGCCAGCTCAGGGGACAAGGAGGCCAGCTTGGTACCTTAGATCTTCACAAAGCATCCCACATCCCTTGGTTGGAAAAACCCCCTTGGTTTCCAGCCTGCCTTCTGGGGAGGTTATACTTCACTGGAATGATGAGATTCTGCAGGATCTGTGATAGTGCAAGAAAGCTTCCTGCCTCCACCTTCTTGGATCCTCCCCCTGGCTGCCCCCTCAGCCTCAAGACTACCTTTTTGTGACTTAGACTGAGCCAGGCAAAGGCCTCCTGATTTCAGCCTCACTGACCAGTCTAACTCTTTAGCCTAAAATCCCCTAAACCAATGGAACAGGCTGGGACAAGGTTATAGAATCATAGCCCTGGCCACGTCTTCCAGACCTTCAGCTGAAAAGGATTTCACAGGCCTCCAAATTCTGTCCTCTTATTTTAGAGGTGAGGAAACAAGGCCTGGGGAGATGAAGGGATTTGTGCAAGATAATGCATGGCAGGGTCAGGGTCCAAGCCATCCAAATCAAGACAAGAGCCCGGAGGTAGAGTGACAGCGTAGGACTTGGGCCTAGAAATACTTCGGTTCAAATCCAACCTCAAGCATTTACTGTGTGAACCGGGCAAGTCTGACTGGGGTATGTGCCAAAGAGGATGTGTGTGTGAGAAGAGAAATTAGCTAGGAAACATCTGATTGGAAAAGGAGGTCAGAAGCTCACATATATGGTGCAAATGAGGAGTGAGAGAAAAGCACTCAGATTTTGCACATGGGCCTAGGAAATGTTGGGGTTTTTAAATTTTATTTTTGGTTTTCAACATTTATTTTTATAAGATTTTGAGCTCCAAAATCTGCCCTGATCTCCTTCCCCCTCCTCAAGATGGCACCCAGTCTGATAAAGGGTATAGGAAATGTTTAAAAAATAAAAGCCCTGAGAAAGGCCTCTAATGTGTTCAGAAGGCTTTCTTCCAGTCAATCAGCAAGCATTTACCAAGCAGCTAATACAATACAGTATTGCCAGACATTCTGCGAGACACAGAGAGTTAAAATATCTCTGTCCTCACGGAACTCCTACTCTACTGGAAGATTCTGGAGAGGACTTGAACAATAGCACTAGAGGCCCAGAAGGCACAGGTGTCTTGTAACTATTCCCCATTCAGGAGGGCACTCCTAAATATGAACTCTCAGATGCTTGGAAATATCAATCTCTCCAAAATGAATAGGGTCTATCTACTTTAATGAGGCCAAGATGGCGGAGAGCCGAAGATTGGAGAGAAGGAGAAACCTAAGATTGCGATGTTGATCATGTGACCTTCATGTCTTCTTCCACATGACAGTATCACCCTTTCCCATGTTTTGAGAACATTCTGTAGCTTTGGGCCTTGCAAAAAACCAAACCTTGTTCTCTTTGTTTTCTAGTAGGGTTAAGGTATCTTGAGGCAGGCCACACCCATGGACTTTCAGCTTGATGTGGATTCCATCACTCATTCATTTTGCCCTTGTCAAGATGCTGAAAGAAGCCATAGATTTTTCACTGACTTCCCCCCCGCCTTTTTTTTTTGAAGGTGGTAGAGTCTAAAAGTACCACCAAGGACTGTGATTTTTCTGCAGGAGTAAACAGAATTGTGGGCCCGCAGGAGAACCAAGACTCATTCAGGCTTCTGCCATTGAAATAATGGCAAAAGGCACATTGATAGTGACAGGCTAAGCTAAATTGGTTTTCAGTCTGTGAGTTTCTGCTCAGTTCTGTCATAGTCTGAAGTTTGCCTTGAAAACAGGTGGAAGAGAGCTATTACTGAGAGTCTTTGAGATCAGAAAAGAGGCCAAGGAAGAGAAATAGAAAGAGGTGGAGGGGAAATGAGAAGCACTGAAATGGAAGAGAAACCATGGTGACAGCATAGAAATGGAGAGAGAGCCGGAAAAAGCAGAAAAGGCACAAGGCTTTACTCATTCACAGGAAAGCTCCGATGGGCCTTTGTAGACGCCTTTAGAGAATGACCCTTCTTGTCATGTCAGGCCTTGTCTGGCCAGCCCAAAGACCTCTGGCGTTTACATTTAAATTCAAGAATCCTGTCCTTTGGTCTTTCGGTTAGGTACTCCCAAGCGATATTCTATCTTTAAAATATTCAGAATTTCTTCAATCATATTTAGGTTTCCAAGAAAATCATAAAAATGAACAGTGCTAGTAACAATTACCCAACAAAATCAGCCTTATCAGAATAAAAAAAAATCAATTTTGTCAGTTTACATTCTCAGTGACTAATTTCCATATAAATGACCTGATTCTTGTGATCTGAGGATGTACCTGTATCTCTCTCTCTTTAAACACACACACACACACACACACACACACACACACACACACAATGCATTCTTAGTTTCTGAGGAGCATTTGTGTAGAAGTCTCTCTGAATGCATGTTTAGGTGTATGTGTGTATTGCCATTTCCTAATTATAATGGACTGCATTTTTCCCTTTGGCAGTGTATCAGTTACAGCAAGAGGCGCCGAGGCCCAAGAGAATCATCTGTCCCCGGGAGGTCAGTATTACAACTCTTCTCCTTCTCCTCGTTAGCTGTGATCAATTGCCAGGCCTGTATTGATTGATATTGGTAATTTTTCTGTCTGATGCCCATTAATATTTTATGGCATGCCGTATTTCATGCAATATCTTAATCATTTGTGTTCTTCAGTCGTGATTCAAAGGCTAACAGACTTAGCTTGGGCATCAGTAAAGCAGAGCTGTCCCAGAGTTCACCAAAGGCTATGCTGAGCATTTCATGATAAAGGGTGCTTTGTAAAACTTGAAAACAAACAGATTCCACTTTCTTCATTGCCACTCTCTGGGGATCTCATATTTTAATGCCTTCGTGAATCTTGGATTCAACTTCTAGGATCAACTAAAGATTTCCATCAATTCAAAAGTCTTTACAAACCCAAGTCTTCTCATCCATGGTGGTGCTTGGGATCACCAACAAAGCAAACAAAGCAATAGAGCCAGGTTTATGTTCGAATAGTTTTGGAAATGTGTTATTGGTGCTCATTTTGGAACATCATTGTTACTTCCTAAAAAATCCCATTTCCTCCCCCCTTGCTTCCTATCCAATAGAACTTCCCCTTGTAGCACTTAACACAAACCAAAACAACCCACTGGCCCTGTCTGACAACTGCGAATTGCAGCAGTAATTCGCCGTCTCACTGCCCGGAGGAAAGAGCCATGCCCACCACCAGTCCTCTGAAGTCAACACTCTGGCAAACTCTCTGTGTGCTAAAATTATTCTCAGACTCAGATCCCAGGAGACTGGGCTAATTTGTTTTGTGTGATGACTTAAATATGTCATATTTTTTAATAGTGACATCCATCAGCCAATCAATCTGCAAGCATCCATCAAACAATTTTGACACTCTGGTCACTGATAGATTCTATGGATACAAAAGAAAAAAAAACAATTTCCTGCCCTCAAGGAGTTTATATTCTACTGAATTTAAATGAAATGTGCACATATAAGCATACATAACATAACAGGGTTGGTAGCAGGGGGAATACACCAGGGAAACATAAAGGATCTTATTTTCTTGATCAAATATAAAAAAACTGATTTTCCCCAAATCCCAAGGATCCCCAAGAATCGCCCTCTCCTCCTCTAGTCATTTGAGTAGATTTTGTTTAGTGCCTACACATAGTTGAGTAGGTACACAGCCCACCGGGATCAACTGGTCTGTTGTTTCTCTTTGTTTTTTCCTGTCTAAAAAGTACTTTGGGTGAAGTTCCTTAAAATTAACCTCCTAGGCTAATTCCAGTTCTGAGAAGACATTTCCATTTCCTTGTCCTCATAAAAAGGTCAGAGGAATGTCAAAACATGATTGAAAAGTCTGGAGTTCCTTTCCTTACCAATGATTAGCTTGATTAGATATTCTCATGCATGATGACTAAAAGGTTTAGGTTAAAAAAATGGAGGGAGTGTAAGAGTCCATATTCAAAGTGTTAATGTTCTCCCTGAATATTTAATAAACAGCTCTTTCTAGGAGGCTCTAGCACACTGCTATAGACATGGAAGCTGGCACACAGTAGAGGCTTTTAAAATTGAATTGATATCACCACTGGACAAGGGATTCAGGTTCTCTTCTCAACCTCGGAGTTGTTAAGTATGCAAACGATAAGACTTTAAACCCTCTCTTCTCTTTGAGACTGAAATATTTTCAACTGTAACACTGACTGTCAAGTCCATTTCATTCTCCCTTCTCAGAAGGCACCAGAGCTAAGTGACTTGCCCTGTGTTCATGGTAATATTCTCACATATCTTTTTAGTCACATAGTTGACTGAAATGTGCAAAGAATTCAGGATTCCTCTTATGTTTACCGTATGGTGACTCTGTAGGGCATTTGGATTGATAGAGGCGCAGGCAGCTTGCAAGGCTTATCTCTTGTCAATGTACCCCCAAGCACGCATTAAGGTCATGTGAAATTCCTGGATATACACAGTAGCTGAGATAACTTTAATTCTGCTCATGGAACTTCTGGCATAAAGGACTAATTACAAAGAGCGGTGGCACCTGCTTGTAATCTTTGGGGCTGGTGGATCTCTTGAGCTCAGGAGCTCTGAGCTGAAGAGAGCTGAGACAATAGGGTGTTCTCTTTAAGTCTGCTATCAACATGGTGAGTTCCTGGGAACAGGGGGTGGGGAAGTGTCCAGGTTGTCTCAGGAAGAGTGAATTGGCCCAGGTTGGAAGCAGGGCATGTCAAAGACCTTGTGCCAGTGAGTAGTGGGATGGGGATGGGTGAGGGGGGAGTGGTGGTCATCCTTACAGTCTGGGGAAAAGCAACAACAAGAACAAGAAAAATACCGTTTGCAGAAGCCACTAAGGACTTTCCATAGAACGTAGGTGAGCAAAGACTAGGACAGGACTATTTCCCTTCTCTGCCTCTGATTCCAAGGCTGGCATCAGACCTCCTCCCTCACCAAAGATGTGCTGCATGCAGAGCATGGGGCTGGCTCTTGGGCTGGTACCTTCTTTCCAGGGTTGCTCTCACTCCACACACACACACACACACACACACACACACACACACACACACACACACACAATACTTGATTTTAGGAGGAGCTACTTAGCCTTTTTGCCTTTAATCTTTGAGGCTTTCATCTAAGTATATCTTCTGATCTTTGCTTATTGTTCATTTTTTAAAGGCTGGCTTTGGTTCATGTGGTAGTTCATTGACTGCTGGCTTTTTAACCTTGGCTACATGGAAACAGTGTCCAATTCAGAATCAGAGGTGCTGGCTCACATTTTAGCTCTGTCATTCTCTGTGTAACCTTGGACAAGTCACTCCTCTGGAGTTCAGTTCCTCCATTATACCATGGGGGTGGGCTGGGAGGGGTTTCACTAGGTGTTCACTGGGGTCACTTCTAACTCTAGATCTTGGGCCTATGGTCCTCTGATCCTATGACTTCAAAGGTCCCTTCCATCTTTAAACTCATAATGTGAAGAAAGAATGTGTCAGTCCATGAACGTTTCTAAGACAATCCAGAGCCTCTGTACATTGGGGGAAGCGATCATTCTCTATAAGGAATGTGGTTGCCCTAGGTCATGCTCATTACAATAAGGGCCATTACATTTTAGGAAGGAAACTGATAATCTGGAGAGCATCCAGAAGAGGGAAGGTATGAGCATTTGATGAAGGAAGGGTGGATGTTTAGTCTGAAGAAGGGAAAACTTGAAGGTGGGCATGATGGGGCATTTCTCATGGTCTGCTTAAGCACCAGGGACACCTCTAGGAATTATCCGTCAAAATTATGAAGATAAAGGTTTGAACCTTATGTTGGGGGTGGGGCTTCCTAACAATTAGAGCTATTCCAAAGTGGGAAAGACAACTTAGGAAGTAAATTGCCCCTTGTGGAAGGCTGGAATGAATGAATTAATGAATGAATAAATAAGCATTTATCGAGTACCAACTATGTGCTAAGTTCTGAGGATTCATACAAAAGCAAGCAAGATGGTCCCTGTCCTTGGTGATTTTACATTATAATGAGAAAATAACAACAATAACTACTGCCGTCACTACTACTACCACTACCAGTACAAGGAGGAGAAGGAGAAGGAGGAGGAGGAGAGAAATGAGTGTTTGTTTCTATAGTATTTTACATATGTGATCTCATTTGAGCATCACCACAACCCTGGGAGGGAGGTGCTATGATTATCTTATTTTGTAATTAGGAAATTAAGGCAAAGAGATATCAAGTGACTTGCTCAGGGTCTCAAAGCTACTAAGCATTTCAAGCAGCATCAGAACTCAGACCTTCCCAACTCCAGGTCTGCTCTTCTCTCCCACAACACCCCCTGGCTGCTTCCACATAATTTGGAACTAGAAAGTGGTGAAAGAGATGGGTTACTTGAGCGATGTCATAGCTTGGCAGTATCTAGGTGGTGTGGTAGCCTTGTTATGGGGGATGAAGAGGTGACCAGCATGCATTCTGAAAGTATAACAGCCTGCCTGGGGATCAGCTCTTGCTCACTAAAGGTTTTTGGGCAATGGTTAGACACCCAGAGATGGGGTATGGTGCAAGGGATTCTAATTCAGGTCTTATTTAGGCTACAGAGCCTTTAAAGTTGCTCCCACCTCTGAGGTTCTGTGAAGTCCATACCACCAAAGGCTAATGGCGTAGGGTGGCACCCAATGCAACAGGGCCATGATTTCCAATGGAAATTCCACATTTTCCCTTTGCTTTGCCACAAGCCAGTGCCACCATTTGGTGTAGGATAGGATGCTGTCATGCTGCCTGCCTCTGAACAGAGCCTCTCACCTGTGAACATCAACATATTTGCTTCATTAATAAGTTTGGCCTGAGTTACACATGGGTCACATCAAAAAGTCCCAAATCATATTTCTCCTGGGCATCTTAACATGAAACGGATATCCATCAGCCCATTCCCTCAGCAGGCAAGGCAGGTCATGGCACCCAAGCCAGGCAGGTGTCAAATGATAGAGCTGAGGCTTCTGGAAGGATAGGTGCTCTTCAGAGGAAGGCCAGCAGGAAGCAGCTGGAGACACTGGACAGTGGAATTCAGTGATGTTGCTACCATCAGTAATCAGCTTGACCCTGCTCTCCTTATGCGTTTGTGCTCCAGGGGACTTGCTTAATGAAGACACATAGTCTTTCAGGGAGAACTAGCGGTCAGAGGAGTTGCATCTTTCTTGACACATTTACATAATGCAGAAACCCAAAACCTAGGGGAAGGACCTCTGTTGCTTCTTAAGGCCAAGAATTATGATTGACTGGATTACTACAACTTCCTCTTACTACTGGGCTCTTAAGAAGAGGGCATTCTTCTTTCTTTCTTTTCAATTTATTTATTTTCAGTTTTCAACATCCACTTCCATAAGTTTTAAATTTTCTCCCTCTTCCTCCCCCCTCCCTCCCCAAGACAGCATGCAATCTGATGTGGGCTCTACACATACATTCCTATTCAACACTGTTTCACATTAGTCATGTTGCGTAGAAGAATTATAATGAATGGCAGAAACCATGAGAGAGAAAAACAAGGCAAAACAAAACAAAAAAGAAATTACTCTGCTTTGCTCTGCATTCTGACTCCATAGTTCTTTCTCTGGATGTGGATGGCATTTTCCATGATGAATCCTTTGGAAATGTTTTAGGTCCTTACATTACAAGTCTGTCAAAATCAGTCATCACACCCTGTGGCTGTTACCTGTGTACAAGGTTCTCCTGGTTCTGCTCACTTCACTCAGCATCAGTTTATATAAATCTTTCCTGGTTTTTCTGGTCTGCCTGTTCATCATTCCTTACAGCACAATAGTATTCCATTACATTCATATACCACAACTTGGTCAGCCATTCCCCAATGGATGGACATCCCCTCAATTTCCGGTTCCTGGCCACCACAAAAAGAGCTGCTAGAAATATTTTTGTGTATGTGAGTCTTTTTCCCATTTGAAGGCATTCTTTTACACACACACACAGAGTGTCACACACACACACACACACACACACACACACACACACACACGCATTTGTTCCTATCCTCTTTCCCCCAAACCTTCTCTGTTCACGTCTAATTCAATTCAACAAATAGTTATGAAATTTATTAAACAGAAAACATTTGTTAAACACCTTCTATGTGCCAGGCACTGTGTTAAGTTCAGGAGATAGAAAGACAAACAGGCCCTCTCCTCAAAAAGCTTACGTTATTTTTATTCACAATAATAAAATTATTTATTTGTTTTTAACACTCTTCTTTTAAAATTTTGAGTTCCAAATTCTCACCCTCCTTTCAACCTCTCTCCCACCCCTTGAGAAAGTAAAAAATATCAATTACATATGTGAAGTCACATAAAATATATTTTCATATTAGCCATGTTGCAAAACAAAACAAAACCAAAAGCAAGAAAAATAAAGTAAGAAAAAAGATAGGGCGGCTAGGTGGCGCCGGCCCTGGAGTCAGAAGGACCTGAGTTCGGAGCCGGCCTCAGACGCTTAACCCACACAAACAAAAACCTAGCCGTGTAACCTTGGACACGTTACTTAACCCCAATTGCCCTAAAGGGGCGACTAGGTGGCGCAGTGAGTAAGAGCCCCGGCCTCGGAGTTGGGATGACCCGAGATCAAATCCGGCCTCAGAAAATGAGCACCCACACATAAATAATGACTAGCCATGTAACCTTGAGCAAGTTACTTAACCCCAATTGCTTTAAAAAAAAAAAAAAAAGATTATACTTCAATCTGCACTCAGAGTTCCTCAATCCTCTGGAGGTGGATAGCATTTTTCATCCTGACTTTGGAATTATTGTGGGTCATTGTATTTATCAGAGTAACTAAGTCTTTCACAGTTGATCGTTGTTACAATATTGTTGTACCATATATGATATTCTCCTGGTCCTACTCATTTCACTTTGCATCAGTCCACATAAAACTTCCCAGGTTTTTCTGAAGCCATAAGTCGTCATTTCTTATAATACAGTAGTATTCCATCACAATCATATACTACAGCTCATTCAGTCATTCTACAATTAATGGATATCCCCTTGATTTCCAATTCTTTGGCAACACACACACACACACACACACACACACACACCCTACTATAAATATTTTTGTACATATAGGTCTTTTTCATTTTTCTTTGATTCCTTTGGGATACAGACCTGGTAGTGATATTGCTGGGTTAAAGTATATGTGCAGTTTTATAGCCCTTTGGGCATATTTCCAAATTGTTCTCCAGAATGGCTAGATCAGTTTACAACTCCACCAACAGTGCATTAGTATCTATTTTTCTACATCCCTTCCGCATTTGTCATTCTCCTTTTCTGTCATGTTGACCAATCTGACAGTTGTGAGGTGGTGTCTCAGAGTTATTTTGCTTTACACTTCTCTATTAGTTATTTAGAACATTTTAAATAATTATAGATAGTTTTGATTTATTCTGAAAACTACCTATTCATATTTTGTCCACTTATCAATTAGAGAATAACTCTTATTTTTGTCAAATTGACTCAGTTCCCTATATATTTGAGAAACTTGTTTTAAACACCCCCTCCTTCCCCAGCTTCCTGCTTTCCTTTTAATTTTAGCTATATTGATTTTGTTTGTACAAAATCCTTTTAATTTCACATAATTAACATTATCCACTTTACTTCCTGTAATCCTCTCTGTTTCTTCTTTGTTCATAAATTCTTTCCTTATCCATAGATCTGATAGGTAAAATTTTCCATGCCTCCCCAATTTGCTCATGATGTTGCCCTTTATTTCTACATTGTGTGCCCATTTTGACCTTATCTTTCTATCTGGTATGAGATTTTGAGGACTTTTCATTCTAATGGGGGAGATGGCATATACACAAATAAGAAATAGATAACAGATGAATATAAGGGAATTTCAGGAAGAAGCATTAGCAGCCAGTGGGTTCAGTAACAGCTTCCTCTAAAAAGTACTGCACTGCAGGCATGGGGCACAGACTGAGCAAAAGTGAGGAGGTGGGACATAGATCATTTCATGTATAAGAAAGAACAACTCAGCCAATAGGATTGGCTCTCTGAGCACGAAGTCAGCCAGTGAGTCAGCCAATAGCCATTTATTAAGTGCCTACCATGTATCAAGTACTGTGCTAAGCATTCGGGATACAAAGAAAGGCAGAGGCATCTCAGTTCTCAAAGAGCTCACAACCTAATGGATTTTGAGGGGAGGACAGTGTAAGAAGACTAGAAAGATTCAAAGGGGACAGGTTGTGAAGGGCTTTAAAGGTCCAACAAACAATCTCTTCTCTTTTGTCTTCTCTTCTCCCATCCTCCCCCATCCTCTCCTGTCCTCTCCCCTCTTTTCCCTCCCCTCCCCTCCCCTCCTCTCCTCTCCTCTCCTCTCTCCTCTCCCTCTCCCTCATTTCTCTCCTCTGTAACATCAGGATAATAATAACACCAAACTCACAGCACAGGTACAAGAGCCAAATTCGATGATATACATACAATGCTTTGCAAGCCTTGAAGCCTATGTTAAAGGAATCTCCTCAGTTGAGTGGAATTTCCTCCAGGGCCTCTGTGAATTTTGCACACACAACCCTCCCAGCCAGGAGAGACAAAGCACTGAGGAGGGAGAGAATTCTTTCAGCCCAAGGCATCTAGGAAAGCTTTATGGAAGAGGTGGACACTGAGAAGAGCCTTGAAGGCAGAGCCAAAGCATGATGGTGAAGTTGCCCCTCCCTGACCAGCTCCTCCAGCTGGGTCCTTCTTCCTCATTTTTTCTAGTGACTGATGACATCTCTAGATCCCAGTTGTCTTGTTGTGGCTTGATGTGTGAGCCTTCACTTCAGGTTCATGAATGTGTAGAGGAAAACACAGGGAAACCAAAACTGTGACTACAAAAAAAAATTATGTGGACAAATTCATTGCAGGGCACTGTGGTTCTGGGATGCTGTGCTTCCAGGGCACCATGGATCTGGGATGCTGTGGTTCCAGGGCACCATGGATCTGGGGCTCCGTGGATCTGGGGTGCCGTGACTCCAGGGCACCAGGGCAGAGCCAACCGCACACAGCCAGCTACAAGTCTGGGACCCTCCTTCATCTTGGGAGTATTCCTTATGGAACTGTGAGGTCAAGGATTGAGGCAAAGTCAGCAGGCCAATCAGTGGAAGGAGAAGGCAGTTACAGAAAAGAAACAAGTGCAGAGAACCAATAGTGTCTCTCCAGGCGTCTTCAAAAGAAGCAGAAACCAAAAGACGGCAACCTGGAGCAAGGCAAGCAGTTCAGGTTGGGGATCAGACCCAACCGATAAAGATGCTAGCAAGAGGAACAGAAGGTGTCTGTACCCAAGCCGGGGCTAGCCCTCCTATTAAGGAAGCAGCTGGGGTAGCTAGGTGGTGAATGAGATGCACAGAATGCTTGATTTGGAAGTGGGAAGGCAGCTGTGCTGATTGAAGGACCTGCTTTGCTCCGGTGATCTAAGGAAGAAGGTGAAATTATTCTGATACACACTCCAAAAGTGAAAGGATCTTTTGTGAATGACAATGATTTTGTGTCGCCCATCTTCTTGTGAGATTGTTATATTGGAGAAGTGATTAAGAAAAGCAATTTCACAAACAGAAATAAAATCGCCATTGCCATTTTGAATGGATTTCAATTTTTAAAGAAGACACCTTCATCCCTCCCACCTCCTGTCTAAGAATGGGCTGTTTAAAAATAAACAAACATAGAATTTTTAAACTGAAAAGGAATGATGGAATTGAAACTCCAGGCCCATATAATCAAATCCATTTTTCTTCTTTCCTGCCAATGGCTGAATGGAACCCAGATTACAGAAACGTGTCTCAGACAGCAATAACTGTTTATGCTGCCTTGGTTTACTTTTAATCACTTGCATTTGCTTTTTTATTTCTTTTTAAATGCTGTATTAAGCTCTTTTTTCCAACTGCCTTAGTTCATTCCAGTGTTGTGGCCTGCTACAGACTTTCCCCCTTCCGTTTGTTCCTTTGTCATTATGGGTGCTTAGAGCTTAGAGCTCTGTTCCCTTATTTTAACAAACAAAACCCAACTTTTCTCTTTAACATAAAAAACTGCTCCTCAGCCATGTACTTTTCCCCATTTTTGTTCTTAATGTTAACAAACCTCCCTCATACAGAGATGTCATTGGGTCATCTTCCACAAATCTCATAAGAATCAGAAAGCCAGATCCTGGGGGGTGGAGCCAAGATGGCAGAGTAGAAACAGTGCATCCAAGGCACTCTCCCCCCAGATCACCTCCAAACTATGTAAAAGGTGACTCTGAACAACTTCTGGAGCCCCAGCACCCACAGAACAACACAGAGAAGCTAATATCCCGCTGAGGACAGCCCAGCAGGCCTGCAGGAAGGACCAGCACTGCGCTCTGGGAGCCGGCAGCGCTCTGGGAGCCAGCAGCGCAGCGCGGAGAGCCGAGCCCAGGTCCGCCTGAGCCAGGTTTTAGTCCCAGGGTGGCCGGCCCAGCAACCAGCTGGAGGGACCCCAGAACACCAGCAGCTGTGGCGATTCCAGAATTATCAACTCAGATATGCCTAGGACAAAGTGAGAGGTTAGTGCCCTATGGACTTTGGGACCAGTATTTGGGGAACGAGTTGGCTTCCTCCCCGGGGGGCTAGAAGCCGGTGAGGAGACATGCCATTGTGTAGTTCTCAGTGGCAGCTCCAGCTCCTGGCCTGCGAACTGTAGGGAGATCCAGCGATCAGTCTTGGGGGTTAATCACTCTTGCTTTAACCTCCCTGGATCTGGATTGTGATCTGGGGGGAGGTCTGGGGTGGGTATCCAGCTTGCCACAAAGCTGTGAAGACCCCAACGTTTGGGACAAAAGCTCTCCTGTCTGGTGGCAGAGTCCTAATGTGGCAACAAGTCCAAAAGTCAAGTAATTAAGTGGCAACATGTCAAGGCAAAGGAAACAAAATAAACAGAAAAATGCAACCTTAGACTCCTATATTGGGGGCAAAGGGGATAGAAGCATAGGACAGCAAGAGGATTGTGAGGTCAGAAATCCTCCTCCAAAAGCCCCAAAGGAAAATATGAGCGGGTTGCAGGCCATAGAGGACCTTAAGAAGGACTTTAAAAATCAAATAAGAGAAGTGGAGGAAAAATTGGGAAGAGAAATGAGAAGGATGCAGGAAAAGTATGAAATGAGGGTCAACAGCCTGACTGAGGAAAACAATACCTTAAGAAATAGACTAACTCAAATGGCAAAGGAGGCCCAAAAGGACAATGAGGAGAAGAATGCCTTAAAAAGCTGAATTTGCCAGATGGAAAAAGACTCTCAAAAGCTCACTGAGGAGATTCATTCCTTCAGAGTTAGACTGGAGCAAATGGAAGCTAATGACTTTATGAAAAATCAAGATGCTGTTAAGCAGATCCAAACAAATGAAAGATTAGAAGGCAATGTGAAATATCTCATGGGAAAAACCACTGACCTGGAAAATAGATCCAGGAGAGACAATTTAAAAATTATTGGACTACCTGAAAGCCATGATCAAAGAAAGAACCTAGAAATCACCCTTCAAGAAATTCTTAAGGAAAATTGCCCTGATGTTTTAGACCCAGAGGGCAAAATAGAGGTTGAAAGAATCCACAGATCACCTCCTGAAAAAGATCCCAAAAAGAAAACTCCCAGGAATATTATAGCCAGGTTCCAGAATCCCCAGATCGAGGAAAAAATACTACAAGCAGCCAGGAAGAAACAATTTCAATATTGTGGAAACACAATCAGAATAGCACAGGATCTGGCAGCTTCTACACTAAGTGATCGAAGGGCATGGAATATGATATTCCAGAGGGCAAAAGATCTGGGACTGAACCCAAGGGTCACCTACCCAGCAAAACTGAGTATTTTGTTTCAGGGGAAAATATGGTCATTCAGTGGAATAGAGGACTTTCAAGAATTCTTGAGGAAAAAACCAGAGTTGAATAGAAAATTTGACATCCAGACACAAGAAGCAAGAGATGCCTGAGAAGGTAATCAGGGAAAAGAAATCAAAAGGAACTTATCAAAGTTGAACTATTTACATTCCTATATGGAAAAACAATAACTGTGACTGATGAAATCTTTCTCAGTATGAAAATAATGGAAGAAGGGTGTATGGTTATATGAATACATATGTGAATGTGTGTATATATGTTTACAGTTATACATGGAGAGAGGGCATAAATTGAATTTGTTGGGAAGGAATGATACTTAAGGGGTGAAATTATGAGGTGAGAGAGGAAAGTGGCAAGAGGAGATGGGGAGAAACAGGGTAGGGTAAGCTATCTCATGTAGAAGATGCAAGGGGAAGTAGCTGCAGGGGAGGGGAAGAATAGGAAGGCAAAAAGGCAAAACCACATTCTCATTGACTTTGGTTCAGGGAGAGAATGACATACATACTAAATGGGATATCTCAACCTGCAGCAGAATAAGGGGAAGGGGGATGAGAGGAGGGATGATGGATGGGAGGGCATTTTGGGGGGGAGGGGAGGTTGGAAGTACCCTCTATAGAAGAGGGACAGGATCAAGTAGGGAATGGACCAGGTGGGGGTGGGGGATGGGTAGGAGGGAATTATAAGCAGCCTTGTCCAATATATCTACTATGGTAATATTTTGCATAGCTATACATGTACAACACATACTGAATTACTCATCTTCCCAGAGGGAATGGGTGGCAAGGGAGGAAGGGAATGGATCTGAAATTCGAGGTCTTAAAATTAAATGCTTCAAATATATATAAATACTATTATCAATACTCTTTTGCATGTAATTGGGAGATAAGATGTGCAGGCATTGGGTCACAGAGATTCACCTTGCTCTGATGGAAAAGTCGAAGGGGGTATGGGAGAAGATATGGGAGAGAGCAGATTGGAGGAAGGAGTATCTTGTGGGACTGCTATTCTGGAATGGTAGGTAGGGGGAAAATGGGGGAAAAATTGTAACTCAAAATCTGGCGGAAATGAATGATGTAAACCAGAAGTTAATAAAGCATTTTTTTAATAAAAAAAAAAGAATCAGAAAGCCACTGGACCTTACTGTCATATAGCATCTGAGGTTGGAAGGGAACTCAGAGGTCATCCAGGCCAAGCCTCACCCACAAGAAATCCTCCCTGCAACACACCAGACAAGCAAGCACCTAGCTACATTGAAGGCTCTCTAGGAGGGGCATCTCGCCAGTTGTGGTCTGGCCAGTTGGTCCTTTGTGTCCTCTGATGAGGCCACATGAGCTATTTCCAAGCTTCACGACTTAGTAAAGATAACAGATATCTAGATGAGAGGTTCTTAACTTGGGGTCTATGAATAAATTTCAAGACATCCATAAACTTGGATTTGGGGGGGGTGGGAATTATACCTCCATTTTAACAAAATTTGTTACTCTTTTTTATTTTATGCATTTAAAACTTTATCCTGAGTCAGGGTCCTTGGGCTTCACCAGACTGCCAAAAGGATTCATGATTCACAGAGTTAAGTAGCTCTGGTCCAGAAGGCAGCTAGGGAATCTGGTCGGGGAGCGCCTGGATCCCAAGCTATAGGAGAATCACTTTGAGGAACTAGGGATATCTTAGGTTAAGGAAGAGAAGGTTTTGGGAAAAGAAAGGTGATTATCTTCAAGTATTTGGGATGTTGTCATACAGATACAGAAGAGAAATCAGGCTTAGTCAGCTTAGCCCCAAAATGAGGAGCCACTGATAGAAATTATAGAGAGATGATGAAACCTGGCTTCAGGTCAGGGGCCACCTCTCCTCAAGGCCCTGATTCCCTGGATAAAGTAGGCAACATATCCTAGACTCACAGACCTCATGCTAAAAGGGGCCTCTGAGAACATCTAGCTCAATCTCCGTATTTTACAGATGAGGAAATCGAGCCCCCCCCCCCCAGACTTCTCTAAGGCAATCTAGGTAATAAGTGTCATAAGCAGGTTTTGAATTCAGATCCTCTGCATCCAGAACCACTATATTGTGATGCTTCCTGTGCCCTATCCCTTGGGTCATTCAGTTCTAACCTTCTCTCTCAGGTGACTATGATCCCAATGAATCCTTGCCCCTTCTTCTCATCCTCCCCCCAGTACACACACACACACACACACACACACACACCTTCTCTTGTGGGTAGCAAGACGTACCCATAATAAACTATTGTCTTCAGCACCTGGTTCACTTCTTCTGCAAAGCTCTTTAAGTCTCCAGAGCAGAGACTGGGACATTTAAAAGCTCTTAGCCTTCCTTTGCTATTGGGTGACCAAGCCCAGGATGAGCCTGGTGATGAACAAATTGTGAATCTCTGTTTGAGGACCTGCCTAGAGGAAGTTGGAAGAGACCTGTGCTCAGTCCAGCAGAGGCAAGTCATGGTTTGGCCTAGAAGCACTGCCTGGCTTTGTGATTATGATTGTTGATTTGGATTGGGTTGGGTTGGGTTTTGTCCAAATCTCTGATTTCATTGGTTTAAGGGACTCACACTTAGGAAAGGGGCCATTGGGTGGCAAGGCTGATTCTTAGACCTGGAGAGTTGCCTAGAGCCCTGACCATAACATAGCACCTTAGTGGTAGATGAAGGTCATCTTCCAAGACAGAAGAATGTCAGCTCTGTGAGCACAGGCACCATTTTCATATTTTGCTCCATATTATTCTCAGTGAAGGGCAGTGGGGCCATTGGTTTAGGGAGCTCATGGTGAGACCCTTGAGCAAAGCAGAAGGGCAATCATAAGACAGCTTGGAGAGCTGCCTAGGGCATAGAGAAATGCAGCGTTTGGCCAGAGGCCTCCAGCCCAGCATATGTCTGAGGGAGAACTCAAACCCAGATCTCCCTGGTTCCGAGACCAATTCTCCATTCACAGCTCTCTGTGGTTTATGCTTTCCCTCATCACAGGCCTCCAGAAATGCAGGTTGGCTTCACATGAACTAAGAAGCACCTTGGTGTAGTGTTGCCAGCCCTGGGCCATGATGGAATGAGGAAGACCTGGGTCCATTTCCTGCCCTCCTCAGGGCTTCTCCTTCCATCATTCCTTCCCTCCCTGTTTTCCCACATACCCCACCCCTCCACTTTTCAGCTTCCTCTTATGTGTTGTTTTCTCACATTAGACTGAAGCTCCCTGAAGACAGGGACTGTCTTTTTTATTTTTAATTCTCAGCACAGTGCCTGGCATACAGTAGATGTTTAATAAATGTTTATTGACCCACTCATTGTGTGACTCTGGACAAATCACTTAAACTCTCTGATCCACACACCCCCAACCATGGAGTGAGTAGACTGGATGACCTCTGAGGTCCTTTCCAGCCCTAAATCTACAACCCCATGACTTGAATTTCTAAGGCACAGAAGGGTAGCTCTGCCTCAGGGACCAAGTTCTTAAAAATCATAGATTTTTGAAGAATGAAAGGAAGAAAATCCAAGTCTTTTCTTCATAAAACTTTCCCCTTCCCATAAAGAACCTTGGTTCTTTCCTCATGGCCCTCTCTAGTTTTGTTTTGTTTTGTTTTTACATTCTTTTATATTACGGAGGCCCTAAATGGAAAAAGGCTTCTCACAAGGGTCTGGATTATGCCAAAGAGAGGAAGGATTATTTCCCGTGTCTCTTGTATTGTTTTCCTAGTTATATACCACAGAATCATATAAACATATTTAAATCACAGCAAATCAAGACTCTCCACTAAACCCCTACTGTGCGCCACTGGGCACTGTGCTAAACACTGGGGATACAGAGAAAGGTCAAAAACCATCCCTGCCCTCCAGGACCTCACTGTCCAGTGGGGAAGGCAACATACCAACTATGTGCAAACAAGATAACAAATGAAATCTAGGATCACAAAGTAAACCAATCCTGCTGAAATACAGTGGTCAAAATATTTTTTTTTAAATAAACTCATGGACCTGGGGTTTATTGCCAAGTACTTTACAAATATAATTTCATTTGATCCTCATAACAAACAAGGGAAATAGGTAGAATTATCATCCCCATTTTATAGAAGACAGAGGTTAAGTGACAAATTATATTTGTAAAGTACTGGACTAGATGACCCTGTTCCAAAAGTCTATGATTCTATAACACATCGGGGTTTTCTAAATCCTAATCATTTCTTTGAGTGAAAACCTTGCTTGCAGATTTAAGAAGGGCCCCTCTCAATTCCATAAGGGGATTAACTACTAAATGGAAGGAGGGCAGCACTGGGCCTGAGGAGTCCTGCTCACCACATCCCTGGAGGGAGCTACCTTTCAGCCCGCCCACCAGCCACTCTAGCCAGTTGTTCCTGTATCCACCTGGCAGGAGGTAGAACCAGGGCATGCACCTACAGCTTCCTGGCTCGTGGATAAGAACATCCCCTTGGACAGACTGGAAAACCTGCCCCAAAGATGTTGTCTGTCTTTTCCTTGTCCATAGGTCTTGTCTCCCTATCTCTCCTAGAAGGAATTGGAGCCTTCGAGGAGGTACAAAAGCAGATGGGTGACTGCCTGGTCCCTCCCACACCTCGGATGGTGCAGCCTCATCCTAGACTACTGATGTCCATGTCTGTAACTGCCAGGTCTAGAGATGCCTTTTCTGGGACAAGGGACACCTTTGCCTTTGGGACCTGGGATTTCTCTGAACTCTTGGCTAATAGCTATGGTAACAGCTTCCATTTCTGCTGAGTCCAAGGCATATCACAGGCCCTAGTGAGAGGTGGAGGGTTACTTTAAAACTCTCTTTCTTCAGGGCTCAGCTCAACTGCCACCTCCTCCAGGGAGGATTCTTGGATTTCCCCAGCTGTTAACACTCCCCTCCACCTCTAAAAATCTTGTATATACTGACCTATGTACACAATTATTTAGAGATGCAAGGTTTACAAAGTACTTTATACAGGTAAGACATCCAGATAGTATAGAGGACAGAATGCTTGACTCAAATCCATCCTCAGACACTTACTAGTGGTGTGACCCTGGGCAAGTCACTTAACCTCTGTCTTCTGCAAAATGGGAATAATAATTCTACCTATTTCCCATGTTTGTTATGAGGATCAAATGGAATTATATTTGTAAAGTACTTGGCAAACTTTGAAACACTACATGAATGCTAACTGCTGTCATCATCACATTACTTCATTGGATCTTCACAAAATGCTACAAAGTGAAGGCTGCAGGTCACACATCTACAGCTGAAAGGGCACCTCGGAGGCCATGTATTCCAGCTCCTTCATTTTACTGATGAGGAAAACGGAGGCTCAGTGACTAGCATAGGGCTGCATAGTTGGGAAGTTTCAAAGGTGGGATTTGAACTCAGCTCTTCCTGACCCTCAGCCCAGCCCTACGTTCCCCTGTTATTTGTGTCATTCCATTAGAGTATAAGGTCCTTTAGGGCAGGAACTGTTCCACTTGGGGTTTTGTATTCCTAGTACCAGAATAATGGGGAGAGAGGAAGGGCTTACCAAGCGTTTGTTGAGTTGAACTAAATATTCTTACAATTCTGTTCCCTAATTCATGGGGCTTGTTTTTCTTCCCATCGTCATCAATACTGCATGCTTTTTAAAATTTGTATGATTCACTGCCCAAAAAGAATCAAGAGATGTTCTAGGAAATATAAGCACAGAAATAGATGATGGGAACCACAGCTAAGTGAAAAGACCTTTAAGAATTGGCAAAGAGCTCACATGAGGGTGGATGGACCAAGACTGATTGGTATTTTTTTAATGTCCCCTGGGCACATTTAACTACTGTGAATGAAAGGCATCCCTGAAAGAAAGCTTTGACTTAGTAACATAAAAGCCCTTTCTTTCAAAACAAAATCATTGTTATTGTTAACTTGACAAACATCAACAAATCTGAACATTCTTTCATGCAAATAACAGAAAAACAGGGCTACACATGACATTGTGACTCTCCACCATGAACAGATTGCTCTTTATAAGAATATTTCCAATTCAACATGGTAGTTTCAACACCTCCTTGCTTGTCTGTGTCCCCTCATGAACTTCCCTCATCTCTCTGCAGTTTATTTTTAGTGATTCATTGATGCTTTTTCTTTTCTTCTTGAATATCACTATTGTTATCTCCCATATGTCAACTTTCCCTCCACTAAAAATAAAAATAAGAGCTCTTCTTGTAATGAGTGAATGTAGTGACCAAAACAAATCCCCCCATTGGCCATATAGATAAATGAGAGTCCTTAAGTGTACCTTGAGCACATCACCTCTCTTTTGGAGGTGGGTAGCATCCTTCCTCCTCAATCTTACCACCATCATCCATCATTCTCATCATAGCTGACCTTCCTTTTTAAAGACTGACTCTCCCTGTCTGACCCAGATTGGAAGTACAGGGGTCACTCAGCCTTATCCTTCTGCTGATTGACATAGGAGCTTTGATCTTTCCTGTTTCCCATCTGGGCAGTTCAGCAAAACTAATCAACACAACATCTGGATCAGAAAGAATATGCCCTGTTTCAAACCCATAATCACCCACCTCTGTAAAGAAGGGAGGAAGATTCATTTTCTGATATCTTTGGAGGGCTGGGAGTGTGGGGGATGGTAAATTTGGTCATTATAATAGCATAGGAACTGATTTTTTTTTTGTCCTCTCCATTGACATTGCTGTAGTTATTGTATATATTGTCTCCCTGGTAATATTGACTTCCCTCATCATCTGTTCAAATGATTCTTCCATTGCCTCTCTGAATTCCTCACATTCATCGTTTCTGGCAGGGCAGCAAGAATCCATTACCACAACTGGTTCAACCATCCCCCACTTAATGACGATCTACTTTGTTCCCAGTTCTTTGCTAAATGTAGAACTGTTGAAAATATTAACATTGCTCAGGAATTTTGATGGTCATGCATGCTTTATGGACTATGCTAGTATATCCAGTTTCTTTTGGTCCTAGGAGGCATATACTAGACCTAGAATATCATTGGCAAGCCAACAAGATTACTGCAACACCTCTGAGTCCCTTTCCCTTATCCTTGTTTAGTAATGATGTTGGCTCCCTCCCTCTGTGGGCCTGCCCAACCCTAGTGTATGACATCACTCTGGTGACTGTGAGTACTGTGATGGTGGTTCATTTCCTGCCCTATGCTGGATACTTTCTTGCCCCCAAAGCCATGCACTTGTTCTTTAAAGACATTTTCCAACTAGATCTTCCCTCTCATCTTCCTTTAGGGACACCAGTTTATCTCACTGCCCTGTAGGTAAAAATTTCCTTCTCCACATCATACTGCCCTCAATTGGATGGACAGAGTACAATAATAGGATGCCTTTGAGCAGTATTTCGGGTGCTATATGGTCTCTCAAAAAGTGGAAAAGAATCATAGGATTCAGAGTTATAAGAGACCTTGGAGGCCATGTAGTCCATCAGATTCTTCCTCCTACAACAATCACAATGAAGTATTATCAACCCTTTCCTCAAAGGCTTTAAATGTGGGGAAATCTGTAACTTCTTGAGGTATCCCTTTCTATTCTTGGGCAGTTCCAATAATTAAGAAAGCTGATTGACACATCACCCCTAGGGTGCCTTTATGTGGCAGAGCTCAGGTTTGGCTGGCTGCCTGAAACCATTCAGGAAATTGGCAACTCAGTCAATAAGATCTTTTCAAGGCATGCAAGTAGTGAGCCCCAAGATTTGGGTTCAAGATTCTCTTTCTTACTATGTGTCTAATCTATTTCCCTTTATTTTTTTTAATTGGACCCACCTCAGTCAGAATTGTATCCACTGAGCCTCTGAGACCTCTGTCCATTAATCATGAATAGGTGAGAGGAGTATTCTTGCTGAGAGATCTTGTATTCACAAAGGCAACAGGGCATCCCACTGACGTGGTAGACTGGAAGGACTATAGACCTGAGGGAAAACATGGAAACTTTTGCACAATCTGTATACCCTGAAGTGAGAGAAAGCCTTCCTCCAATGATAGCCCATTAACCCAGAGCCTTGAGCTCCAGAGAAGCTTCTAGAAGGAGGGAGAGTATTCAAATCCCCAGCTGCATTGCCATATCACTTCTGCTGATTTGGGGATGGGGAGGTCGGGAGTTGCTAACACACCACGACTCTAGACTGATTACCCATAGTCTTCATGTGAAGAAAATCGATGCTTTGCACTTCACCCTCTGTGGGATTTTCCTGGACTCATTCCATGTTCTCTTTGTTCTTTGGGCATTTTTCTCTTGAATTCAAATCTTATTTTCATCCCTTACTCCATAGATCAATTACTTTACACACTTATGGCTTTGATTTGAGAATAAGTTATAGGTTGTGGTTTGGCCTTATCGTGGAAGGAGGGATAGCTAGTGTGGCATAATGACCAAAGTGTTGATGTTCAAGTCAGGAAGACCTGGGGTAGAATACAGTCTCTGTCACTAACTGTGTAATCATGGGCAAGTCCCCACTTCTCTGGACTCCTATTTCCTTATTTGTAAACCTGGAAAATAATACCTAACATATTTATCTCATAGGATTTTTGTGAGGCTCAAATGAGACTTGGCAAGCACTAATGTACTATACAAATATCAGTTGTTACTTTAATTACTCTATTGGATTCCTGGGATAGGATAATGTTGAGCTCACAGGTCCCTTTCAAGCTCTCAAAGCTTATGCCACCTGCTGAGCTGGTAGGCACTGCCCACCTCCTCTTGATCACACTTGAATCTCTAGTACAAGCTGCTCCCCTCCTCCCTGCTCTCTATCTAAGGGGTAGGGACATGACACCTCCAAGTAATGAAAGTACTTTTTAAAAATGAGTTTTAACTTCTTCCAAAGTCAAAAGGGAGTTTCCCCCACCAGTAAGACTTCTTGAGGTTTTCCTGTGGCTGGTTCTGTGTTCACCCATCCTGTGAGATCTGCTTTTGTACTTAGATGCTTCCATGAAGGTTTGAAGTACTTTTTTTGCATTTTTTTTTTAAGCAATTGGGGTTAGTTTGTCAAGGTTACCGGCTAGTCATTTTGATTTATGTGTGGGTGCTCATTTTCAGAGGTGGATCTGACTCGGTCATCCAAATCCGAGGCCGGCGCTCTTACCACGCGCCCTTAGGCAATTGGGGTTGTACTTGCCCAGGCACGGTGGTTTTTGTTTGTGGGATAGTTGGAGGCGGCCGTCTGGTCCTTGATTGGCGGCGTCTTTCACTGCGCCATAGCGCCCTTTTTTTTGCATTTTAAATACAGAAATGAGGCTTATCAAGTACAAGTGACAGAAATTTCCTTTTCCCTGCTTCCTATCATGTTAGTTCATTTATTGTATTCCTTTTGTCATTTGTTTTTGGAGTTAGTCAAATTTGTTTTATTTTAATGACTTCCTTTGGAAAGACTTCCAAGGGGAACATCTCATGTTAGACTATGTTAATGGAATTACGGGGTCCAGATGACTGCCCATTGTCTGGACTATGGTAATTAATTGGAGGGACGACCCACAGAGAAGGTGCTCATTGGCTTATATACCTTTTTATTCAGAGAGTACAAAATGGAGCAAAAGCTGGTCCAGCATTGATCCTGAGGACAGTGGCACAGAGTGCTTATGAAAAACTATGTCATACTTTAGTGATCCTCAATCTTCCTTGAAACCATGGCATGTGTGTGTATATGTGTGTATGTATATAAGTGTGTATGTGTATAGTGTGTGTTTGTGTAGATATATATATATGTGTGTATAGATATATATATATATATATACACATACATACACATGTATTTATTGTCTTTCCCTCTTTTCCCATTCATTGGGGAAAAATAAGAAAAATAAAATCCTCAGAACATATGTAGAGTCAAGTTAAACAAATGGCCATATTGACAACAACCAAGAAATGTTTCTCCTGACTCTCATGTCCATCACCTGTCTTTCATGAGGAGGGTAGCAGGTCATCCATCTCCTGCAATGGTGACTGGTCATTGCTTTGATCATAGTTCTTATGGCTTCGAAAATCATTTATCTTTTTGGTGTCGTTATTGTATCAGTGGTTCTGGATCTGTTCACTTTGCACCAATTTGTGAAAGGTCATTGTGGTTTTCTCTGAAAGCATCCCTGTAATCATTTATTATGGTACAATATTATTCCATTACATTCATATGTTATAATCTCTTTAGCCATTCCCCAATTAACAGCCACCCCCTTTTAGTTTCTAATGCTCTTCTACCACAAAAAGAAGGGCTATAAATATTTTTGTATCTATGAAAAGGCCTATCTTGGAAGACCAGTATTCTTCCTGTGGTGTGCTATGTCTGCAAGTCATGGATTGCCACAGTCTGTGAACAATCTCCCAGAGACCAAGGGAGAAGCACATGGCGGGTGTGAACAAGTTGGGACACATTATAAACAAGCAGTTACACAAGAAAAACAGCCTAAGGGACATCTGCAGAGAAATGTCTGACTAGGGAAACAAACAAAAGAAGATTGGTCAGTTACCCCTCAATGGTGGCACAAGAGAGAGAAAAGTAATGGTCAGCCCTTATGCACCACTTCTAGATTCACAGTGTCAGGGCAATCAGTGAATCACTCAGCATTCATTAAGTTCCAACTGCATGAGGATCTGGAGATACAGAGACAAAAATGAGAGGATCCCTGGAGCCTTTAGGGGGCTCACATTCTATTAAAGGAAATAGCATGTATGCTTAGAAGAAAATATACAAAAGAAATTCAAGATAATTTTGGTGAGAGGGGGAAGAAAGAATACCCCCAGCCCTTCAGTGCCACCACCACCCCCCACAGTGAGAAACTTATTGAAAAACATAAACAAAGGTTCAGGTATACAGTATGGGAAGGCATGGGCTTTGATCTGTAATAGTGTTGGTTGTTTCAGTCATGTCCAACTCTTCATGACACTTTTTGGGGTTTTCTTGGCACAGATACTGGAGAAGTTTGCCATTTCCCTCTTCAACTCATTTTATAGATGAAGAAACTGAGGCAAACAGTCTTAAGTGACTTGCCCAGGATCATACAGCTAAGTGTCTGAGGCTGGATTTGAACTCAGGAAGTTGAGTCTTCCTGACTTCAAGCCCAGCACTCTATCCACTGCAGCGCCACCTAGCTGCCCCAATCTATAACATTGGAGAAAGTATCCATAGTCATAAGATCCCAGATTCATGGATATAATCTGATATATTCTTTATTATTATTATTATTATGACTTGAAAAATGTCAGCAGCATGAACATTTCCATACACAAAGAATAGGAAAAGGGATTGTGCATAACACCATGACTACACCCACATCTGTGATCACACTGGTAAAAGCACCCTCTCCAAAATTGCAGACTGTCTCCCATCCATACCTGATGATACTGTTGAACTAGACTTTTATTCATATTCTTTAGGACAGCTTGGTTTATAATCATAATTATTATTATTATTTACAACAACAATAGCTAGCATTTACATAGCACTTTAAGGTATGCCAAATGCTTTACAAATATATTACTTATAGTTTTAAAAGTATATATTAAATTTAACTTGATTATTCCAACACTTCCCTGCTTATTTTCCCTTCTGAATTTCCTTCTACTCTCTCTTTAAAAAAAATTGTTTAAATGTTTCACTAATACTCTTTCCTTTTATTTAATCACCTTACCATTCCCACTCAATACTCATAATAAAAAATTTTTCAAACCCTTCCCCCCCTTGTAACAAATCGGTATCATCAATCCACACCTTGACAATATCTGAGAATGCATGACTCATTCTGCAGTCTAGTGAGTTATCTTTCTTCCAAGAGTCATCTAGCATATCATTATCAATCTTCTAGCATCATAATTGGTCAATGCAGTGATCAGAGTTTGTAAATCTTTCTTTTACAAGAAAATAGTGGAAATAGTTCTGCTGGTTCTACCTGCATTATTCTGCATCAGTTCACAATTCTTCCAGGTTTTTCTGATGCCATTCCTCTTTGTCATTTCTTGGGGCAAAGTAACATCCCATTATATTGTTGAGGTTTGTTCCCATGGAGACTGTGAGAAAACTGCCTCCTCATCACCCTGGTGAGATCAATTAGGCTCCAAGGGAAAGTTCTAAAGAAAAGCAAGAAGCTTTTCTGGGTGAAAAGCAAACAATAATTTTTAGGGTTTGAAAGTTTTCATTCTAGGCTCAATCCCTGGGTTAACGGTGTGTGATTTAGCATTTTGTCACTTCCCTTTCTCTCATCCTCAAGATGGAACCAGAATTTTTAATTTGAAGTGAAATCCTCGTATTTTCCCTCAGAATTAAATTGACTGAATATTCATAAGTCTGAGCTCCAATCAAAAGCAACCCCACTCTGCTTAATGAATTCTGAGGGAAAGTCAGTGCTCTAGATGGTGTGTGTAAAAGGCTTTAAAATTCCTGGGTTTTTTCCTTTTTAATGAATTCTAGTAGATGAAAATTTAACATTTACCAGCTGCTGAGAGATTAGAAAAGCTTTCTTTTTCAATAATAGGAAACTTTGTTTACAAAGGACTAAGCAATCTTCATTAAATTACCTTTCTTTGAACACGAAAGAGTCTGCATTTACCTTTATGGGAATAATCTTACACACACACACAAAATAAACAAACTCACAGATTAATCTTCCCTGCTTTCTAAATATAGGTTTCATTTAGCAGTAGAAGCAGCTAGGTGACAAAGGGATACAGCACTCACTGGCTCTAGAATCAGGAAAACCTAAGTTCAAATCTGCCCTGACATTTACTAGCAGGGTGTCCTTGGGCAAATCACGCTGTCTGCCTCAGTTTCCTCATCTGTAAAGTGAGAATAATAATAACACTTTCCAGAGTTGTTGTGAGACTCAAATGAGACAATATTTATAAATCACTTTGCAAACTTTAAAGCACTTTATAAATGCTTCTCTTCCTCTTCCTTCTTTTCTTCCTGATTGGTCTCCCACTCTCCACCCATCTCCTCTCTAATCCATTTTCCACATAAAGGTCAAAATATCTTTAAGGCACAGATCTGCCCATGGCCCTTGCCTACTAAAAAATCTTCAGTGACTGCCTGTGACCCCCCAAGACCAAATGCAATCTCTGCAGTCAGACATTTAAGGATCTTACAGGATCTAAATGACCTTTCCAGACTCACTTAATGTCATTCCCCTTCACATTCCACCTACATTCCAGCCAAACTCATCTGCTACAATGCCTAGAATGCATTTGTGTTCCTCTCTTAGAATCCTTCAAAACTCAGCTCGGGTTTCACTTCTCTTGGTTAGCATTTAGTTCCTTTTGTTTGTCTTCTTTATCCAGATAACTATCTTCTACACCTACACCCACACCCACACATGCAAACAACAAGCTCCTTGAAGGCAGACACTCTTATTTTTTCCCCATTATATTAACAGCCCCTCATTATATTATCAACTTCTCAGATCACTCAAACCCACACACTGATCCTTCTGTTTCCTCAATTCTCCAGGATTCTATTTGCCTTCTCAGATTTTTCTTGAAAGGTTTCCTGTAGCAAAGCATTGTTTACTGAATTTTTTTGTGAGCTCTTCAAATTTTTTTTTCATTCTTTGATGGCATTTCAGGCCAATGCCAGGCATTCATTGATTTATTCATTTAAGAAGCATCTATTAAGGGTCTACTGTCTTTCCAGTACTGTCTTAAGTGCTGGGATACAAAGAAAAAATGGTCACAACTGAAGCATGTTTGTGTATGTATGTATTTACATATATGTGTATGGTTATATGGGATGAATCTAATAAGATGAAAATTACTAGTTAACAAGCATGTTAAAATGTTTACTATCATGCTGAGCTGGATACAAAGATACAAAAAATGATGAAAAAAACCCAGTCCCTTTCCTCAGGGAGCTCACAGTCTAATGGGAAAGACAACATAACTATGTACATACAGTGTAATTGAAAGGTAATGTTAGGGAAATGCTCTCTGGGTCTGGGACTAGGGAAAAGCTTCTGTCAAAAGATGGGATTGTAGCTGAGACTTCAAGAAAGCCAGGGAAGAGAGGCATGGGAGGTGAGGAGGGAGAGCATTCCAGGCATGAGGAACAGCTAGGGCAAATGCAGTCAGGAGATGGAATGTTTTGTGTGAGGGACAAGTACGACATAAAGCCAGGGTCTTTCCACTTGGGGTCAGAAGGTCAGTTTTATAAGTACAGGGTGGAGAAGATGTGACTAGCCAGCAGTTATTGTGAAAAAAAGACCTGGGGTTTTTAATGACCAGGCAGCTCAATACGAATCAATAACATGACATTGACCTCAAAATCATCTGCTTTCCCTTCGACTCCTGGTCCCCACTCAAAAAAATCTTCAAATCTTTCCTTATGTCAAAAATACCAGCATCTGCTGACCTCTGCTCCCACAGACCTCCTCTTGGCTCATGAATAACACCTAGCATGATGTGTTGAACATAGTAGGCTCACAATAAATGCTTGTCAGTTGTGTAATGAACTAAGGAAAGGCAACCAATAGTCTTCAAGATCTCTTTGTCATTTTTTATATTGAAGCAAAGAAGAAAATAAAAGGGGACAGAATTGGCTTCAATTTTATGACTCATTTAATCTGTTAATCAGCAAGCATTTTAAAGCTTCTCTATGTCTGGCACTACAGTAAGTACTGCCAAGACAACAGACAATAAAGGAACTGTTGTCCCTGCCCTCAGTAGCTTATACTCTAAGAGTACTTCTACATACAAAGTGAATACACTGTAATTTTTAGAGGGACACTTAACACCCTTGAGGAATTAGGAAAAGTCTCATGAAAGAGGTAGTCTTGAGCTGAAGTTTAAAGGTAGCTAGGGATCTGATGAGGCAGAGGTGAGGAGGGAATGCATTCCAGACACAGGCAAGAGCCTATGCAAAGGTGTGGAGATGGGAAATTGAATATAATGAAGGTCAGTTTGACTGGATCATAGTGTTGGGGAGGGGAGGGTTGCATATGTAATAAGTCAGAAAAGGCAGACTGGAGCCAGTTGGTAAAGGAAGGGCTATAAATTTAAAGGATGATGCTGGTATTCCCTTAGTTGAAATCACTTGAAATTTAAAGTATCAACCATAAGAAAATGGGTCATCTTTTCCACAAATTCACTGGGAGGGAGAGTCATGCTTATTTGGGAAGGGTGGGAAGAAGTGCCATGATTAAATTCAACAGTAACTTATTGAGTGTCGTATGTGCAAGATGCCACACTAGAAAGCAAAACAGGCTAACATTCTAGAAACATTGACCAAGCTACTTACCTCCTTAACTTCTATAAGATGTGCAAACATCTGAAGCTGTTGGTTTTTCTCTGAATTTCCATGATACCCTATTGTCACAGACATCTCTTTTAGTGAGGAATAAAAAATGACAGGTCCATCAGAGGATGACAGAGCCTTAAAAATCAATCAGGTGATTCAAATGAAAGAGGTTGAAATGAAAAAAGAGTTTGAAAAAGTTTCAAATGAGAAAGAGTTCCCCATTCAAAGGCTCCCTCACCACCAGCAGCACCACCACCGCCCTCCCCAAGCTCTAATAAGACAATCCTGGCAGGAGCAGAAATCAGGTGCTGAAATAAATGCCTCTTTAGAGATTGCTACATCTGTCTGTCCGTGATGCTATTTAGATCTCACTCCTTCTATAAATGGTGCTCAGCAAACAAGCATCGGTACCTTGGATGGGCA
Source organism: Gymnobelideus leadbeateri (assembly GCA_011680675.1). Classification (NCBI taxonomy): domain Eukaryota; kingdom Metazoa; phylum Chordata; class Mammalia; order Diprotodontia; family Petauridae; genus Gymnobelideus; species Gymnobelideus leadbeateri. The sequence continues at coordinate 94,213 of WOXC01003034.1, forward strand.
GGGTCATAAATCCCTCTTGTGGCTCGGTAGTTTTCCCTTATAATATGCACAGGAAAATGAGCATATATTTGCAAATGCCTAGATGATGAGTGTGTGCTTTGGCTGTCTCTGGGAAACAGGGTTTCCCTTCATGATTTTGTAAAGTTGAGACATGCATCTTCGGAGCCTTCAGCCCCCTCTTTCTGTGGCAGTTTCCTTCTACCAAGGTAATCCCCATCCCGCTTTCAGGTGGGTATGAGTCAGGCATTTGTGGTGGAGGCATTTCTAGTGAGATCAGAGGAGGGTACTAGGGATTTCAAGTCTGTTGACCTGGGTTCTAATGTCATCCTTCTCACTGTGGCCATATCTGATTGTCCACATCTTTGGCCCCATCTCTGACCTTGGTCAAGTAACTTAACTACTCTTAACCTCAGTTTCCCTGGCTATAAAGTAAGGATGTTGGACTCAGTGACCCCTAAGGTCCTTCTGAGTCTAAATCTCTGCTCCTATAACATAATTGAATGTGACCATGAGATAAGAAAAGCTGAATACTCTGGAATGCAGGGAAATGTGGGGAAATGCAGGGAAATTCAGGGAAACTTGTCCAAAGGGATGCAGAGTGAGGGAAGGAGAGTCAGGAGAGCAATGGAATCCATGTGATATGGGGAAAAATACCCTGACTCTGGAGTCCCAAGACCTGGGTTCGAAACCTCTCTACACCTATGTAGGACCTGTGGGACCTTAGGAAAGGAATGTAACCTCTTATGGCCTCAGTTTCCTCTTCTATAGAATAAGAGGATTGGACAAGCCAAGTCCAAGGTCCAGGGAGCCTGGATGCCACGCCAATCTGGGCAATGATAGCAATCATGGAAATCCTAACCCTAAAAAGCAGTTGAACTCTGATGAATTATAACCAGCAGTCTCAGTCCTGGAAAACTCATAATGAAACACGCCTTCTTCCTCTCAGTGGTGGGGAGGGACGTGGAATGCGGTATACAGAATCAAATATGGTTGCAGTGTCAGATAGCTTTGCTTAGATGCTTTTTCTTTGTTGCTGGGAAGGCTTTCCATTATAGAAATGGAGTAAAGAGGAGGATCATGGTCTAAAACAAAAGGTGACAACAACGAAAAGAATTTTAAAAAATAAAATATTACAATGAAAAATCAGGTTAAAATGAGTGAAGCACTGATATTAACATGAACAAAGACATTGCTATGTTTTGTTATACATTTGTCAGATAAAAAGGAAATAAATGCCCAAATTTTACTTATGCTTGAATAATTTAGATTTTATTCTATAAATCAAGTTAACAATTGAATGTAATGACCCTTTTTTATTGTTGAAATGAAGGGGGCATTTTTTGTGGGATTCTGTTTTCCTTGAAATTGTTCCAGTCTAATTTTTAAAAGACAATTCTTGTTGGGGGCAGGGGAGTGACTTTAAGCAGCCCTATTTGGAGGCAGGGGCATGGGGCTCCTTAGATCCCTGAGCAGCTTCCCAGCATTCCTGATTCTGCATCTGTAAGCTGCTCAGGGTGACAGCTAGGGGATGCAATGGATAGAGTGCCAGTCCTGGAGGTAGCAAGTCTTCTTTTTGTGAGTTCAAATCTGGCCTCAGACACTCACTAGCTATGTGACCCTGGGCAAGTCACTTAGCCCTGTTGCCTCAGTTTCCTCATCTGTAAAATGAGCTGGAGAAGGAAATGGCAAACCACTCCAGTATCTCTTTCAAGAAAACCCCAAATGGGGTCACAGAGAGTTGGACACAAATGAAAAATAACTCAAAAACAAAGTTGCTCAGGCTGTATTTCTCATTCTTTCTGCAGTCAGCTGTATAAAAAGTCCACAAATCCTTAATGTGATCAAGTTGCCATCAGAATTCTTCCTTGTTTACTTCAATGGTATTTTATATCCATGATTTGAATTCCAATGCATTATTAATGGATCTCTCTCTCTCTCTCTCTCTCTCTTTCTCTCTCTCTCTCTCAATATAGGTGGAGAACAGACCAAAATATTATGGAAGAGAGTACGTATTATACTGTTCTTTATTTTAATAATTTAAAATGTAATCAGTTGGTGTGTCGTGCCATATGTTCTTAAATATTAAATATTAAAATATTCTAGAATTTATGGGTACTTTTCATAATAGCCATACTATAAGAATCTAACAATCAAGGGTAAAGGTAATCAGACTTCTTTGTACTAAGTTTTCTTCATGGCATGCAGGTGCTGGCTTTCTTTCCATTAATGTTGGAAGGGGAAATGCCTAAAGTCAGGTTATTTTCAAAATGAGCAGTGACTGAATACTCTTGCCATCTGGACCTTAATGTGGCCCCTGTAACATAAGGGGGGCTGATATTAATCCTTTATTTCATTTTCACTCAAATTTAATGTAAACTCTGGATTGTCTAACACTCTGAATGCAGTTAAATTGATGAAGATCCCACCTCTGACACTTGATATCTGTATGACTTTTCCAGTCAGTGTACAGGCCTAAGCCTCAGTTTCCTCTTGGGGGAGACATGCAAAGGGATGGAGAGTCCGGAGAACAGTGGGCATCTGCCTGATCTGAGGCAAAGTGCCCTGACTCTGGAATCCCAGGACCTGGGTTCAAAACCTGTATCTCCACCTGTGTAGGACCTGTGTGACCTTAGGAAGGAGATGTAATCTCCCATGGCCTCAGTTTCCTTTTCTGTAAAATGAGAGCATAGAACAAGATGGCATCTGGGATTCCTTCTGACCCCAGATCCGTGATCCATTCAGCAGATGGAAGACTGGATGAAGATGAGAAAAAGCCTTGTCATTACCATGTAACTTTATACGACCCAAATCAAGGTTCCTCTTGGCTTGCCTTAATAAGGTTATTTTCCTTTCCCTCCCTTTCCTTTCCCATTTGCTTCCCCAGCAACAGCAGCCTGCAGGTGTTCCATCTTGCAGCTTGTGCTTGAAGATTCTTAAGGAGGGGGATGCCCATGCCTTCCAGGAAAGCTCATTCCCTTTCTTATAGTTCTGATTGCTAGGAAGTGGTTTCCTGACATTTCAGCTGGTACCTGCTAAGATAGACACTGGGTGTTTGCCTTCGTAGTTTTGGTTTTGAATAAATGTCTTTTTTTTACATCACCATAATTTTCCTCAGTGTCCTTGCTCTTCCCTCCCCATCCCTGGCATCCCATATAACAAATACTACCTTTCTAAAGATATGAGAGAGAGAGAGACAGAGAGAGACAGAGACAGAGACAGAGACAGAGAGACAGAGAGAGAGAGAGAAAGAGGAGAAGGTGGAAGAAGAGGAGGAGGAGGAGGAAAAAGTCAGTATAATCTATCAATATATTGAAAAAGTCTAAAAAATATGTACAATGTCCATTACTTATTGACCCCCATTTCTGTAAAGGGGAGGCATAGAGTTCTCTGCTCATAGCTCTTCCTTAGAGCCATGTTCTTCATAACTGCCCATGCAGCTTTCTCTTTCATTTTTATGTGGTGTTCTCTCTGTTTACACTGTCATAATCACTGTGCACATTTTTTTCTTAGCTCTGCTGACTTCATTCAGCATCATTTCATGTAGATCTTTGCATGTTTCTCTGTATTTGTCCCATTTATCATTTCCTACAACACAATATTCCATTCAGGTATTCATGTACTTAGCTATTACTGAATCAGTGGGCATCTATTTTGTTTGTTTCTGATTCTCTCTTCTTACAAAAACAGAGGAAATCAGGTAGCAGTCAGAAGGTTTCATGGCCCTAGGCTCGGGGCTCAAGGCCAGTTTTTAACCCAAGCCATTCAAGGCTCTGGCTGAATTCTCCAAGGCCACATGAGTGAGGTTAAAAAAAATGTAAGTGCTCTAATTAAAGCTGCTATCTGCTACTAAAAATATTTTGCTATATATGGGGTTTTCTTCTTATCAATGGCTTCCATGAGACAGAAGACCAGTAATGGAGTCTCTGGGTCAAAGGACATGGACATTTTCTTCACTTTATTTGTATAATTGCAAATATCTTTCTAAAATGGTTATACTGATTCACAATTCCACCAACAATGCACTAGTGTGCCTCTCGCCCCACAACCCCTCCAGCATTGACGGGTCCCATCTTTTGTCATCTTTGCCAATTTTCATGTGACAAGGTGAACTCTTAGGGTTCATTCAGTTTGCATTTCTCTTTTGGTGATTTGGCACGTTCTTCTATGTGACTGTGAACCATTTGCAACTCTTTTTTTGAGGCCTTTTTGTTCCTATTCTTTAAATACTTCTTGGAGAGTAGCTTTCATTTCATACACACACATATACACATGCAGACATCATATACAGCTATGTCCCAATTAGTACGAATAGGGAATCCCACCAAGTGGACAAAAGTACGTAAATTTGCGTTATTTGAAGCTATAATTATGTAGTCCCAATCCAAAGGAAATATGTAGTGCATGTTCAAATGCAGCAACCACTTCACAGGATGTGCATGTGTACATGGATACATAGATATGAACTGTCTTCTCTATATGAAATCTGCCCATTGTTTCTATCTTTTGAATATCAAACCTTTATCAAAGAAATTTGGTACAAAGATTCTTCTCCTTCCTTCAATCATTCCCCTTCTTCCTTGCTGCATTAACTTTGTGCAGGAGCTTTTTGGTTTTGTTGTCTGCCTCTGTGTTGCCCCCACTGTGGCCCACTGGACAGGGCTTTGGAATCAGAGATGACTGGACTCAATTCCTCTCCTCAGACACTTATTGGCTGTGACCCTGAGCAAGTCACTTAATTTCTGATCCTCTGTTTCCTCAATTATGAGGGTATAATGGTAGCCCCTACCTTGCAGAGTAGTGAGGATGAAGTGAGATAATTTATGTAAAGCATTTTGCAATCCTTAAAGAACTATAAAAATGCTAGCTATTTTCAATAATAATAACTGACTTAAAGCTATTATTATAAATAATAATGTCACCCCCCCTCACCAGGTTGTTGTGAGGATGGAATGAGATTAAATCATAGGTTTAGAGTTGGAATGGGACCTTAGGGGATGTCAGGGACAGCCCCCTTATTTTTTAAAGGTAAAGAAACTGGTCCCAAGATATTAAATGACTGGGTCACAGTCATGCAGCTAAGAGTCTGAGGCAAGATTTGAACTCAGGTCTCTCCTGTCTTCAGGTACATGTGCCTGATAAGAAAAGGCACATAAGGCTTTTTGCAAACTTCAAAATACTGAATAATCGTGAGTGGTTGCAATGATTATCTTGTGCCCCTCTCAGTCACAGTGGGATGCTAGAACCACAGAGCCAGGCCCAAGCTCCACCAAGGAGTCAAGACCATCCTTCATCACTTGCCCTCTTAGCTCTACTTTTCAGGAATTAAAGGGGGGATTTCTCTTCAAGTCCTTCCAGGCTGAGCCCTGAGCTTCTTTCCCTCCCTTCTCTTCTTAGCCAGTCAGGTCTTCACGATTAATAGCCCACTTACCTGTCCTAACCCAACAGCCTCTCTCTAATTAGAGCATTTAGAATTTTTTTAACTTTACTCATGTGGCTTGGAGCCCTGAGCCCTGGGCCATGAAGCCTCCTGACTTCTAGCCCGGAGCATCACTAGGGCATTTTCCTCCCTTAAGGTTCAACATGCAAGGCCATACACTCCACACACCAAGGTAAAGACCCCCCATACCCCCTCTTCTCAGGAAGATTTGTCCTCATGGAAAAGAGGCCTGCCTGCCTGCCCTCCATGGGTTTTATCTTTATATCAGAGCTGCCCGTGGCACCTTAGAGTATCTTTGGGAGGCAGGAAGGTGGGAGAAGAATACAGGGTCCCTACTCCTGCTCCAATCAAGGAGACTGTCAAATCATCAGAGATGGTAGTTATAAATCACCAGAATTTCTCCATTTGAGTTTCATCTCCAATTTGATTATTTACCTGACAGTTATTTACCTATCACCGAATCTAGGGACTTCAGAGGCCGTCGAGTTTGAAGACAGGTTGTCCAGTAGATAGAATTCTGGGCCTAGAGTCAGCAATACCTGAGTTCACATTCAGCCTCAGACACTTACTAGCTGTGTCACCCTGGGTGAGTCACTTAACTGCTGAGAACCATCTGTAAAATGGTTATAATATCACCCGCTTCTCAGGCTTGTCGTGAACATAAAATGAGACAATATTTGTAAGACACTTTTCAAATCTTAAAACTCCATGTGAATTCTACCTTTCATTACCTAGCATAACAGCACCAATCACACAGAGTAGTTGTGAAGACTGAATGAAATAATGTATATAAGAGAAGGAAACAAGCATCTGTGACCCGTTACGTGTAGCGACTGTGCCAAGTGCTTTACGGTGTAATTTCAGTTATTCCTTACAACAACCCCAGGAGGCTGTTTACTTTTTTTACAATTGAGGCAACTGAGGCAGATGGTGGGTAAGTAACTTTACCAGGCTCACAGCGCTAGCTCAAGTCCAGTCTTCACATTGTCAGGTCCATTGCTCCATCCCCTGTACCACTTAACTACTTCAGGTAAACTTTAAAATGCTAAATAAATGAGAATTTTATAATCATAATAATAATTATTATCCACTCCTATCAGCTATGTTGGGGTAAAAGGACAGCATGACCAGGACCTGTCCTCCTTCTGATGGCCCCATTATCAGGAGCTTTCCTAACATCAACCCTGAATTTGCCTTCCTGTAACTTCCCCCTCCCCTGAAGGCTCCTCATTCCCCTCTTTCTGACCAGGTAGAACATGCCCATCCTCGGTCACATGGCAGCAGCTCTCCTTCTCTTCCCTCACCTCCCCAGGGCTTTCGAGGACCCCCAGTGGTGAGGTTGAATCCCCTTGTGTTTCTGAACAACTTGAATGAAAATATCAAAGGCTGCCACATCAAAATCTTAGCTGATAAGCGTTTAGGAGGGATAGCCAGTGCTTTAGGCATTAAAGGTGGCAGCCATGTGGCAGCAGTGAAGGTTGACAGGTGGGCAGGGCAGAGCACTCCACTGGCACCCTGGAAACTCTGGGAGAGCAAAGAAGGCCTCCAAACACCCTGGAAGGAGCATCTGTGGAAAATGTGGGAGGACCAGGTGAAAGGGACCACAGTCTTCATCACTGGAGGGAGCTGAGGAGGTCACAAGCCCATTGGTGTGTCGAGCCAACAGGACAGAAGAGAATCCAAAATAATTTGAATGGGAAGAGCTTATTCTGAAGATCTCCCCTAACTTGTTTATGTCCCCAGACCAGATTCTGACATCAGTGGTTTCTAGGCAGATTTGACCAAGCATGCAGAAATGCAAGGATGGTATAATCAGGGCATTGGATGCTTTCCCACACTCTGAAAGAATACTGACAACAGCAGCAACTCTCATGTGTATAGCTCTTTAAAGTTCGTAAAGTGCTTTCCAAATATGATCTCATTTGTCCTCACAATAACCTGAAGAAGTAGGTGCTGTCTCCATTTTATAGATAAGGAAACTGAGGCTGGGAGAGGCCCAGTGACTTAGCCAAAGTCACACAATCAGTAAGCATCTAATGGAGGATTTGAATTCAGGTCTTCCTGATTTCAGATCCAGGGTGATATCGATTGTTCCACCAAGCTGCCTACAGGAACTCGACTTTCAATCCAGAAACCAGTTCTTAGGGGGAATTACTTTAGCCAATCCTAGATAGACAGTCCTACTTTTAAAAAATTGACCGTTTGAAACTACAGAATTCAGAAAAAAAAAATTTAGCCAGTTGCAACAGTGGACTGAAACAACTGGGACTGAATTGACCAGGGCTGAATGCAGCATTCTGAATGTAGATTCCAAAACATTAATTGAACAGCTCAGATGAAGGAGACCCAGAATACAACTATTTGTGTAAAAAAAAAAGACCTTGGTGTTTGTGTTAACCACAAAAGGGGTTTCCACTTAATACAAACTCACAGGAGCCATCCATGGGACGGGAAGCTCAAAGGAGCTGGTAGGACCACTAATGGGATCATACTGTTTGCCTGCTGTCCAGACTATGGTATGCAGTTAGGACGACAACCTGCGGAGAGCTAGGCAGGCACTGCAAAGGAAAATGATCTGGGGCCAGAGTGGAGCAGCAGGAGGCCCCAGAGTGACTGCCTTTGGGAAAGTGTGTAACACATTTAATGAGCCCCAAACTTCTGTATTTTTAACACCAATATCCTTCCTGTGAGGTGGTGAGGCACGTGACCCGTGAATACTGTAGCCTCACGAGGATTAAAGTTGAGGCTCACCCAAAGGGCAATGGAAAGAGGCATGATGGGTAGGAGCAGGTCACCTCCCATTACAAACTGCCCAGGAGACCCTGGAGACAGGATGCCCCCAAAGACTGAAAAAGACTGACTAGGCTGGCCATGCTTTGAGCATGAGGGATGGGCAATGAACAGCCTGCCTGTGCCTTTGGTATATATACTTTACAGAAGTGGGGAAAAGCACTGTGGTCTGACCCTTTGGTGCTCCTTTCAATTTGATATCAAGGAATAAAACAGCAAAAGCTGTCCTGCAGGGAGAGCAGCCTTATTTCTCCATCAGTGATTTCCTGGGAGGATACAGACAGTTTTCTTGCCTGGGAAGGGGTGGGTGTCCATTTTAAGGTTGTAGGGAACTCCCAGTGAGGAATATCCCTCTGCCAGTGCAGATGAACAGCCAGTGTACAACTTGAAAGCCCTATAGAGTTGGGGGTTGGCGTGGGGGTATCTATTGAGAAGTTAAATGACTTGCCCCCCACCACAGAGTCAGTATAGCTCAGGCTGCCCCTTTCAGCTGATGCCATCATCATCCCATTTGTTAATCACTTAATCAATAAACATTTATTAAGTGCTACGTGTTTAGGTCTGGGAATACAAACACCAGAGTCAGTCCCTTCCCTCAAGGGAGAGGAAGGTGAGGGAAGTGGGCTTCAGAGCAGGTAATGAATTCCCCGAGGGGCAGAGCAAACACCCCATACTTAAGGGCCCCCCAGGTCAGCCATAGGAGGAAGCATAGCTAGGGGACATCATTGGCCCTAAACCTTTGGAGTGGTGCTTTCTTGCCCCCAGATCAGTCCCCATCTCTGTCACCATTAGCAAGGGAAACCTCATGTGGGGTGAGATTGGCTTCACAGCTATTCCCCCTACCTTGACATCATTGCTCCCCAGGCCATCGTTTCCCCCTCAGCTCTTGTTGGCCTTAACATGGAAGTAGCTGTTGTGCTCTGTTCTGACCAGGGGGCTCAGGCTGTGATGTCCTTCTCCTCCCACAGGTTCCATGGGATCATCTCTCGGGAGCAAGCCGACGAGCTTCTTGGGGGTGCAGAGGGGGCCTATATCCTCAGAGAAAGTCAGCGCCAGCCCGGCTGCTACACGCTGGCACTAAGGTGAACTGTGACTTTGCATCATCATTTCCTTTCTAAAGTCACTGTGGACTGTAAATAAGGTTTTCCCCTGCAGGGGATAGAATTCCGGACTGGGAGTCAGTAAGACTTGGGTTCAAATTCCACTAAATTTTGCCAACTTCGCAGTTGTGTGATGTTAGAGAAGTCACTCAGATTCCCTATGGAGGTAATTAATTCCCTGAGACTTATCTACTGTCACAGACAAGCTATGATCCTCATGGTGGGTATTTACACACCAAGTGCTCCCTGTGTTGGGGAAATCACGGAACGCCCCCCCATACTGGTGCATCTCTGTAGCATCCAGACCCATGATCACATCAGGGTAGAAACTCCCAGAGTGGGGACTCCCTTCACCAAGGTGGGTCAGCAACTCTTATATAACTTAGAGTATTGAGAGAATTCCTGGCTGGTGTTGAGAGATTAAGTAACTTGTTCAGGGGTCTTACCAGTAGTATAAATGAATGGATGGATGGATGGATGGATGGATGAATCAATGAATGGATGGATGGATAGATGGATGAAAAAATTGAAAAAGCACCTACTAAGAGCCTCATATATGCTAGACATATGCAGATACAAATACAAATGTGAGGGCATCCCTGCCCTCAAGGAGCTTACATTCTAACAGAGAAAATGTGTTTAGGAGAATTGTGACCTAGGAAGGGTAAAGGCTTAGGGATGTAGAGGAGGGGTATAGGGCAATTAGATAACATCTTCCTTAAGCTATGGTTCCTAACTGGTCCCAAAGACAAGTGGTAGAAAAGGGGAGGGCAGAGTTGGGTGGTAGAGGGAGGGGGTAGCTCCAGTGAGGGTTTACCAGTTAGCATGGCCCCAGGGCAGGAGCTGGAAGGCTGTATAGCAGGAGTGGTAGCCAAGGCATAGCAGGAAGATGTGGTTGGGGAGCAACGGCCAGCTGAGCTCCCTTTGGTCATTAGCTCAAACCCAGGTATTCCTGACTCTGAGGCCACCACTCTATTTGCTGCACCAATTCCTGCTTTTAAATAAATGTGTGTTCCATTTATCCTGACAGCATCTTAACACATTTGAAAAATAGTCTGACATATATATGAGTGAGATATATTATTTATTCAGTCCACAGAAGGAATATTTGCTTATTTATTATGCTGGCATTCATGCTGCATATTGTGTTGGAGCTGAATAAAGATAAAATGAAATCACAGACCCTTGGCAATAACTCAGTGCACCCCACCAATTGAGAGCCCCAGGTCTAGAGGCAGGAGGATGGGTGTGCCAAGTGGGGCAGAGGGACACAGGGGTTCTAATACTCTGGAAGCAGCAGTGTTGCCCACAGTAATGGCAACAAGCCCCTGTCCTCTCCTTGCCCCCAGCTATTTCTAGACCAGTCTTCAATGACAAAATACAACATCCATTCCTATTAAAAACACAAGAAAATATAATGGAGCCTTCCTTAAAATGTAAGTAGCCTAAAGCCATCAGCAAGTATCGTATGTAATGGGGATGAGCTAGAAGCATTTCCAGTAAGATCAGGGGTGAAACAAGCATGTCCATTATCACCACTATTATTCAGTATGGTACTAGACCATAGTGTCAGGTTGTTGGTAAGTTGGGACTGTGCTGTACTGTGGCTCCTCTTTGAGGATGGTATGAATGGCAATGCTAGCATTGTTTGCATGTCTGCCTGACTGATTGTTCTTAATAACCCATCACAGCTGCCAATGAATTCTCTCCTTCTCAAATGTGCAGGTTTGGAAACCAGACCCTTAACTATCGTCTTTTCTACGATGGGAAACACTTTGTGGGAGAGAAGAGGTTTGAATCCATCCACGATTTGGTGACAGATGGCTTGATCACGCTGTACATAGAAACAAAAGCCTCCGAATACATTTCCAAAATGACAACAAACCCTATCTATGAACACATCGGCTATGCCACTTTGCTAAGAGAGAAGGTGTCCAGAAGACTGAGCAGGTCGAAGCATGAATCGAGAAAAACGAGTGTAACCAGCGAAGAGCGTCCGGCAGTTGAAAAGGTAAATCTCCGTCTGTAGAAAGAAAATTACTTTTGTGGTTTTTATTCCTCGTTTAAGAATTGGCTGAGTTTTTTGTTTTTTTTTTTAATGTTGTAAATTACTTTGAAAATCCCCAATGATCCTATTGAAGGGGGAGTCTCCTCAACTCACTGTTCATTATGCAGACATTGAAACTATGGTTTGGAGCACTGACATTAACCAATGGCTATGGCAAACAGCCCCTTTCCTTTAACAGCTATTTGATGATGTCTCTGCCCTTAGCAAGGTAATAACTCTAGTATTTGAACCTGGCATTTGGCTCAATATGTTAGTATTTGAAAGGCTGTCAAATGGAGGATGGAGCAGCATTCATCTGCATTGGAAGTCACCAAGTGTCAGGCTGAACTTAAAAATAAGGCAAATCTCCCTAGTTAATCAACCAACAAGCCATAAGTAGAATGGACTGGAGATAATAGGTTGCCCCACCTACTGGAAACCTAGCTGAAGCTCAGTGAGCACTTACTGACTCCTATGCAGGTAAAGGTTAGACTTAACTCAGCAGCCTCCTAAGTACCTTCCATCTCTGAGACCTGGGCATCCTGTGATTATGAATCCTACTGGCCTATTTGCCACACAGCGAAAAGTACTTTCAACTAGCTGCAGATCCACACATACATAAAATGGACTGGTGGATATTTGGGGTATGGATCTTAGTTTTTGTTCTCTTTTTTAAATGCTGTAGGGATGTGCTTTCTTTTATATTAATACTACTTCCCAGTGACTCTCCTCCCACCACAACAGACTCAACCAATCAACCAACATTGATTAAGTGCTTACTAGGAATAAGACATTATGCTTTACTTTCAGAAAAATGAAACACCTTTGAGGAGTTTATATTCTTTCAGAGAGATGACCTGTATTAGCATCCTTGTAACACATCAGTATCAGTGATAAAAATTGCTAGAGTCTACCCACCTCAGTTAGAAGAAGGGGGATATTTCTCCTTCAGGTCTCTGCAATCAAGGTGGCTGCACCTTGATCAGAATTCTGAAGTCTCGCAGTCTGATGCAATTACTTTCCAAAGTGGAGACTAGCCCTGATTGCACAGAAATGTCATTATTTACAAATGTTTTTCTCTGGGGTGTGTGGGCATTTTCACAGACTGTCCCCCACATCTAGAGCCCTCACCCTCTTCATCTCTACTTCCCGGCTTTCTTTAAATCCTACCTAATGTTCCACCATCTACAGGAAGCCCTCCCTGATCCACTTTGATGCTACAGCTTCCCTTTGTTGCTTATTTCCAATTAGTCCTGTCTCTTTTTTGTCTTTACTTAGTTGTTTCATGTTGTCTGTCCCATTCGACTTTGAGCTCCTTGAAATCAGGGACTATCTTTTGCCTTTCTTTGTATCTTCTGGGCTTAGCTCAGTGCCTGACCCATAGTAGGTGCTTAATAAATGTGTATTTATTTATTCATTAGAAAGGCTTTACTGGGAATGTCAGGATGATGGTTGTGGTCAGTGTTATGTCTTGGAAGATTAGAAGATAGTGATCAAAGCCTTCTGTATGATTGGTCTTGCCTTTGAGGGGATTGGAAAGTTATTGACTGAGAGTATATAATGCCCAGGGGAAAGATGAGCACATGATACAAGGATGTTTTTGTGTGTGAGACAATCAGGCTTAAGTCACTTGCTCGGGTCACACAGCTAGTAAGTGTCTGAGGTAGGATTTGAACTCAGGTCTTCCTGACTCCAGGGTCCATGCTCTATCCACTGTGAAACCCAGCTGCCCCTGATTCAAGGATTCTTAACCTGTATAAACATCTTCAAAATAAATAAATATATAATTATATTTCAATATAATTGGTTTCTTTTTAAGCCCAGGCTTTTTTGTTTTATACATTTTAAAATGTTATTCTTAGAAGACACCATAAGCTTTACCAGACTAAAAAGGAGGTCCATGACCAAAAAGGGAAAGAACCCCTGTGACAGAGGGACAGGATGGCAGGAGCTGATTTCATTCTTCCTGTGTTTTCATAGCTCTGAAAGACAACACCACAATTTTCTCATAGAACTTTTTTTTTGATGTGGCCCCTTTACAAACCATCTGCTTTGCTCTGCCCTAACCATGTTCTCCTGAAACAAAGTGACAGCCGGCCAGATGATTCTGCAATGATGGAGCCCATGCTGGGCTGATCTTCCAAAGCAAGCAAGGATAAGGACAGATATCAGGAGGCAGAGCAGGGCAGGGCCAAGAGTGTTCCTTCTGTTCGTGGCTAATCTGTCATTAGAATAGAATGTTCCTCCTCTTCCCCCTCCTTCCCCCATCCCTACTAGGTATGATCAGCACTAAGACCGAGGAGTCTCCAGTGGTTTTCCAGTGGGGTTACAAGGAATCAGATCCAAAACTGGGAGGAGAAAGAGTGGTCATCTTGCCATGTTGGCAGGAAAGGAAGGTGGTCTTAATTGATTTTCTAATTGAGCTTTCTAGTCCAGGAGAATGAGTTTCCATCCGGCCAGCAGCTGTTCCATGAAAAAATGATTTGTCATTTCTTCTCCTTTCTCGGAGCTTCCGTGTCTCCAGAGAAACTGTTGCTTCCTTTTGAAATAAATCACTGGGGAGGAGGGGGTTGGTCAGGTTTCTGGCTGTTTGCTTCAAGAAGAAAAAAAACTTATATTCTGGGTTCACTGTTTGTTTATTTTTCATCCTAGAGTAAATTTTAAATGTCTATTTATCAAATCTATTCCAAAGTCATTTTCTTGGTGATTTTCTCTCCTTGCACGTGTGTCTATATGTGTCTATGTTTATGGATGCCTTTTGTTTTTACACCAAAGTAATTCTGTGCTACACACTCACTCACACACACACACACACACACACACACACACACACACACACACAAACACACATGGACCCTATCTTGTAAGTGGAAGGAACCCCAGTTCAAATCCTACCTTTGGATCTTCCCATCTGTCTTGACTTTAACCCAGTCACTAATAACCTCCATGGACCTCTGTTTGTTCATCTGTAATAATATGAAGGTATTGGACTAGATCAGAGGTTCTTAATCCGGGGTCCACAAACCTCCAAGTGGTCAATAGGTATAGATTTCAAGGGATCTGCCACTCTGGATGGGAAAAAACGACATCTTTACTTTCAGTAGCCTCTAGCTGGAATTTATAAATTAGAACCATAATTCTGAGAAGAGGGTCCAGACGCAGCCACAGGCTGCCACAGGGGTTCATGACACAAAAAAGGTTAGGAACCCCATGATTCAGTCCTCTCTGAGATGTCTCCCAGCTCTAGAATTGTGACCTTAAATATAGAAACCAGTTAAACAAAGCCTACTGGCCAAATGACTGCATCTGATAGCAAGTGCAACACTCTATCTCCATGGTCCTTCACCTCCCTCCTCAAGAGGACAGTAAGTTTGTCTCCTGCATTCTTTGGGACCAAGATCAGTCTCTGAGATGTGTCTGGGTTCCACTGTATTTGGGCATTTTTTCTGCCTACTCTTTTTTGGGTTATTCTGTAGCTCATTTCTCCCAATTCTGGATCCCTTGCAGTTTATACGAATTTTCAGGTAATTATGAAGAGAAAACAAGGGAGCCAACCTTAACAGCTGTGAAGGCACAAATTGGGACTGTGAAGCAAATTTTAAACAACCCTGAGAACTGTTTGCTTGTAGTTGCCAGTCCAAGGGCAGTGACTCCCACTACAGGGTGATGCACAACCAACCAGCAAGTGAAAAGTTGAGCCAAAGTCATTTCCTTAGTGAGCAGATGAAGGGTTACTTGGCACTTTAATTTACATACTGGTTAGATTTCATATTTTTGATTCCTCATCTTCAGCCCAAAAACAGTTGAGGAAAGAATCATACTTTTCAGTGAGGAGAGAAAAGCAAAGCCTCAAAATGTGTATTCCCCTGGTAACATTCTACTATGACATTCATTCTTTACTGATCAAAATAAGGTTGAAATGCATTACCCTAAGGAAGACTCATCTTTCTGACTTCAAATCCAGCCTCTGAGACTTAGTAGTTGTGTGACCCTGGGCAAATCACTTCACCCTGTTTGCCTCAGTTTCCTCATCTGTAAAATGAGCTGGAGAAGGACACGGCAGACCTCTCCGATATCTTTGCCAACAAAACACCAAATGGGGTCATGAAGAGTCAGACATGACTGAACAACAAAAGAGGTAGAGAACAGAAATTTGAAGAATGGAGGCAGGCTTAGAGAGGAGCTTAGCTAGTAGAGGCTGAAACGGGTCATCCCATCAGACCCTAAAGACAGTTTGGTCCTTAGTAAGGGTGAGATGCCAGGGGCTGCTTGTTCCATTATTGGGCTTTGTAAGCCACTCAGTAAAAATCTGGCTGTTGCTTCCTGATCTGCATTGACAAGTGAATTTATGAAACGTTTTGGGTCTTTGTGGAGATTCTGTTTCCCCGATGGGCAGGTCAATGGGCGGTTGCCATGGCAGCAGTAAGTAGAAAGGAGAAGACACAAATGAATCGAGCGACTTAGAACTGCCTGGGGGGCCTGTTGGCTCCGATAATAGCAAATCAGGAAGGTTTTAATGAGCGAAATGGTTCAGTTTCTGAACAGACCTCCCTTACAGGCAAAGAAGGGACTCCTGTGCCAAGTTACTTACATTTTATTCATCTGCCCATTTGTGTTATTGATCATCTCCAGAGTAATCCAGAGAGAACATGTTACACTTAGATCAGGGTAAACTGACAGTGTTCATGATAAAAAGAAATAACCAATTGATCTAACTTTGAGTGGCTTCCTGGACATTTTTCTTTTTTCTTTTTTTATCAAAAAAAAAAAAGTCTAATTAAGGATGTATGCATTCATTCATTCACTATTCAAGCAGTCATTAAGCACCAGAGATAAAAAATGGCATAGCCCCTGTGCTCAGGAAGCATTCGTTCCACTAGGGTGAAACAGCACATACACAGTTAAATAAGGACAAAGTATGTAACCAAGTAACATGAAAATGCTTTCAGATAGTTCTAGATTCCATGATTTTGTCAAAGTGGGACCTCCCTGCTGGTACAGATCACCCTCCCACTCTCTCTGACTTAGTGCTCATCACGCCTGCTTGCATATCTGTGTGTATGTGTGTATCAATGTGTATATATGTGTGTGTATGCACGTGTGTGTATAACATTTTTATTTTAAAATTTTTTATTTAAAACTTTAAATTTTATTTAAAACTTTAAATTCCAAATTCTATCCTTCCCCTCTCACCTCCCCTAGGGTCACACAGTTAGTAGGAGCTTGAGGCTGGGTTTGAGTTCAGGTCTTCCTGACTCCAGGGCAATCTATCCACTCCACGACCCAGCTGCCTGTAGAGATATAATGCCTTCATTTTATGGATGAGGAAATAGACACTGACAAGTTAAGTGACTTTACCAAAGGTCCCACTGACTCAGGATTCGAACTCTAATCCTATGACTCTTAAATTCATCACTAAATTAAATGTGGCTTTTTGAGTTAGCTGTGCAGTTTATATCCCTGCTAGGTGGCAAATTCCATGAAGGCAAGAGTCCTGTACAGCCTAAGCTTTTTCTCTTCTCTAGCCAGTGGCATATTCTCTATACATAGGTCCCTTACCATGTATGCTCAGTTACCAGCTACTCAGAATGAGACACGGGAAATCCTTAAGTTCTATTTTAACTACCCATCAATAGTCTCACCCAGCAGCACTGCCCATTTAAAGTGCAGACCCTCAAATACAGAAGCTACTCTTTCCTAAGTCCTCATTTCACTTCTACCATAACCCCTAACTGGCTATCGGTTCACAGAGAAGTTAGTCATCCCCAAGACTTTGCCAAATGCCATTAAATAAACAACCACAACTATTTATAGGGCTCATACTGGGAGGGGTGTTCTGGGAGCTCTGGCTCCCTTGTCTCTTCCTTAAATGTTCACCCCACTTATCACAATAGCATCTCCACAGGAACACTGAATATTATTTAATAAATGACCATGTGTTCTTGGTGCTACAAGGGAGAAGGGAAAATGATAAAATCCCTTTCACTTAATCAAAGACAATTTCATGGTGGAGATCAGGTTTGTAGAAAGTTTGGAGAGACCACTTGCCCCAGGCAGAGCATTGAAAGCATCAACGCCTGTTGCTTCTTCAGATTTCTCCTCTGGCGATCACAGCTGGTTCTAGGGTGGGGTGGGTGGTCTCAGTTATGTCGGTGAGGTCTGTCTGTCCAGCCCAGGCACACTTATGCACTGGAGCTTGGGGGAAGGGGGTACGTCTCTGAGAATGGGTGGGTGGTCTCAGTGATGGAGGTGGAGGAGCTGGGGAGCCAGCTTCTCTGCTTGGCCTGAGGTCTGTCTGTCCACCCCAGACACTCATCCACAGGGGTTTGAGGGGGGCGGGGCACATCTCTGAGCATAAGCTGCCAAGATTCAGCTGCCATCTTTTATTTCCCTTCCTTGAACGCGCCTCCCTGGACAAGTCCCCAGATTGGCCCCGTGCAGCCTGAGTGCCTAAAGAGACCAATTGCAGGCCCAAGCCCAGACCACCAGGAACATTATAATATGTAGCCTGCATCCCCTTCCAAAGCATCCATCTGCCCCAAGCCAAAGGATGCAACCCGTGAAGGATGTCTGCGGGAACACTGCCACCTCGTGGCCAGTGGAGGCATGCCAGCTAGGCGATGCTCCTAAAGAGTTGGCTATATCTTAGGGGCAGGTAAGAAAGTCTGGTCTTAAACAGGAGACATTGGCATCGAAGTGGGTAGAACGCCAGCCTTGGAGTCAGGAAGTCTCGAGTTCAAATCCTCTTTCAGACTCTTACTAGCTGTGGGTGACCCTGGGAAATGACCTAACTTTTTAAGCTTCCATTTCCTCAAATGTGGAATGGGATGATGATAGCCCCTGCCCTCCAGGGCTGTAGTGAAGATCAGAGGAGCCGGCTATCACTCCTCTGCTTCGTAGCTTGTGTCAATCAGCAAACCAGCAGGCATTTATTGAGCACCCACTCTGTGACAGCCTCTGCCCCAGGCTCATGAATAGATGTGTAATGTCCTTACAGAATCAAGGAAGGCAGAGGCCAAGCTCATCACCCACCAACAGACCAAACCCTGGGTCCTTGCTAAAAAAATTAAAATACTACTTTCACATCATCGGTGAGATGCTTGAGTGACTTTTTTAAACTTTCAATCAACAAACATTTTTTAAGCACCTACTAGATGACTCAGTGGATGGAGGTTGACCCTGGAGTCAGGAAGGCCTCAGACACTTACTAGCTGTGTGACCCTGAGCAAGTCACTTAACCTCTGTTTGCCTTCTCTAGTGGATTAAGGCAATGGCAAACCTCTCCACTATCCTTGCCAAGAAATCCCATACAGGGTCACAAGGAATCAGACATGACTGAACAGTAGCTGGGCACTATGCTAGGCCCTGAGGGTTCAGAGAAATGAAATAATCCCTGGCCTCGAGTAGCTTATGTTTTGGCAGAAGAATTCACCATGTTCCCCGAGAAGCAGATGCACAATCCTAGCTGGGTCCATCCAGGCTACATCCCCATCTGGAGGAGAGGGAAGGTCTTCTCAGAAGAAGACACGGGGGGCCAGACAAGTCATCATTTGCTTTCTGCTAGTTTTCTCATCTATAAAATGGGCACTTTGGGCTAGAATGATGATCTCTCTGGTTTCTTCAAGCTGTGAATCAAGCCTACAAGCCACTTCTGTGCTTGGTCTTTCCCTGGAAGAGACCTGCCCCCAGCGGAGCAGAGACCCAGAAAGATGTAGCCTCCGGGGCCAAGGAATGCAGGGCCTCCTGGCTTGGGGCGTGGAAGGGCTTCTTCACCCCTGATGCCCTTCTTGATCCCAGGGACTGAAGCAGGCAGGAGCCAGACATGATTTCCCTGATGATTTGCATCGACACTAATGGAAATCCAAACACCAGGGCTCTGCGGTAGATTGTTTGTTTCTGTTATTTCTGGGGCAGTTTGTAAAACAGGGATTACTCATTTCTTAATAATGAAGCATCTGGCTGCTTTATGGTGGTTGTTTATAAATGTGTCTGCTGGCTTTGGCTCCTATTATAGTTGATCACTGAAGGATTTCCCCAGCTAATATTTCACTTTCTGCCCCCTTTCCATTTGCAGACTTGGTAAAATCCAGGCATCAGGAGAGCTTAGAGCTAACGAACAGCAAAAAGACAGTTTTATCACTTTCCTCTGGGTTTCTTTATGTCATCCCCTTTTTTCTTTCAATTTGTTTTAATTATAGTGGGTACCCTTTTTAACACTAGCATTGAGGAGGACAGTCGCTAAGGAGGGGCAGTCAGGAAATCAGGCACAGACCTGAGAAGTACCTCTTGGGTACAGAGCAGACTTAGAGAGGGTTCTGGCAGAGACCCTTTGATTCCAACATACCCCTACTAGACCTGTATTCTAAAGAGATCAAAGAAAAAGGAAAGTCACCTCTTTGTACACACACACACACACACACACACACACACACACACACACACACACACAGAGACACACACACACACACAATATTTACAACCCCTCTTTTTGTAGCAGTCCAAAACTAGAAGCCAAAGGGATACTGACCTATTGGAGAACGGATAAAAAGTTAGAGCGTATGAATGAGATGGGAATTACTGTACCAAACGGACAATTTCAGAGGAAACGGAGAAGGCCTTTATGATCTGATGCATGAAGACATGAGCAGAATTAGGAGCTCAATTTATATGCCGAAGACAAACAAAATTATTGAGAAAAATAACTTGAACTCTGATCAATGCAGTGATAAACAAGAAGTCCAGAGAAGTAATGATGAAACATGCCGCCCACGTTTGGCCAGAGAGGTGGCAGATCTAAACATGCAGAGGAAGGCATATATTTTTGGACACAGTCAGTGTGGGGACTTTTTTGGCTGGACTATGTATATTTGTTATGCGGGTTTTATTTTTTATCTAAATTGTTCAATTTGGAAGAGGGGTATTGAGACAGAGAAATAACAAATGCATATAAAATTATTGTTACTTTTAAAGAGATCTGAATCAGAAGAGAAGATAGGCACCCCCTTCTCCCAATACTACTCGACTCAGGGTCAGATTTCACTGCTCCCACCCCTAGCTGAGTGTGTCTCTGGTGCTCAGCTGTTGAGGGTCATGAAAGGACTCTTCCATTGTCTCATCACCGAGTGGAGGTAACCATGGCTTCTTGAAGGTTCTGCCAGCAGATCTGGAAAGCCTCTAGGGATGGTATTTATTTGTCCAACCTGGACAAGTGGAGAGAGGGTCATTTTTAGCTGGGAGTCAGGGTGATGACTTCTTTTACCACAGTGTCTCTCAAACTCCACTGACTGAGTCATGAAGGGGTTGGGATCTGCATCAGTAGGGAGACTGCCCTTACAAGCAAAATGACCTGTCCCTTGAAGTATTGATTGTGAGGAACAATGCCTGACTATCCAATCCTCATGTTTCCTAGAAGGCCTTTACTAAATATAGTTCTGCTGGGATGATACCACAGGACCAAGGCCAGACCTGATTCTAATTCAGATTTTAATAAGCCTCCTATAAAGTATTCTTTAATTTTCCCTGAAATCAAGGCATAAGGAAAATGCCACCCCCCCTCCTCCAGTGAACTATGGTTGGTTAATTTGAAATGTCTAAACAGGACATTTTACTCCAGAATAATTTTCCACTTCTATTATTTCCCTTTAAGAATACCCAGGTCCAATCACTCTGGCACAGTCTTATCTACTTGCAGCTCTGGGCTGAACTGCTTTTATCATGAAGGGCATCTGTCTGGGGACAGACCTCAGAAGAAGTGTTTGTTCATCACAGACAAGCCAAGCCCCTTCCGTGGCTTGAAAGTTCCCCCATGAGTCCTCTGCCTTGAGAAGGATGCATTCTCCAAGGGTTGGCATGACCTGATTGATAGGCTTCACTAAATCCCAAGGCAACCAGACCTTTGGCATCAAGCTTTCATCTCACTCCTTTCTAGTGTGTAGAAAAATGAATGAGGAGGAGCTGATATCGGCGCCGTATTTGGCCTTTTAAACATTTAGGAGGTTGTCTGCCTTCCAATTCACCTCTTGTCATAGCCTTGAGATTTATAGCCCTAAAAATGTATAAATAAGGAGAGCTACCCATGTGTATTATCCTTCAGGGCTCGAGCCCACTCAAGTTTGTGAGAAGAAAGTGCTGCATAGACTGTAAGATTCAGCATGGCCTTGGGGACGGTGGTGGTGCTTGTGTCGGGGCTCCATCCTTGTTCCCATCATGCAGCAGGCGAGGAAGTCTTCTGGTCAGCAGCCACACCAGCCTCCTTCATTCCCCACTCCAAGCATTTTCCCTCCCTTGTCCTCCGTGCCTGGAATTCTGTCCTCACATCTGCCTCCTGACTTGTGGTCTTCTTCAAGTCTCAGCTTAAATCCCCTTCTGCAGGAAGCCCTCCCACGGCGACTGCCCATTGCAGCCTAGCTGTGGCTTTTCCCAGGCCTCCCCCATTAGACTGTGAACTTCTTGGGAGCAGGCACTGTTTGGGGGGAGGAGGGAGGGCTTCTTTTCAACCCAGACCTTAGCACAGGGCCTGGCATAGGGCAAGTGTTTGACTTGGTTCGTCTTGTTCCAGACAAGTTAAATGTTTGGCCAGAGATCCTGCAGGTAATGAGTGTTATAGTCAGGATTTGAACCCAAATCCAAGTCTAGCTCTCTGTCCCCTGCAGCACTCTTTGGGGGTGTTAGCCGATCATGTTCCTCTACTCTTGCTACATTTGGCTGTTCCAGGTGTGGAGTGAGAAGGGACCCTCCTAACATTATATCGCTAACTCCAACAGATTGTCCCGCTGCAGTCTGTTGTCGTAAGGTAGCTAGGCTGGCCAGTGCTTCTGAAAAAGATCCAGGGGTTTTAGTGGACTGCAAGCCCAGTAGGAGTCTGCATTGTGACAGAGCTGCCAGAGACCCTCCTCGTCTTCATCTGGTGGTCCTGCTGTGTGCCCCCTTGTGCCAGCCATACCTGGATTGCTGTGTTTGGTCCTGACTGCCACAGTTTAGAAAGGACGTTGGTGAGAAAGAGAGTGTTCAGAGGAGAGGGACCAGGATGATGAAGGAGCCAGAGGCTGTGCCATAAGAGCATTGGCTGAAGGAAGCGGGGGCGTCTAGCTTGGAGACGAGAACCCGTAGTAGAAGCATAGAGTCCATCTCCGTGGAGCCGGGGTAGCTGTCTCCAAGGACCTAAAAGGCATATACATATGCAGAGGATTATTTATATACATATAGGGATTAGGCTGGTTCTGATTGGACCTAGTGGGCAAAACAAGGAGCCAAGAACGAAGGTCTAAAGGGACCGCTTAGTCTTAAAGTAAGGAAACCTCCCCAACAATTGGAAAAGTAGAATGGGCTGCCCACCAAGGGAGCTCCTCCTCCTCCTCATTGGAGGCAGAGGCCAGATGCCCCTCAGGTATCAGACAGCATCAAAGATGCCAAGGTCACCCACCCACTGCATCCCAGGACAGCACCAGTTGTCTGGACTTGTGTCCTGCTGCTGGACTGTGGGAGACACAGTGAGGCTGATAACTGAGTGGCTCTGCCTCACTTAAATCCAATCCACACACAAGTCAAGCCATCACCCTCCTGATGTCTTTGGTCCTCTCTGAACACAAAGGACAGGACTGGCAGAGGCAGCTGGATGTGAAGGGACGAAGGCTGGGCTAGGGAGTTGGGAATCCTGGGTCAAGTCCTAACTCTTATTCAGCTTTTCTGGGTCTGCTTCCTTGTCTGTCCAAGAGTAGGCTGGCCCAGGTGATTGCTAAAGGGTCTTTAAAGCCTCTAAAGCTCAGTGATTCCATGTCTGAGAGAAAGTAAGACCAGGACTTTGTTGGGAATGGAGTAGGACAAGACCTTTGGTCAGTTAACTTTTACTTGCCAATGGTCCTTATACATTAAGGAGGGGCATCTCCTGCCAATTTAAAATTGTGGATTCAAATGTTCAAACCAAAGAGTCCTGGACTGCAGATTGTCAGGTTTGGAGATTGAGAGCTAGAATAGACCCTTTACAGATGAGAAAACTGAGGCAGAGAAGGGTCCTGTGTCCCCCTGCTGCCATGTATCAGAAGGGGCATTCAGACGCGCATCTCCCTGAGTGCAAGTCCAGAATCCTACCCTGCCTCCATGCTGTGTCTAACCAAGAGAAAACTGAGGCAAACAGGGTGAAGGGACTTGCCCAGGGTCACACATCTAGTCAGTGTCTGAGGTTAAATTCCAACTGGGGAAAACAAGTCTTCCTGACTCCAGACCCCTGTGGGCTCTGAGCACTGTGGCACCCCCTAGCTGCCCCTAGAGTCTCAGAGAGTGTGTGTCTCAGGATATCTCAGATTATATGTGCACACACATATGTGTATATACCTAGATATACATATGCCCACATCTGTACACATACCCACATGCATGTATGAGCATCCCTTCCACAGCACAGCTGGCCCATCATAGTTTTGATATATCATGGGTCAGCATAATAAGTTAAATGGGAATTTCTTGGGAATTTAGTAGAAGATAACATGTGAAGGCCAGCAGACAACACAGAAGTGTTTAGAAACTCAGAAACGCATAAAATATATGTATAGTATTATATGATATCAACATATTTTATCTTTTAATAGCATAAAAAAGCCAGACCTTCTCTGATATGAAGGGAAGACCAAAAGTTTTTACATGGATTTTCCAATTATGTGGGGGGGGGTGCTACGTCCTAACACATATATACATACACACACATGAATCATTGAAGGGATAACTGTAAACATGTATGTGTATATGCATACATACACACACCATGGAAGGGATAACTGTATACATATGTGTGTATATACATACATACACATATAATCAGTGTTAAATGGGGTGGTCCAGTGAGATTTCATTTATTTGGTCTTAGCCAATCAGAACCAAAGGAACAGTGCAAAGGGAATGCTGGCCATCTGAAGGGGGCTGGAAGTTTTCTCCCCGCTTGGTTTAAAGGATCAGTTTCCACATGGTGCACCTATGGCCAAAGCTTAGACCAGCCCTGCTTGGGTGGGCTTTGTGAGGTCATTACTACAGGTCTGACACTTGCTGGTAGCTGGTACCTTGGAGCCAGTGGATTGATCTTTCTGGGCCCCAGTACCTTCATCTGTAAAGAGGGCATGAGGGGGTTAGAGCAGACTGCTTCTGAGGCCCCTTCTGGCTCTGATCTGTGACCCCCTACTGGAAATCCCTTCTCTAAGCATCTTCTGGATGGACTTGTCCATGCGATGATATGGCTTTGACACTAGGTGGCAGGTTTTCCTTAAAGTTTCCAGGAACTGAAACTAGCTTTAGTTGTATTAAGCTCTCAAAGAAAGCAGTGAGAAGTTTTTGCAGCTGTTTTGTTTGGTTTGGGGGGGGGCGGGGTTGATATGGATTTTCCCCCACAGACTTAGGAGGTCTCATACATGTGAGGATTCTCTCCAAAGATGCTGAATCCTATCCATCCACACCTGCCCACCCTGCCCCACATTCTCCCATGAGTTCATTTACAAGGGGTCCACCCCAATGTGCTGGGGGGATGGCAGAGGGAAGTGCTTTCCCTGGATCCCTTGCTATAATGGCACTCTCAATCATTTCCAATGGACCAGCCCATCTTTTCCAGCCATACAACTCTGATAATGCCTTTGAGCTGCTCCTGGCAAGTTTTCACTGGTATATTGCCACCTATTCAGGCCTCCACGGGCCCCTCTATTGTCTTCTGGGAGACCGGGAACTTTAGTCTTTGGGAGGCTCTGTCACTCAATGAGTCCCAGCCCTGTACTGTCCCCAGAATAATAGTGATGTTTAAAAAGGTCTTTTTTTGTTTTTGTTTTTGTTTTTAGGAAGAAACCAAAATTCAGAAAAAATTTGGCACAGTGGGAAAGTCAGGATTCGGAGGCCAGGGGCCTGGGTTAAAATCCCAGCCTTAGGACTCCCACAACTCCCACAACTACTGTTGTTGTTCAGTCATTTCAGTCGTGTCCACCTCTCTGTGACCCCATTGGGGGTTTTCTTGGAAGATACTGGAGTGGTTTGCCATTCCCTTCTCCAGCTCATTTTACGGATGAGGAGACTGAGGCAAACAAGGCTAAGTAACTTGCCCAGGGTCACACTGCTAGCAAGTGACTGAGGCCAGATTTGAACTCAGGTCTTCCTAACTCCAGGCCTGAGCTCATCACTCAGCTAATCATAGGTAGGATCTACACAGGGCTTTAAGGTTTGCAAAACACTTAACAAATATCTCATTTTACCTTCACTACAACCCTGAGAGGTTAGCACTACTATTATCCTCATATTACAGATAAGGAAACTGAGGCAGAAGCTTACTACTTAGGGCTTCCTCTTCTGTAAAATGAGGAATTGGATTTGTTGGTCCCTGTGGTTCCATGTGGGGCTAAATTGATTGCCAGGCTCAGGGGGTTGGGTTTGGGGTTTTTCCTATTACTCTCCAGCTCTCTAGGCAGGTCAAAACCCCTCATTTTGCACAAAAGCCATAAGTGCTAAGAACGTTTCTGGAACTCCTCTCCACCTACCCCCAAGCATGAAATTGAGAACAGTTCCCTCGCTGATGTGGTTTTTGTTCTCTGGTGGTGGCTGAGGTTGGTGCCTGGCCAGCCCATCCGTGGGACCAATGTAGAGCTCTTGTGGAAAGTGCTAGGGATGCTGGACAGAGCTTAACCCCCAGTGAATTATTCAAATGTTGATTGTCCAGCTTGACCATTTTGCTTTCCCTTCCTCCCCAGGGGCCATTTCACTACCTCTTAGGAATTTCACTGAGTGTGGGCAGAGGAAGGAAGTAAAAGTTGAGTGTTTGTGGTATTAGAGTTTTATTGGTGGAGAAAGCTGAAGCTGTTGGCTAAAAGCTTTGGATTTCAGTGACTCATGCTCTTCCCCTGGGCCCTTCACCCCATCAGACAATAGAGCTAATTGCATGGGCTTCTGGCCTGGGGGATGCTAATTCAGCCCTTTCCCCTGGTAGGCATAGTCAAGTCTTTTGACCCACCTTTTCTCCAGGTTGAAGGGGCTATTGCAAAGTCATTAATATGGCGACTACTTAAAGGGTCTAGGACCATATTAACAAAAGCATAGGGTCTAAAACAAAGGAAATGAGAATCCTACATACTCCGCCCTGAGTGCCATATTTCTAAAAGAATGTTGTCAAGCTAGAATCCAGGCAATAGAGGGCACTCAGAATCGTGAGGGAGTTGAATTCCTTGCCATATGAGGATTAATCCAGGAAACTAGGGATGCTTAACCCAGAGAAAAGAGGACTGGGTAGGGGGTGTAAGGGAGGGGTGTGTGGTGGGGAAAGTAGACTAGCTGTCTCATCACATAAAGGAGCTTTGTTGCATGGTGCTGGATTTGGAAGGAGTCAGGAAGACCAAGGTTCAGATCTCTCTGACCCTCCCTGGCTGTGCGACCCTGGGGAGGCCCTTCACCTCCCTTAGGCTCAATTTCCCCAGTTATAAAATGGGGGTAACAATAGCACCAGCTACCCAAGATTGTGGTGAGGCTTAGGTGAGATAATCTGGAAAGCATTTTTCAAATTTGAAAGTGCTATGTAAATATCATCATCCTTCTGTTTGACTTCAGGTGACAGAATGGGGAAAAGTTTCAGAGGACCAGGTTCATCCATCAACAAGCATTTATTAATACCTTAAAAGCTTCCTAACAACTAAGGTCAATTCCAGAGTGGCCTGGGCTGCCTGCGGAGGCAGCCAGTGGCAAAGGTCAGGTGCCCCACTGGTCTGAGATATTATAGAGGGCATTCCTGGTCATGGATGGTTTGGAATAGCTGGCCTCTTACAGCTCTGAGGTTCTATGATGGCTTGCAAGAAGTATGTAAGTTGGACCTAGAATCAGGAATATTTGAGTTCAAATCAGGCCCCATACACTATCTGCATGACCCTGGGCAAGTCATTTCACCTCTGTCTGCCTCAGTCTCCCCATCTGTAAAATGAGGATAATAATAGCACTTACCTCCCAGGGTTACTGTGAGAGTCAAATGAGATAATATTTGTAAAGTGCTGGTATGTAATAGGTGCTTAATAAATGCTTTTTTTCTGTCCTCCTTCCCTGGGAGCATCTTTACTTCATGTGCTACATTTTACCAAAATGGTCTGTGCATTTTAAGGAGCCCAGGGATGATCTGGAAAATCTTCATTTGAGAGATAGCCTCAGAGGGAATTAGCCCTCTGTAAATACATATGTACATATATATATATATATATATATATATGCATCAGTATGCAAATCTAGGAGGAGGAAGACATTAATGCCCTTCTGTAGTAACCTGGTGGCAGCAATCATAGGCAAACCCACTGCCTGGGATGATCAAAGGGGAGATGTTTTGTGTGTGCCTTCTTTCTCATCTTTCTCGTGGTTTGATTAAAAGAAAATAGAGTCGTTGGGGGAACAAGCCATACTTTGATCTTTTATTTCTAAAGGGACCAAAAGGAAAACTTAGAAGATTTCAGGAAAGCAGACAGCTAATTTAAGCTAAAATCTCTTCCAAGAGAAGATTCTCTTTATTTCTGTAAGCTTGAGGCCTGTCGCATGGTTCTACATCCTAACTCACCATGGAAATCCTGCTGCTGCTGTCCTGGAGACAATGGCCTAGTTTGTCTTATGAATAGTCATATCTGTTCTTTACAGGATCCAGTGTGTTAAAAACATCAGTGAACAAGACCTTTGAGAATTTGCCTAATCAAGTTACTTAACCTCTTGATCTCAGTTTCCTCATCTGTAAAATGAAAGCATTATCGTTGATGGGCTCTAAAATTACAATAACTCTAGCATTCTCCAGTCTAGTCTAA
The DNA here is from genome assembly GCA_011680675.1 of Gymnobelideus leadbeateri. Taxonomy (NCBI): domain Eukaryota; kingdom Metazoa; phylum Chordata; class Mammalia; order Diprotodontia; family Petauridae; genus Gymnobelideus; species Gymnobelideus leadbeateri. The sequence goes on from WOXC01003034.1 coordinate 122,371, forward strand.
TCTCTTCACTTTTCAGAAGACTTTGGAATACTGAAGGTAATGATTTTTAGATAGACCACTAGAAGCCTACAGGCATTTCTATAACTAAATTCCAGAGACCTAGAGAAATTTAAAGACCCAAGGGTCCTCATTCACACATGTAAAGAAAGTAAAGTCAGTTCATTAAACTGAGTTCAGAATGGGTAAAAACATTTGGAGGTTTATAGGACATATTTATTGTGACAGCACTTTTGAAATCATTGCTGGGGTTTTTCCCCCACCTAATCAACCCCTAGTCTCTGGCTTTGTCCCTTGAGACCACTCCATATTCTATCTTCAAGGGTCATCTTCCCCTGTAGTTTTTAGTGTGTAAGAAATAGAGAAATATTTTGGGAAAACTATGTAAAATTACTTGTGTCAATTGGCTTTGAATAATTATAAAAGTTATACCTTGGAATAAATCATCGAAAAATATTTGCCAAAGAATTTCAACATGTAAAAATTATTAGAAGCAATTGAAAGCTTGTTGCACTGGAAAACAAACTAGATTTATAATCAAAAGACCTGAGTTCTACTCCCAGCTTTGCCAATTATCTTTAACCACAATCAACAGATATTTTTCTAGGTGCTGGGGCTTCAACAATAAAAATAAAACAGTCCTTGCTTGGAAGGTGTTTACATTTTGTTAAAAAAAATAAAAACAGGACAGACACATTTTAAGTGTATAGTATAGACGCATTTAAGTATATGCAAAAAGATAGATAGACAGACAGACAAAGTGATGTCCCTGAGATATAAGTATGTGCATGTGTATGTGTATCTTTATCTATCTATATCTATGTATCTCTTAGAGAAATCATTTCACCTCTCTGGGACTCAGTCTCTTCATCTGTAAAATGAGGTAGTTGGATTCAGTGACCCCCTCCACTTCCTTCCAACACTTTTAGACTTATGATCTGATCAATCTATGAAATCAATCTGGAATCAAAGGATCATGGAATAAGAGTCCAGAGATTTTGAGATCATCTGGTCCAAGCCTGTGATCTCAACAATGTGGACCATCACCCATCCATGTCTACCCAATCACTGTGCTTCTTGTCCATGGCCTCCCAATATGTTTGCCACAAGGAGGCTCCACTCAACATTCTGGGGGCCTCACATCATGATCTGCCCATTGGTCAGCCCTCATTCCCCTATGTGATCAGCCCCTCTTGGATTGTCCATGTCTTTGATGACATCTCTTACAGTAATTCAATGATATCCTTTGCATTGGTGGTGTGCCCCATGGCTGAAATGTTCTTCCTCCCCATCTCTACCTTCTACTGATTTCCTTCCAGACAGATCAAACATCACCCCCAATACAGAGCCTTTGCTGATGGCTGGTGCCCTCCCTCCCTGAACTCCCTTGTACTCATTTCGTGTATATCATGGATATACATGTGTGTTACTTCCTCCACTCAGAATGTAAATTCCTGAAGGGCAGGGACTCATTCATTTTTGTTTCTGTATGCCCAGACCTCAGGGCAATGTCTGGCTAAAAGAGCTTAATAAATGCTTGTTGGCCTTCTGCTGTATAAAATTCATTGTTCAGTATGCTTTGCAGACATTCTTACCACCAAAAATACCTCTCTCCAACATACCTTTGGGGAATACCAAACTTTAATTCTGTAGTCATTTTAATTCTGTAATTTAGGTCACATAGCCATAAAAAATCCATAGAAAAATAGTGACTTTGTTCAGGCTTGATGTCTTTAAGAGAATCACAGTTTCCCAAAAGCAACCTAGCCAAAAAAAAAAAAAATGCTGGCATCTCCTCTGCATAGTTTTTGGTATCTTCTTCTGGCTATGGTGTGCTGGTCATTGGTTTAGTGAAAATCATTCTTCAAAGCAAAGAAGGGAGGCGCCAGGTTGTGCAGAGTTATTTTATCATTTCTAATGTTTCCTTAAGGAATTTCTCACCTTACCTGCAACCTGCAACAATAGCCTTTAATGACTCATGGCTTAGAGAGTGGCTCTTCAGAACAGGAAAGCATTTCCAATGAAAATACAGCTATCACTGGAAAATTTGTGCAGAAGGAATGGCTCTACTTACATTTAGGGATGATTTCCTGAAGGTGCTGAGAGGAGTGAGTAATGGTCAAGGGCTTCTTGTTGAATCAAGTACTCCAAGGAAGTAAAGATATTGCCAATTCAAATTATTTTCTGCTTCTCCATTCACAGCCTCCTCACACACAGAGACTCCAGCACACCAGCCCTTATATACTTGGAATCCCAGCAATTCAGAGTTGGACTTCAGAGGTCACCTTGTACAAGAATCCCCCCCAAGACATACCAGATAAATGTTTATCCATTCTCTGCCCAAAGATCCCCAATGAGGAGGAGCTTGCCCACCTCCTCCCCTCCAGGCAGCCCAGTCCACTTTGGAATGACTCAAATTGTTAGAAAGGTTCTCCTGGCATCAAGACCCAAAGTTGCTTCTTGGCAACTTCTACCCACTGTTTCTCTCCTAGCCTCAAGGGCAGACAAAGTTCCATGGTACAGTCCTTCAGATACTTGAAGAAAACTAGCATGATGCAAGTCCCCCCTCCCTTCTTACAAATTTTCCCTTCTCTAGACTAAGTATTCCAAATCTTCACCACTTTCTATCCTCCAGCTTAAAGATATATTAAATAGTAGACTAATTGACATGTAGTTGATTTCATATATGTACAATTAACTATATGCTTTAATATATAAGGTGTATATGTTCTCTAAGCAAGTATGTAAATATATTGGTTAACGTGTGTGCATGTATGTGTGTGTTTAGAAATTTGGAGCTAGAAGTCCTGGGTTTGAGTCCTGACTTTGCCACTTAGAATATATGTGATGCTGGAAGATAGGTAGGTAGGCAGGTAGGTGGATGGGTGGATGGGTGAATGGATGGATGCATGATAGATAGATAGATAGATAGATAGATAGATAGATAGATAGATAGCTGGTCCTTACAAAGCAGACATAGTCTGCTACCATAGTAAACATAAGAGGATTAAAATTCAAATCTACAGTTTCGTAAATTTGTAATCTAATGATGAGTCCTTGATCATTTCCATCACTGGGTATGCAGATATGGGTATCTATGTATGTATGTGTGTATGTATGTATGCACACATAGACATATATACACATACATCATAGACACATATCATATATGCACGTATACATTATGTACCCATGCGTATATACACATAGTATACGTAAGATACACATATACACACAGTGTACGTTCTATACATAAGTATACACATTTTTAACACACACATGTATAATAACAACTAGTGCTTATATGGCTCTTTAATTCTGGCTCAGCACTTTCCAAATGTCTCATTTGACTCTTACGACCACCCAGGAAGGCAGGTGTTGTCACCATCATCATTATCCCCACTTTATAGTTGAGGAAACTGAGGCAGACAGAGGTTGTAATTTGCTCAGAGTAACATAACTAGTGTCTGAGGACAGGTCTGAGATTAGATTTGAACTCAGGTCTTCTTGACTCCAGACCTAGTATTCTATGTACTGTGTGTGTGTGTGTGTGTGTGTGTGTATGTGTAAGATGCTCACATAAATATACACATATATACACAAATATTCATACACATACATATGTGTGTATGCATATGGCCCGAGAATCCCTTCCACCAGTCTCCACCCCCATCCTCTTTTTGAAAACTTCTCACAAGGAAAAGAGTGCTTGTCCCCTCCGCCTCCTGAGCATGCTGTCCGTTCCATCACGCTGACCCAAAATTGTGCCCGCCATCTGAGGACAAGCAGGGCAAGTCTCCTCTCTCGTTCATGTGCCCTGCCTCCAGGTTCTTGGAAGACCGTCGCCCCATCACCTTTACTCCTCCTCTTTTCCACGTGAGACAGCCCCGCTCCTTGTACCAGGTTTCCACATTTACATGCATCTGTCACATTTTTCTCTCTCTCCTTCCTACTCACTCTCATTGTCCCTAACCCTCCGGGAACAAACCTCTGTCTTCTTGTTGACATTTCTCTCTCAGGTACATGGGTTTCATAACAACAGGCAGCTCTTCCTTCTGTCCTCGCTGTCAGGCCTCTCCCCATCCCCTCCACATCTGCATCACTTGGGCCTAAAGACAAGGAAGTGACTGGAATTACCAGGGAATGGCAGAGGCTTTCAAAGCTTTGTCCATATCATGTCTCCTCTAAAGCTTGTCCAGGGCTTTCTGAGCACCAGTGCATCTCTTTGGCCTCTTTACCAGCTCTCCTCTCTTCAGTGTTGATCTCAGTGAACCCAGAATTTTCAAAGTAATCAGGAGTCTTTTTTTTGTATGACTGATTCAGAACCTAAGGGAATTCAGCCTGAAATAGCTTAAGATTTATCCCCAAACTAGAAACATACATAACTGCCTTCCCGCAGAGTCACCAAGTTGGCAAGTTTAATATGGGGAACAAACAGGATCTGACCTTGGCTCAGATCCTGTCTCTGATGTTTACTGACTCTGTGACCATGGGCATGGCACTTAGGGCTCCTGCAAATGTTTATGATTCACTTGAAAATTTGGGGAGTAGAGGTCTGGGTGCTGAGAGAATGAAATCAGGATGGGGGTGTGGCCCCGTTTTAGCCCACTCCACTGTTATTGCTGTGACTGTACCCTTCCAATAGCCCCACCCTCCAGATTCCCTGGGCACAAATAAAGGGATGATGGTGGATGAATCTTTGATGGAGAGCAGAGCCCAGGAAGCCTAGGGGCAGGTGCTTGGGGCATTGTAGGCAGGTAACTGAGGCTGGGCACCCTCTGTGGGGGCCAGGTAGAGCTGGAAAGGTTGGGAAGCTGGAGAAGTTTGTGCTCCCCAACTCCATCTTGGGGACCTCTGTGGTGGAGTGAAAAGAGCATAGAATCCAGAGCCAGAAATCCTGAGTCCACACCCTAGCTTTGCATGTACAAATTGTGACCTGGGACAAGTCACATTGGATAGAGGTTTGCAAAGATGAATGGATGGATGGGCAGAGGGAAGAAGGGATAGATGAAGGGGGAGGGATAGATGGATAGAGGGAAGGAAGGAAAGATGAAAGAAGAAGGAAAGATGGAGGGAGAGGGAAAGGGATGGCTGGATGAAAGGGGCAGGAGGGCTGGAGAAAGGGATGAAGGGGAGGGATAAATGGATGGATGGATGGATGGATGGTAGATGAAGGGGTGGGTGAAGGCGGAGGGAGGGATAAAGGGGGAGATGAATAGATGGATGTTTATACATTAAGAATCCTTAAAGAGCAGAACATGAAAATGCCCACTTAGGGAGTCCTAAAAATCCAATCCCACTTTGAAACCTGAGCCCGCCTCACTGCAGCTGAGCTCTCTGCTACTGAATACAAAGTTCCCCCTTCAAGAAGGGCAGACTGACCTTTGGGTAAGTAGACTGCCCTGCCCTCTCAGGCTTTGATTTTGTCAGATGTCGTGTACTCAGCAGGGTGGATGCTGGTCCTAACTGGCCTGAGAGCCCATAAGAAAACCTCAGAATTCTTCCGAGAGTAATGCTGCCCATTAAATGAAGGGAAATGTCAAAAATCACGTTTCTCCCTGCAGTTATTAGAGCAAGTCTGCCAGCACAACATGGCAGGAATGAAAGATGCCATGTCCCTCCCCTGGCTGTATCTTCTACTAATACAAAGAAAGCAACAAGACAGGGAATCGTCTTATTTCCAGCAAGTTAAATGGCCACTTTACAGGCAATCAGTTGTCAGAGTACTACCCAGACTACCCTTTGGGAAGCCTCTCTGTGTTGGAGGCTGCTTCTAAATCATTTATAGAAAAGGGCTCTTTGGAATCATACAGATAATGAGAGAATTCACCCCCACATAATAGAGCCCCATTCCCCATCTCCTGTGGCAAGTCAGGACCTGGGCTCAGATCCTGTCTCTGATGTTTGATAACTCTGTGACCATGGGCATGTCATTTAGGACCCTTCCTGGGCCTCAGTTTCCTCATCTGGAAAATGAGAGAGTTAGACTCATTGGCTTCCAGAAGTTATCCACCAATAGGGCTTTGAAAATTGAGACAAATTGGAGATTTCTAGCACTAATTGGATTATCTTGAGAAAATTGCCTCAGTTTCCTTATCTGTAAAATGGAGGGGATAGACTAGGTGTTCTCAGGTCCAACTCTAAGCCTGTGACTCTGTGGTCCTGTCACCCACTCCCTGTGTGAAGTCACTCATGCACACACCCAGATATAAAGCTGCCTCGGCGCCCCAGAAGCCAGCTCACTAAGAGGAGGAATTTCCAAATGCTTGGCAAACACCACGCAGACAAATGCTCAGACACAGACCTTGCATCCTACAGCCTGGCCTAGCTATACTGATTCACACACACACACACACACACACACACACACACACACACACACACACCAATGTGAACGCACACGTAGAGATTTGAATAGACACAGAGAAGGAGTTTGCCTTGGAAACTCCCCTGCAATGTCCCAGGCAGCACGGTGCCCTGGGAGTGAGGTCGGCTCTGGAACAAACCGAGAAAGCTTGAGGTGACTTTGTGGCAGGGCCAGCCAGCCGGGCCAGCCAGCCTATCCAGCCAAGGACCTCAACAACAAATGCTTTGCTACCCTCACGGAGCTGTAGAATCTCAGGATGGGAAGGTGTGTCAGCCGGTGCCGCGGCTAGACTGGAGCACTAGAAAACCCGTGTTCAGATCCTGCCTTGCCATTTATTCACCGTGTGGCCCTGGCAAGACACGTTTTCTTTCTGTGCCTGTTTCCTCATCTGTAAAAGGAAGGTAGAGGTTCTAAAGCTCCTTCTGGCTCTCAGTCTGTCTTCAGCACTCTGGTCAGTGCCCTGTGTAGTCACACAGACTTTACTTGAAGACTTGCAGTAAAGTGAAGCCCCTCTCTCCATTCGTCCCCCATCTGAGTAGAGACTCAGACCCTCATAGCACCATGCCTGGCCTAGTGCAATGGCATCCTAATTGGCCTCTGTGTCCTCCACAAAGGGCTGTAATTAACACTAACCGGCACATGCCAGGGTACAGTAATCCAGAGGAAATTGCCCTCCTTGGCTCATATCCGTGGGTTCTTCTAGTCCTGGTCTTGGCAGCCAAGTGGCCCTTGGGGTCCCATGGGGTCATCCAAGTTATGAAGGAGAGACATGAGCCATTGTGTTCTCTTGATTTCTCAGCAAGCTTGGAGAAGGTCTCTTTGTGCGTTTGTGAAAGGGAGAAGGGAGAGTGAGTCACCTTCTCTCTTTGATCAAATGTGTGTCTCTGTGGTCACTTGATTTTCATCAGGCAGATCAGGTGACTAAAGGATACTCCGCATGTTGGCTTCTGGAGATTTTCAGTTAAAAGCCTTCTTATTTACACAACTTTTTGTCAAGAGAAAAATTGAACTTCTTTGTTCTGGGAAAGAAAGGCCATGGTTTTTATGTATACTCAATACTATGTAAATACTTCTCAACCTATGGATGAGGTTGATTGACATCATGAGACATTGTGTAACAACCATACAGTGCAGGTGTGGGCAAATGTTTTGACAACCCAGATGGTGAGAGCTCTTTTCTAAGCCAAATTAAAGCATAGCTTTGAGGACAAGATGGGATTCTGACACTCTCCAGCATCTAAAGATTGAAACTTAAAAGCAACAGAGTCTCGCCATGTTGTTTCCCTGGTCAAATACCTTAAGGAGTCCTTGTTGTCTGTAGCCTGGACTGAAAGGCCCTTTACTGGGGCCTTTCTCCTGACTCTAGTTTCCTTTTGCAGACTTATTTCCTTTCTCTGCACTCTTTGTTGTAGCCAGACTGGCCGGCTAGGTATTTCCTGAAATCGATATTCCACAGGTCTTCTTTCTGTCTTGCCCAGAGGGCACCCCCTCCTCATCTCTGCCTCTTAGAATGTGGAATGGTATTCAGGCATCAGAAAGGGGTCACTGCATTAGTCCCTTCCTTTCTTCACATATACCCATGTTAGTAGTGGCCTCACCCCTGTAAAACTGGTATAGAGGAGAAAGTAGAAAGAATACAAAATTCATAATCACAGGACTTGGATTCATATCTCACCTGGGCCATTTATTACCTGGGCCACGTTGGGCAATCAAAGGGCATTTATTGGTGATTTAGTATCAAGTCTATTTAACAAGCCCATACTTCAGTTATATGTCCCAGACACCATGGTAGATGGTGGGGACACAGAGACAAAAAAGAAAGAAGTCTTTGCCTTTGAGTTCTATTTCATCAAGGGAGATACTTCTCTCTCTGGGTCTCGTCTGTGTAATGACTTCTGGAAAATATGGACAAGAATACAAGAGGGAACAGAGGGGCTGCAATCTGCAATATTTCAGGAAGTGTACACAGCAGTGAAATCTTGGTTTCTTCAAAATCCTCTCTACCATGAAGAGGCTGAAAGGGCCAGGGGATGGTGTGTTGACTTTCAATTCCAGGGACCTGAATCTGAAACCCCTTCCTCTCTTTGGGCCTCAGTTTACTCACCAGTAAAATAAAGAGGAGGGTTGGACTAGATTTTTTTTTGCCTTTTGGAGGGCAGTTGGGGTTAAGGAACTTGCCCAAGGTCACATGGCTACTTTGTGTGTGTGTGTGAAGTGTCTGAGGCCGGATCCGAACTCAGGTCCTCTGGATTCCGGGACCGGCACTTTACTCGCTGTGCCACCTAACCACCCCTGGACTAGATGATTTCTAATTTCCAGCTCTAAATCCAAGATCCCCTGTGATGTATTATTTATTGGTTTACATCTTGGTCGCACCAACATGTACAAATAGAATGTAAGCTCCTTGAGGCCAGGAATTATTTCATTTTCACCTTTGACTCTCAAGCCCTGAGCACAGTGCCTGGCATATAGTTGGTGCTTAATAAATGTTGAATTGATACTGAATTATCATGGAACAGAGTAACCAGTATTTTTTTCAATCAATTCACACTGATTCCATGTGGATTCAGTGATTTGTGATTCTAGTTTAAGGGGAAAGGGTTGATCACATCAGATGGGGAATCTAGAGTCCTCAGTTTTCCCCCTCTCTCAGTTTCCCCTCTCACTAGCTTTTGGTTTCTCTTTCTTTGACACAGAGAAATGAGTTGGTAGGAAGATGACTCCAGAACTGTAAGGAGTTAAAGAAAAGGGGAATGTAAGGAAGCTGGTCTCAGGAGATGGGAACCCCATAGGTATGATTTAGAGGCAGTGTGGTACAGAGGAGAGAGCTCTGGATCTTGAGTCCAAAAGACCTGGTTTAGGATCCTCCTTTAGACACATCCAGGTTGTGTGACCTTGGGCAAGTGATTTTACTTCTCAATGTCTCAATTTCTTTCAGTAAAACGAGGAGGTTGAACTTTGTGGTCTTTATTATCTAGCTCTAAACCTATGATTCTAGATCAAGAGGTACCTAGAAGCTGTCACTGCTAGCCCCAAGGGAAAATTCCCTGTGCTATCTCAGCTGCTAGAAGAGTCCACTGACTAATCTGACATTTCTTCGAGAGTATTTAGTGCTGGAAGTCATGAAACACTAATGTCTCCAAAGAATTCAAGTGAAGAATCTCCCAAAGAATGGTGGAGAAACACATGGTGGGCAGGAGCAGGATTTTTGGGATTTTTGTGTCAGAGATACTAGAATGGTTTGCCACTTCCTCCTCCACTTCCCTTTTCAGATGAGGAAACAGACAAATAGGGTTAAGTGACTTGCCCAGAGTCACACAGTTAGTAAGTGTCTAAGTGTTCTTGACTCCAAGCTGGGCCCTCTCCCCACTGTGCCACCTATCTGTCCATGTGTAGTTTAGTGACCCTAATTTGAGTGTGACATTACTGTTCTAGGGTCCTTTAAAGCACAGCTTTATACCTCAAGTAGTTAGCCTTTCCTGGCCACCCTAATTCATTTGCTTTGCTCTCTAGCAATTATTTTATATCACTTTATATATACTTTTGCTTTTTTCTTCATCATGTAGCAACTGTCCTACATCATTCCATTTGGATCTTAAAGCTGCATACAGTCTCTAGTACAGCACTTAGCAAAACCGTTATTATAATTTTCTACATGTAGCATCCTTTCAGTAAAGTGTAATCTTCCTCTATCACCTTCCCAGTATCAGTTGTCTTGAGAATGGAAGACAAACACCACCAAGCTTCCTATGGACAGAGTCATAAGATTGTAGACTTAGACCTGGGAAGACCTCAGAGTTCACCAAGTCTGATGCCCCTATTTTATAGATGAGGAGACTGAGGCCCAGAGAAGTTAAGGATTAGCATCACTCTGCTAGTAAGTGATGAAGAACTTTGACCTTCTTGACTCCAGTTCCTTCTCCATTATATGACTCTACATCTCCTAACAGGGACCCCTATTTTTGTCTTCATATCTCCATAGTCTAGAATGGTACCTTACACATTGTAAGAGCTTGATAATGCTTGATGGATCGGATTAAATGAAATGTTAAAAGGCCGGTGTACACAGGGTTTGGTAGAGACAGAAAATAGCCATTATTTGGGATATAGAGTAGATGAATGGAGAGCTTGATACTTGGGATTGGAGGAATGCTTCCATTGGGGGTGGTCAGTGGAGTTGTAAAATGTGGGGTAGATTCACAGTGCTTGAGCTTGCATAACCACCTGTGTGGTCACTGGGATGTGCATTAGGCATGTTCATCATTGCCATTTCTTCCCTTAGTGATGGCTCCTGCTTTTTTTGTCTGCTCATACACAGAATATATGTATCAAGTCAGGGAATGGTGATGAAGCTGTGATCATATATACAATCTAAATTGTACCAGCTGACTTGGCTCCTGATTCCTATCTACCAAGATGAGCCTTGGCAGAAACAATTCTGGGCTCATGGAACAGATATGTAAGCAAGAGGTCTTTCCAAAGTAACATGGCTAGAGGGAAAAACCTGGAAGAGTCTCTAACCATCTGGTCAACCAGTAATCAAAACAGAGAATGTCTCCTGCATCATCGAATAAAGGGGAATCTCGAGGAAGTAGGGTTTAATGTTTAGAAAAACATTAATCCATGCTAGGTACATGAGGAAAATTGGGGAATGAGGATGCATTTTGTTTTAGGGTTTATTTGGACCTACAAACCATAAATGAGCTCTACGGATATTTAGAATTTCTCTGGTGAATGAGTCAGTGGCATCTCCTCCTGGAAGAACTCTGGAAACTGCCCTTCCAGATTATAGGATCATTGGCTTAGAGCTTGGAAGAGTCCCTCAAATAAATAGCAGAGCTGGGACTCAACTTCACTGCCCTGTACTGCCTCTTGGGATGGCATTAACAGAACCAGGATAACATACTGTATGTTACAGATTATAGTTCTCATCTTGCTCTATTCTTGTCCATATTCTTGTCCATATTTTCCAAAAAGCATCAAGACGTTATCTAGCCAAACCACTGCAGACCTTTTTTCTCTGATAAAAACAACTCATATTTACATAGTATTTAAATGTTGATTAAAAACAACAACAACAACAATCCCTAGGCATTATGCTAGGCACTGGGGATAGGCATTAGTGATGTGATTTTATTGTCATATGGAGCTCCTGGAAGAGAAAACTCCTCTAGATGTGAGTGGGCACCTTCTCTGTAGTTTAGAATCTCACTTGCCTGGAGAACAGAGAGACTAAGTGAGTCCCATGGCTGGTAGGTGTCAGAGGTAGGTCTCTGCCCTCTCTCCCTTATGTAACATTGACTCTTATAGGTGCTGGAATTCCAAAGGCCAAAATGATTCTTATGTTCTAATGTAGAAATAACTCCTATAAGAGTTAGCTTTTTAGATTTCCTAGAAAGGAAGCTTGGGGTTCTATGGTTTTGAGATGAGGAGGGAAGCGCCTTCAAAGCAGTGGGGACAGCCTGTGTGAATGGCCTTTTTGAGGATAGCACAGCCTATGTGAATATCCTATATGAGCACTACAAAGAAGGTCTGTTTGACTGGAACATGGCGTCCATAGATGGGAGAAATGTGTAATAATAGCCAGAAGCCAGATTGCCAAAGGCTTTACAAACCAAACCTAGGAGTTTGTATGCTTATCCTAGAGTCAAGAGGAAGCCCCAAGAACTTCTGGAGCAGAGGAATGATGGGACTAGAACTTGGCTTTAGGAATATCAATTTGAGAGCTGTGTGGAGGATGGATTGAAGAGGGATTTGGAGCTAGAGACAAATTACTAGGTAGTTATAATAGTCCAGGCTAGAGGTGATAGAACAAAAGTCTGAACTAGGGTGGTGGGAATGTATGTAGAGAGAAGGGTTCCTACTTAAGATACATTGTAGAGATAAAACAGATAAGAAGTGAAAACTGATATGTATGTAAGGGGTGACATGGAAAAGAGAGGAAAGAGTCAAGGGTGATTCCAATGTTGCAAACTTGGGTGACAGGAAGGATGATGTGTGCTTAAGAGAAATATTGACATGAGAAAAAGGGATGAGTTAGAGAGAGAGATAATGAGTTCTCTTCTATATGTATTAAGTTTGAGATACTATGGAAGATTCCATTGGAAATATCCAAAAGACAGTTTATGATGCTGAGCTGGAGCTCAAGCGAGAGACTAAGGTTGGGTATATAGATCTCAGAATCATCAGCATAAAGGTCATAGCTGAACCCGTGGCAGCTGATGAGATGACCAATAAAGAGACCACAGAGGGAGAAGAGAAAGGCTCAAGGCAGCTCCTTGGAGGATACCCACATTTGGAGAATTCTTTCCCCACAACAACCCTGGGAGGTAGGCAGTACAGGAATTATTGTTGCTACTTTTATTATTGCTATTATTATTAACATTAGAGAGTGGGGAGGGGGGATAACTGATGGATAACCTTCATGCTTCATTGTTACCCTCTCAACATGAAGAGAAAATAAGGGATACCATAAGCAAGCACATGGGGGAAAAGAAGCAGGACTTAGGGGAGAACACAGACAAGAATTTCATAGTTAATTGTGATAAGACTTTAAAATTTGCAAACACTTAACATACATTTTCTTATTTGATCCTCATAATAGCCTTGTGTTTTGTCTGGTCATTTTTTCAGACACCTCTGACTCTTTGTGATCCCATTTGGGGTTTTCTTGGCAAAGATATTGGAGTGGCTTGCTATTTCCTTCTCCAGCTCATTTTTACTGATGAGATAACAGAAGCAAACAGGGTTAAGTGACTTGCCCAGGGTCATACAGGTAGTTCGTGCCTGAGGCCAGATTTGAACTCACAGAGATGAGTCTTGCAGATTCTCAAACCCAGGGCTCTATGCACTATTGCGCCACCTAGCTGCCCTAGCCTTGTGAGCAAGGTGCTATTGGTATCTTCCTGAGGTCCGGAGTTCTCTCCTCTTCAATACCTAGCTGCCTCAGAGGATGCTCAGGCATAAATGGGCTAGGATCTATATGGATGAAGGAACAGACACATTGATTGGACTCCAGAGTCCTCTGGGCATTAGAGTGTCAGCATTACTATTAGAGAAGCAACCTGGTACAGTGGAAAGTACCCTGGGCTTCAAATCCCACCCAAGACACCCAGCTGTCTAGGCAAGACACTGGGGAAGTGTCTTTCTGGTCCTCAGTTTCCTTATTTGTAAAAATAGAGATAATAATACTTCACTTGGGTTTTTTTTTTTTGAGAATCCAAAGACATGATGGAAATAAAGCCCCTTTGTCAACCTTGATGTGCTATAGAAATGTCAGCTCATTATTAAAATGCTTTAAAGTATGCCTTATTGATGCATGACTAAGTTAAGTGACTTCACCATGGTCATCCATAAATTTGCCAGCTGGGATTTGAGCCCAGGTCTTTTGATCCATTGCACTAAATCTTGTTGTTGCTGCTGTTGGTGGTGGTGGTGGTGGTGGTGGAGCAGCTAGTTGGTACAGTAGATAGAGACTACTAGCTGTGTGACCCTGGACAAGTTCCTTAACCCTGTTTGCCTCAGTTCCCTCATATGTAAAAATGAATTGGAGAAGGAAATGGCAAACTACTCTCATATCTGCCAAGAAATCCCTAGATTGGGGTGCCTAGGTGGTGCAGTGAACAGAGTACTGGCCCTGGAGTCATGAGGACCTGAGTTCAAATCTGGCCTCAGACACCTGACACACTTCCTAGCTGTGTGACTTTGGGCAAGTCACTTAACCCCAATTGCCCTCCAAAAGAAAGAAAGAAAGGAAAGAAAGAAAGAAAGAAAGAAAGAGAAAGAAAGAAAGAAAGAAATCCCCAGATGGAGTCGTGAAGTCTGACTGACTTTTGACCCATTCCACCAAATCATACTCAGGGTCTTAAGTGTTCCATTTGGATTTACCCTCTGTTATCTCTTATTTGTTTTCCATGATCAGTACTAGTAGAAGTAATTATTATTATAACAACAACAATAATAGTGGTGCTTTTTCTAACCTATAATGGATTGAGTAGCTAAAAAACATGGATTGTTTGGATCAAGTATATACTCTGAACCTGTAACTTCCCAAGCACATAAGGACCTCCCCATGAAATGGCAGACTAAATAATATGATTCTGAATAAAAGTGGTTTCTCTGATGAACGAATTCTCAGAAGTAAATGAATGTGACTAAATAGGAAAGTCCTAGATCTGGTATCTACAGACCTGAGTTCAAATCCAAGCTATGCCCCCTGCTGCCTGTGTGACTGACTTTCCATGTCTGAGCCTCAGTTTCCCCTTTGGACTAGATGACCTCTGAGTTCCTTTCCAGTTCTGACTCTGCTCCTAAGATTCTATGCTGCCTCCTAAGGAACCTTCTGGCTAAAAAAGCTAGGATCCTCTGAATGCCCACATAGGACTCTGAACATTCTATCACATGGAGACAAATGGAAGACTCCATTCCAGGAAAAAATTGGGGAGTATTTTTATTCCATTTGTGGAGAGTCATGTATTAAAATGGCCATTTACACTGGAATTAAAGTCTATTAGAGGAGCTGAAGTTGGCTTTGGAGATTATCTGGGTCAACTGCTTACAGATGAGTAAACTGAGGCTCAGAGGGATCAAGGGACCTGTATAGCTTCACACAACTGGAGTCCAGAAGCTAGGATCCAGAGGGCCTGCTCCCTGCCTTTCTAGTCACATGCCCTTCTCTTCCAGATGCAGCTCTCTGACAAAACCCATTTTATGTCGGCTCAAAGCTCAGAGCAGAGATGAGGCTGTAATAATAGCAGTGGCTCACTGGTGGTGTCAGCTGTTATATTAATATTTATTGAGCTCCCATGATGTATTCTGTGCTGTACAAAACATAGAATAAACCTGATACCCTCTCTGGGAATCGTGTTTCATAAAACAGCCCACACATCAACCAGGAAGTCTTTTAGCCTTCTCTGACAAACCAGGGCTTTTTGCCTTGCTCATCTCTCTCTCTCTCTTTCTCTCTCTCTCTCTCTCTCTCTCTCTCTCTCTCTCTCTCTCTCTCTCTCTGTCTGTCTTCCCCTGTCTGTCTCTTTCTATCTCCCCATCTCTGTCTCTCTATGTCTATCTGTCTTTCTCTGCCTCTCTCTATCTCTTTCTGTGTCTGTCTCTTTCTATCTCCCCATCTCTGTGTCTCTGTCTCTGTCTCTCTGTGTCTTTTTCTCTCTGTCCCTCTTCTCCATGTGTCTGTCTCTGTCTGTCTCCCTGTCTCTGTCTCTGTCTTTCTCTGTGTCTGTCGGTCTCTCTTTTTCTCTATCTCTTTCTGTGTGTCTTTTTCTGTCTGTCTCTATCTCTTTCTGTGTCTATTTCTGTGTATCTCTGTCTTTTTCTCTCTGTCTCTTTCTGTCTGTCTCCCTGTCTCTGTCTCTCTGTCTCTTTCTGTGTCTGTCTGTCTGTCTCTGTCTCTGTTTCTCTCTCTCTCACATATATACACACACAAACATATACACACACACCCTCTGCCACAAGGGGCACCAGTGGGAATCCCAGAAGAGCTGTGAAAGCCCTCCAGAGTCATCCAGTCAAACCCTCCCAATTCTGAAGATGAGGAGACCAGTGATTAAGTAGTGAATGCCCTGTTGCACCTTTCCTCAGGCTGTCCTGCCCCCAGCCCTGGATGCTCTCCTTCATCATCTTTGCCTCATGGCTCCCTGGCTACCTTTAAGCCTCAGATAAACCCTCTCCTGTCCCCTTTAATGGCAGCCCTTTCCTCAGACATTTCCATTTCACCCCATATCTCTCTTTGGATATACATAATTGTTTGCATGTTGCCTCCCCCATTAGACTGTAAGCTACTTCAAGGCAGGGGTTGGGTTCGGGGCGGGGGGGTTGTATCTCTAAGCCCTGACACATTATTAAGCTCTTAAGTAAGAGCTTAATAAATGCTTACTGACTTGACTTGACTTGCCCAAGGACTCACAGACATTAAAAAGCAGAACCAGAATTCAAACTCTGGACTAAAGATACTGTTTGGGTGAGTCATCTGCAATGAAGTCATAATGAAAAATCATAAGGATTGCATGAGGAAGGTCACAGGACCTGAGTTTAAATTCTAATTCTAACTTCCTATCTTAGCCAAGTCACTTTATCTCTACAAGTCTCAGTTTCCTCATTTTTAAAATGAGATTTCGCAGAATAGCCTCTTAGGCCCCTTCTAGCTTTAGCTGTGATCTTAGGGTGCTTTGAGATCTCAGAAGGCAGGGAGAGAAAAAGCTGCAGAATGAAACCTAGGAGAGAGCTGAATTGGGGGGCAGAAAGAGGAGCCCATGGAGGAGCCATGTATGTTAATGTCATGTAAGAAAAGTCAAAGGGGGAAGGAAGGGTTGCTCTGCAGTGTTAAATGCTACAGAGGAACTGAAGAGAATCAAGACTGAGAAAAGACCATTTGATCTTACTCTAAGTAGGTCATTGGAAACCTTCCAGAGGGTAGTTCTAGTTGAGTGCTAGGGGCACAATCCAAAACACAAAGGATTTCGTATGAAGTGGGTGGACAGGAAGTCAAACTCAAACCAGCCAACTTTGCAGATAAGCAAGGAGAGAAAACTGTACCCCCTGTAATTTCATAGCCATGATTTGCATATTTTCTGTTTTTTGTCCCCCTTTACTCTGTGTGCATCCATCGAAAATGTTTCACTTCTCTCATCCTTGTTAAAACTTGGAAAAGAACCAAATTACCAGAAACTACGTATTTATTTCAATCCAGCAAACATTAAGCACCTATTTTGGCAGAGTGCTGGGCATTGAAAGATTTACAAAATAATACTAAAAACCATAAAATGCTAGCTGTGTTACTCTAGGCAAGTCACTTAACTCCAATTGCCTTGCAAAACAAAACAAAAAGAAAAAAAGAAAAAATAATAAAATGAAACCCTTGCTTTTAAGGAATTTATACCCTGGTAGGGGAGATATGGCACAAATACCAATGACCATAAAATAAAACATAACAGGAAAAGAGAGTCTAGCAGAGTAGCAATCAATTTACCATGATAGGTCTGAGGGAGAAAAGAAAGATTAATTTCCTTTCTTTCTTTCTTTTTTTTTTTTTTTTTGCAGGGGGGAAGGCAGGGCAATTGGGGTTAAGTGACTTGTTAAATGTCTGAGTCCCAATTTGAACTCAGGTCCTCCTGACTCCAGGGTCAGTGCTCTATTCACTGCACTACCTAGCTGCCCCAAGATAATTTCTTTTTTTTTCTTTTTCTTTTTTTTTTTTTAAAGCATTTGGGGTTAAGTAACTTGCTCAAGGTTACACAGCTAGTCATTATTTATGTGTGGGTGCTCATTTTCTGAGGCCGGTTTCAATCTCAGGTCATCCCAACTCCGAGGCCGGCGCTCTTACTCACTGCGCCACCTAGCCACCCCCCAAGATAATTTCTTAATAAGCATCACAAGATGGTGATATTTTACCAGGGTCTTGAAAGGTGGGGAGAATTTCAACTGATAGAAGAGGGAATAGCATAGCCAAAGGCATGGATATGAGAAAGTAGGAGATGCACCTTGGAGGACAACAAATAGTCTAGCTTGACTAAATTATAGAGGTCATGCTGATTAGAAAAGTGTGAGATGAAATTGGAAAAGTTAGACGCTGCTAGATTGTGGAAAGTCTTGAATTCCAAGTTTGGGGGTGTGGATTAGAGAAAGCCTACAGTCTAGTGATATCACCCACCAGGCTTCAGGGAAACTTCAGGGAGCTTTAAAAATCACCCAAAAACTAGTGATCCCTAAGAAATACCTATGCTGAGTTACTGCCCTTCACCTATGGCCAAAGTGCTAAGTAAGTCACTGAACACTGTGCTGATTCAGCACTATGGTAAAAGACAACACCAAAGGGCTCACAGGTTAGTCATGATGGGCTACCACTGTGCATATACAGGGGTATTGGATAGTCATTGACTCAAGGGCTAGGAATAACAGACCTCACTGCAGGTAATAATAGATAAGTTACTATTGTGTAGCTTTGTATCGCTTTTTAATTTAATATACCCTATCTCAGGAAAGACTTCAAGAAGGTTGGATCCCAGACCCATGGGTTGAACAACCATGTGTTGCCACTCAAGACATTGGGAAAATACCAGAGCCATAACTAGAGTAGAACAAATGAGCTTTGCTCCAGAGCACAAATAACTCCTTTAGCAACATTGAAACATTCTCCCTTCCTGCTCAAGTGAATTTATTTTAATTCCTTCTTGAATAATTTTCTCAATATGAATCACAAAGTTGATTTAAGGGCCTGCTCTATGCCAATTTCCTTGGACCTGATTTGTGATACCAAGGTATCCAAATGACTAGTTAAAGTTGAGCAGTGAGACATAAAACAGATACAAACAGCTCCCTGGGCCACCTTCCTGAGGAAAGGCACCCTGAGAAAGACCCCAAAAGATATGCCCCTATCAAAGTAGGTTGCCAGGAATTTTACCATTATATCCATGCCCTTCCTAAACACTGGAAGCTCAGCTGGGTCAGAGTTGCTGTCTAAAGATAACTGGAAGAGCTGCTACAAGAGTCTGCTATAGCCAGTCATACTTCCAGCAGTGAGACCAGGTTCATCTTCCTCCCTAAGTCCCTGACTGCTCACTGATTCTGCACATCTATCTTCATCACCAACGTCACCATCAACATCACTACCATCATCACCACCATCATTACCATGACCACCACCATCATCACCATCGTCGTCATCATCACCATTGTTATACATATATCATTTGACAGTTTGCAAAGTGCTTTACAAATACTGTATCATTTAATCTTTACTACAGCTCTGTGAGTTAGGTACTATCATTGTCCCCTCTTTGTAGGTGAGAAAGTTGCGGCTGATCAAGGTTAAGTGACTTATCCCAGGTCACAAACCTAATAAACATCTGAGGCAGGATTTGAATTTAGGTTTCCTAAACTTCAAAGCCAGTGTTTGATCCACAATACCTGCCTCATACTGACACTACAACCCACTTCAGCTATTAGTAACTGATCACCCAAGCAGTTGGGTGGCACATTGGACTTGGAATCAGGAAGACCTTAATTCAATCCTGCCACAGACATTTACTAGCTGTGTGACCCTAGGCAAGTCACTTACTCTCTATGACTCAATTTCCTCATTTATAAACTGAAGGGGTTGGATTCAGTGGCCTCTAAGCCCCTTTTCAACTCAAAATCTATTATCCTGTTACCCTTGCCATAATGTTTACTCCTCTCAGCTTTCCTTCTGCTCTTGTCATGGTGCTGACCCATACCAGGAATGCATTAAATGGGTCATTCCAAAATGGGAGACTAGGATCTAAGTAAATAGCCCTATTTGCCTTGTTTTTCCAATACACCTTTGTGGGTTTGGGAGCATATTGTGGACAGATCTCTTGGCTCATTTCAGGTTTCCTGACTTAAATGAGATTTGCATTTTGCCAAATGTGGGAATCCTTCCAAAGATGCACACTACAATTTATCCATGCCCCTTCGTCCTAGGCAAATTGTGTGGCACCAGTGGACTGGCCACTTGGTGATGAATTCTTTGGTCACAACAACCTTTGAAACCAATAAAAATGTTACAAATGGCTCCCATCTTGTGCTGCTGCCTTCCACCTCTGCCGAGGGGGGAAAGAGGGGGGGAGAGGTGTTTATCTCTCAGCCCCAGTTTCCTCCTCTGTAAAAAGGAGATGATGATAGCACATCCCTCCCTCAAAGGGCTATTGTGAAGGTTAAATGACACCAAGCGTGTAAAGCACTTCGTAATCCTTAAAGGGCTGTATAAATGGCAACTAATTAATGCTGAAAAAAGGGTCATTTGGCTTTCCTCATCCTTCAGTCCACTTGCTATGGCCTGATACCCTCGCTGAAAAGATAACAATATGGGCTAATTACTTGTTATTTGTTTCCAGGTTACACCACTGGGTCAGTGATCTTGGGTCTTCTGCATCTTTATTTAGTCTTTAAATTCATATCAGGAAGGTAACATTAGAAAGAATTGGGAGAGGAAATCAAGAATTGGGTAAGTTAGGTTTTTAATGACATGGTCTTTTTCCTATGTTAACACTAGGGTGGACATTTCTCATCCTATTCCTGAGAAGTCAGAGGTGCGATCCATTGACCTTAATGAATTATATAACTCAGCTCTCTCTAATGAATCAAATATGTATGTGTATATATATATATATATATATATGATATGTGTGTACATAAATATTATGTATATAATGAGAGAGAGAGATCCTAAGAACCAGTAGAAAATATTAATAATCCCGTTAGTCACCCTACCCCCAGCAGAACGAAAGATCTTTGAGGGTAGATTCTACTTTTATTTCAGTCTTTTTATTCCCAATTTCTAGGACAATGCCTTTCATACAGTAGGTGTCTAATAGTTGTTTGTTAAATTGAATTCAACCAATCACTAAGCATTAATGAAGTGCCTACTATATTTGTTGTTCAATCATTTTCCAGTAGTGTCTGAGTCTTCATGACCTCATTTGGGGTTTTCTTGGCAAAGATACTGGAATGGTTTGAGATTGCCTTCTCCAGCTCATTTGTCAGATGAGGAAACTGAGGCAAAAAGTGACTTGCCCAAGATCACACAGCTAGGAAGTGTCTGAGGCTACATTTGAACTCAGGAAGATGAGTCTTACTCACTCCAGCCCTAGCACTCTAACCACTGCACCATCTACCTTCCTGCCTACTATAGTTAGGCACCATATGAGAAGATACAAAAAACAACATCACACACACACACACACACAATCCTTTCTCTTAAAGAGCCTACCTTCTAAATTGTCCCCTAACAAATAAACAATTACATAATATATGCAGAGTAAATACATAGTAGTTGGGGGCTGGGGAAGAACTAGCAACTATGGGATTAAAAATAGTCTTGTGTGGGAGCAGGCAATTGAACTGAATTTTGAAGGAAGTTAGGGATGTGTAAGGCAGAGATGAAGAGGGAACACTTTTCAGGTAATGTCCTATATGAGGAACAAAAAGCAATCCAGCATGGCTAAATGTAAAGGACATAAATCAGAGCCAAAGCCTGGAAATGTAGGCAGGAACCAGAGAAGAAAGGGTCTTAGGAACCAAAGCAAGAGTTTGTACGTTCTCCCAAAAATGATAAGGTGGCAGTCAATCCATCCACAAGCATTTATTTAGCACTGACTATGACCCTGGCATTGTGGTAAAGTCTGGAAATATAAGTACAAAGAGTGAAACAATCCCTGCTCATAAGAGGCATATGTCCTAATCAGGGAGACACCAAGTACTTAACAAGTGAAGCAATACAAAATTGTAGAAAGTAGTTTAAGGAAGGATGACACCAGCATCTGGGAGGATCAGGAAAGGCTTTGTGTAGAAGGTGGTGTTTGAGTGGCATCTTGAGGGAAGAGAAGGATTCTAAGAAACAGAAGTCAAGAAGGAATGCATTCCAGGCATGGGTTCTGACCATTGGAAAGGCAGTATGTGTGTGTGTGTGTGTGTGTGTGTGTGTCTGTGTCTGTGTCTGTGTCTGTGTGTCTGTGTGTGTGTGCATGTGTGCTCGCGTACAAGCGCGCGCGCGAGATAGAGAGAGAGAGAGAGAGAGAGAGAGAGAGAGAGAGAGAGAGAGAGAGTCCCATTTGGCTGGATAATAGGAGTGGAAGAAGATCCATTGAGGAAGGAAAGAAAGATTGGGTCCAAGTTGCATAGGACTCTAAAAGCTAAAACTTTTATTGGACTATAAGAAAACCTTGGTGTTGATTGAGTAAGTGATATGGCCAGATCTGTACTTAAGAAAAATCTCTTTCACAGCTGTATTGATGATATAATTGAGACCAATTAAGAGATCAGGTGAGAGCTATGTGAGTGCAGATTGGGGGTTGCTGAATGACACTGTAAAAGCTGTGTTTTAGAAAGAATATCAATTTGGCAGCTATGTGGAAGTAGATTAAGAAGAGAAGAAGCTGGAAGCAAGGAAATTAATCAGGATGCTCCTGCAATAGCCCAGGTGAGTGGTAATGAGGATGAGAGCTGTTTGAGTGGAAGGAAGGGGTCAGATGTTGTTGGGTAATTAATAATGGGATAGGGAGAGAAGGAAGAGGCAAGGATGACCCTCAGCCTGCAGATCTCTGTGATTGGAAGAATAGTGGTGCCCTCAACAGAAATCAGCAAGGTAGGAATCAGAATAGGTTTTAGAGAAGAGATTTTAATTCTGTATTAGACATTAAGTTTGAGATATCTACAGGAATCCATTTGGAAATATTGAAAAGCACCTTGGCGATGTCTATCATGAAGTTAGGAAAGTGGTTTGGGCTAGATATATAGACCTTGGATTCATCTGCTTGGTGATGATCATGGGAATTGAAGAGGTCACTGAGAGGGAAGACACAGAGATAAAAAGGAAGAAAGCCTCGGACAGACTATTAGGGAAGGAGTGGGGCACAAATAATGATCTTTGCCAGACACATAGAAGGAAGACAAATGAGATCGGTGTCACAAAAACCTAGAGAGGAGAGAGACTTCAGGGATAGGATGCAGTCAACAGTGCCAAAAGCTGTAGAGAGGTCAAGAAGGAAGAGGACTTAGAAGAGGTTATTGGATTTGGCAATAAAGAGATCTTTGAAAACCAAAGAGAACAGCTTCAATTAAGTGATGTGGGCAAGTGGGAATGAATGAAGAGAGAAAGTGGAGACAAGGAACATAAACAGTTTCTTCTAGGAGTGAGATTGTGAAGGGGAGAAGAGATGAAGGATAATAGCTTGAGGGGATAGCAAGGCCCAGGGATATTTTGTTTTGTTTCGTTTTAGGGTGGAGGCAACCCAGAAACTTTGGCTGGCAACACAGAAGGGGCCAGTAGATAGAAAAAGACTAAAAATTAAAGGGAGGAAGAAAGAGGATGATCATGAGGGCCTGGGATCAGAGGAGACAGAAGTATAAGGCTTTGAGAACTGAACTGAACTGTCAACTTCTCTGTTCTTTGTTAAAGTTTAGGCTCATTAGCTTATAATAGTGCAGTGCCCTTACATTAGGGAACCCTCCAAAAGACACTGAAATACATCCCCTTTCCTTTCTACAGTCAAACTTGTCCAATACCACAAATGATCTTCTCTCTCAGCCAAAGTTGATGACGTAGTGGGACATTTGTGAAATAATAATGCTTAGAAGGAAGATTCTAGATGGGATTCCCAAATATGGGTTCCTCTAAGGGTATCATTGAGCCTTTAATTTATTGAGAAAATTTATAATTGTCTTGAACAGCTGGATGGCTATTCATCTAAGGGTATATACATCACAGCAGTTGCCCTGAACCAACAGCTGCAGCAAGTAAATATAGGATCACACCATTCTCAAGCTGGAAAAACCTTACAGATCATCTTCTGTCTGTCTGTCAGTCTCTCTCTCTCTCTCTCTCTCTCTCTCTCTCTCTCTCTCTCTCTCTCCCTCTCTCTCTCTCTCTCTCTTTCTCACTCTCACACACACACACACACACACACACACACACACACACACACACACACTTCATACATGGATTGAGGAGAGCTCAAGTAACCCACCCAAAGTCAAACAGTCAGTGCACAATGAGACTGAGTTTAATAAGAAGGAGGACATTTTCCCGTTGTTTATATCAAACCAGTCATTTGTGTGCCTATTAGAGCAATGCAATTTATCCTCTAAAGAAACGCTGGAGAGTGAGTGTTGCCCAGAGGTTTAGAGTGCTGGATTTGGAGAGAAGAAGCCGTGCCCCTGGCATTTGCTGTATAACCCTAGGCAAGGTAATGAACCTCTGGCCACCTCAGATGTCTCTTTAGTTTAAAATG
This sequence comes from Gymnobelideus leadbeateri, assembly GCA_011680675.1. Classification (NCBI taxonomy): domain Eukaryota; kingdom Metazoa; phylum Chordata; class Mammalia; order Diprotodontia; family Petauridae; genus Gymnobelideus; species Gymnobelideus leadbeateri. The sequence goes on from WOXC01003034.1 coordinate 146,494, forward strand.
AGGTGGGGGTGGGGTGGGGGTGAACTGAGTAGACTCCAAGATCTCTTACAGCCTTAAATCTTGGATCCCATGACTATGGGCGGGCCAACTCACCTTTCTTGAGCCTGAGGTAACTCTCTAAGACTTAGTTACCAACAAGCAGCAACCTGTGTTGTTGGAGGGCTTGGCATATTGACACAGTTGATCCTTGGTCTGCCAGTCAGTTGGACACCTGCAAAGAAAAGGCAAATGTAACCCAGAAGATCAGCTGCCCCACGCTGACTTTTCTTTTTGGCAATATTCTCTGTAATCCCAGCCCTGAGGCAACTACCTGGAGCAAATTTCTGCTCCTGTCTAGGCTTACATTTCCAAATCTGTCATATAAAGAGGCTGGATCCCATGGCCCCTGAGGTCCCTTCCAGCTCTGAGTCTGCAATCCTGTGATCAGATCCTCTCAGGCCACAGCTGAATGGAGCAAGCAAATTGGCAAGCATGCAGCTACATGCCCAGAAGACGGATTTGTAAATCTGTCTGATGGAGAGCTCCCTGTTGTCACTCAATTTAACAGCAGGCCTCCACAGCATCTCCCGAAAGCAATTCTGTTGTTGAATTGTGTCACTGAAAACAAGAAAGAATGGTTCCTTGTCCTCCCTCCATGGGGTTTTGATCCTGATCAGGTATCCTGTGGTATTCTTTTCCCAACCATCCCTCCTGCCAGGAACTCTGTGGTCCTCAGGGGCAGAATCTCCCTTTCTGATGCTTCCAAAAGACCTGTGGCCCCACATTCTTGTGTTTGTTTGTCTTCAGGCTTCTTGCCCAGGGCCTCCAGGTATGGGGGAAAGAGGTCTTATTTCAGCTGATGTGAGATTTTGTTCTGTGTTCCCTCCCCATGGATTCGTTGTCCCAGACTAGCTCTTTTTACTGCCTTCGTATTTCCCTCCCCACTTCTTTAGTTTCCTCTGTTTCTCTTTGTTCAATGAAAAGGGCATAGTAGAACAGAGCTCAAGGACCCAGCAGACCAAGTACATCATCTCCCCAGCCTCCCTTCGACACAGAAGGGCTGATTTTTTTCAGATCATGTCTATGCCCTGCAAACATGATATCCTTAAGCAGATCAGGAAGGGTAGCCCATGTTTCTTTCCTTTTCTTTTCTTTCTTTTTCTTTCTTTTTTTTGCTTTTTGGAGGGGGAAAAGCAGAGCAATTGGGGCAAAGTGACTTTCCCAAGGTCACATGGCTAGTAAGTGTTAAGTGTCTGAGTCTGGATTTGAACTCGGGTCCTCCTTGACTCCAGGGTCACTGCTCTGTTCACTGAGCCACCTAGCTGTCCCTAGCCCATGATTCTTAAAAGCCCAAGGAACATCTGGCCATTAGAGCCCTGGAGCATGAAGAAAGAGAACTCCTTCTGCCCATGTAGTTCAAAGGGGTCAAGTTATGATCAGAACATGCTTATAGTAGGGAAGATTGTTGGATGTGGTATTAGCCACATCACATATGATGACCCAGTGTAAAGCACTGGAGTTACAGGCAAAGGACCTGGGCTTAACTCTTGCCACGTCTCTGAGGGACCTTAGATAAGTCACTTCCTGGGACCTCGGTCTCCACTCCTGTGTAATGAGGACATTGCAAAGATGAACTCTAAAATCCTGTAAATAGAGCTCTCCTTTCACGAGTGCCCGAAAGTACTATCTTGAACTTCTGGAAACTGAGGCCAAAGAAGAGCTTAAATCTGTCCAACAGATATTCCCTTCAACAATCTGCATTCTTCCACACAAATTGACTTCTTCTGATATTTTTATTTCTGTCATTGGAACCGCCATTCACCCTTGCACGAAGGCTGGAAGCCCCAGTATTATCTGTCATTCTTCCCACTTCCCCATTCCCAATAACCAATAGTTACCAAATCTTGCTGATGTCTCTCAAATCTTAGCCCCTCTTTTCTGTTCTCACCCATGCCACCCTAGAACAGCCCTTCCTCACACCTTACCTGGACTACTTACTGCAAAAGTCTTAACTAGTCTTCCTGCCAACCTTTCTCCTCTTATCCGTCTTTCATACACCTGTCCAGTTGGTCTTCCTTATATACACATGTGATCATGCCAATTTCCCACAGGAAACTTCATTGACTCACATTGCCTACTGAATACAGTCTGCAGTCCTTGGTTCTGAAATTCAAGACTCTCCTAGAACCTCTGACTCCTTACATTGCCAGTCTAAACTCACCCCACTCACCTCTGTTACAATGATAGCCAACATTTATATATTACCTTAAGCTCAGCAAAGCCATTAGCATACATTATTTCACTTAGTCCTCACAACAACCCTCAGAGTTATTCTTATCTTCATTTGACTGATGAGGAAACTGAGGCAGACATCTAGTAAGTGTCTGACGCAGGATCTGAACTGGACTCTCATCAGGTCTCCTCTGATACTCAATTACAAAATAAATTAATAGCTTCCCTTCCTCTACTTTCACATAGCCCTTTGTGCCTTCAGTACACTCTTACCCTGTTCTGTCCTACACTATAGTTCCCAAGGACTTGTGGCTTATTATTGCATATCCATATGCCACATCCACAGCTAGATCATAATCAGGCAGAGACCATGTCATAATTATTTTTGCAGAGTAGAATGATTGAAGGGAGGATGATTCCCCTGGCCTCCGTTACCCTCTGCTATCTCATCTGTAAAATGAGGGGGCTATACTAAACACCCTTAAAGTCTCTTCCAGTCCTAGAGTTATGAAATATTGACCATGATTTCTGCAGTATAATTTTGCCTCCAATTTACCAGGGTGTCCTCTGTCAAGTCAAGGCAACAAGCATTTGTTAAGTGCTTACTATTTGCTAGGCACTGTGCTAAAAGCTGAGGATATAAATGCTAGCAAAAAGAATGACAAGCCTTGCCCTCATGGGGTTTACCTTCTAATGAAAGAAGACAATACACAAAAGGAAGTAGAAAAGGGGAGGGAGTCGGACTACAGTGGGGAGAGAAGCCCAGAAAGTGCAGAAGGGATCCCAGAGAGGAATGAAGGAATAAATGTGGCCAGCCTTGGCTTAAAATGAAGGTTCCCAGAAGGAAACAAGCAATCAGAGGAAGCGGACACACAGGTAGCAGGATCTTTCAGGACAAAAAAAGCAAGGAGGCTGAGCTGGTGTTTCTGGAATGGTCCCACAGCCCTGCTCTGCCACACGCCCTGGGGCTAAAGAGTTTCCAGGATTTTCTTAACCTGCTGGTGCTAAGCAAATGGTTGGGTCTATTTTAAGTTCTGGTGGGTCAGAAAAGTTCAACATTAGTAAATTTAGCCAGTCATTTTACTGAGCTCAAATGTCAACATTTTTTCCATAAGACTAGACGCTTTTTTAAACATTCACATGCCTAATTATAATAATAAAAGCTAATCTTTCCATAGGGCTTTAGGGCTGCTGAGGTGTTTTTATATATAGCAGTTCATCTGGGCTTCACAAACCTCCCTGTGAGGGACTCATTACAGGAAATATTACCCTGCATTTTTTAGGTGAGGACACTGAGACTTGGAAAGATTATACAACTTGTGGTAGGATTCAGGATACCAAAATATGAGCTTAAATTGGATTTTCAGTTGAGGATCTCCTAATAGAACCAGAGAATAGCATGCTGATACGATTGTGGAGAATCTGGGCTGGCACGCTTAATATCTAGGGTGCAGCTCGGTGGCAAAGTGTATAAAGCACTGGCCATGGAGTCAGGAGAGCTGAGTTCAAATCCGTCCTCAGACACTTAACACTTACTAGCTGTGTGACATTGGGCAAATCACTTAACCCCAATTGCCCTGCCCTCCCTCTCCAAAAATAAAATTATTTTTAAAAAATTTAAAAAATAAAATCTAGGCACACAAAAAAGCAAAGAGTAGCATAGAAGGATCTGAACCCAAATCCAGCACAGTTTCCTCTATATCATGTAGCATTTTAAAAAATAGATATAAATAATGGTTGTGCATTACCCAAGTCCTTCTTGAACGTGCTGTATGGAGTTTGGTCAGTATTTTAGCTTGAAATCTTACTGTAGTATTTCAAGATGACACTCTCTCTCTCTCTCTCTCTCTCTCTCTCTCCCCATATATATATATATATATATATATATATATATATATATATATATATATATATATATATATATATATATAAAAAATAATTTTATTTTTCCCCAAGTACATGTTAAAACAATTTTTAAACATTTTTCAAAAGTTTTGAGTTCCAAATTCTCTCCCTCCCTCTCCTTCCCCTTCTCCCCTCCCTGAGATGATAAGCAATCTGATATAGGTTATACACCTGCAATTATGTAATTCATCTCAATAGGCATTTATTAAGAAACTACTATGTGCCAAGCACTAAGGATAGTAATAGAAAAAATGAAACCACATCTACTCTTAAGTCGCTTACATTCTTAGCAGGAATATGTCATATGTCAGTGTATGATAATTTCTGTGGCTCCCAAATATAGAATCTCACAAACAAACTCAACTCTAGAAGCATTTATTAAGCTTCCTGCTATGTGCTGTGTGCACACTATGTGCCATGCTAGGGACACAAATACAAAAATAAAACCCCCTCTGCCTGCTGAGTGGGATTTGACTTGTGTACACAAGTTAGTAAATAAATAGTCATTTGAAAAGAAAGAGTCACAGCTGGGAAGGAGAGGCTGGGGGAAGGGATGGACCAGAGAAGGTTTTGCAAAGGAAGGAGCTGAGCTGAGCCAACCTTGAAGGAAAGTTGGGATTCTTAGAGACAGAAACGAAGATGAAGTCCATGCCAGGCATTTGGTGTAGGAGAAAGCCCGCTATCTCTGGAGCCAAAGGGCTTTCATGCTAAACCCACCCCTGACACTAGCTATGTGACCTTGGCTAGATCAGCTAAGCTCTCTGAGTCTCATTTTCCTCCTTTCTAAAGGGTTGGATGAGATGGCCTCCGAGGGCCTTTCCAGCCCTCACATTCTGTGATCTTACAAAGGCACAGCTCGAGGAACATTGAGGGAAGCCAATTTGGCTGGAACATAAAGTGTGTCAAGAAGAAGAAGATGAAATAATTCTAGAAATGGAGGTTGGAGCCAGGCTGTGGAGAGCTTTCCATGTCGGACTGAGGGGCCTGAATTTAATCTTAGAAACAATAAAGGAACTGCTGGAGACTTTGGACCAGGGGAATTCTGAATCTGGATGGATATAGCCCAGTTGGGCTTGGAGGAGAGAAGTGCTTTCCACTATAGACCTGTCCTTGAAGTCTATGCCACTGTGGAGGGTCTAGTGGAGATAGAATACCACTGGTAAAGCTTTGGAAACACCAGGTTGTCTGCACTGTGATGATGCATCAGAGGAGGGCTTTTAGTGGAGGAAATGCTACATTATATAATCTCAGGGTAAAAATGAATTTCTTCCCCCATTATTCCCCAGGTATACTGACACAACCCTGGTCTGTGGTCTGTCCTTCAAGGCCTAGCCTGGCTAAGCAGAGAGCCTCCTCACTTAGAACCCTGGGTGCTGGGGGAAGAACTCTTTTGGCCCTAGCACCTCCCCGAGATCATTCAGTAAGATGTAGGAGGTTGTGATCTGAATTGGGGAGGAAGAGTCCTAGTGATGTCCCTTAGAGTGAAGCAGTTAGAGGCTTCAGGTGACCTTTCTTAACCATTATCAGTAAAACTGCCAATTCTGTCTGTTTCCCTCTGGTGTCAATTATTAGCTAAATATTCTGGTAGGTCTATGATCTTGCCAGTGTAGGGATTCCTTCCAACAACACAGATTACAACCTTTCCTTACCTGCCCATCCCGTGTAGCTGTTGTCCCTATCTACTCATATGTTCTGCGTAGGTTATCCGCCAGCACAACTGCTGTCTTTTAATAGCCCAATGATACCAATGGAGCTGTCCTTCAGCTATCCTTCATCCTCATCCATGTGACTAGGCTGTCTTTTCATCAGTGGTCTCCTTTATCCAACATCTCCTTTGTGATTCCTTGTTTGTAAAGTATCATAGCCTGCTTATACCCACCAGGTGCCCTTCCATCATCCTCTGGGTGACCCTCATTTTTAATTCTAGGTAGACCATAGTGTATCATTTTAATGCCATCATCTTATTTTAATGCCATTCTTATGAGGGATATATCATATGTCAGTATATGGTAATTTCTGTGGCCCCCAAATTTAGAATCTCACAAACAAACTCAACTCTAAAAGCATTTATTAAGCTTATGATGATGGCATTAAAAAAGACAAAACTTTGTTGTGTAAATTAAAATTAAAACCATGATAGCTCAAGGAGAGAACATTAATACCTAAATAAAATGGCTCTCCTCATGAAATACCACATTAAAGAAAGACAGGAGCCACACTACCATTGGACTGGGGCACACATGCCCAGGTACATAGGTGAAGCACACATTTAGGCAGTCCTTGTGTCCAGAGTACATGTTGGATCCCAGCAATGTGAACCCCGCCCCCCACGCCCACCCCCACTGCTGGTGTTCATTATTAATGCCACCATTCCATATCTCTGCATCTGTTGGCTGGGCATCTTCTCTCTGCTGGATGAATTTTTTTCCCCTGGACATATCAGGTCTATACTGTTTTTACCTGTGTTCTGTAAAGTCCTTTAGGGATGCCAAGGAGCTATAGACAGTGGAGGAGGGTTGGAAGGGGTGGGGACCACTGTAGCATTGTGGAAAGAACACAGGATTTACCATGAGAGGGCCTAAGTTTAAATTTTGGGGTGACCTTAGCCAAGGTAATTAACCTCTCTGAGCCTCAGTTTTCTCATCTGTAAAATGAGAATGTTGGACTAAATGACCTCTAAGTTCCCTTCAATATAAAGTAGTGGTCCTTTGAACTATGACAACCCTGTTTGCCTCAGTTTCCTTATGTGTAAAATGAGCTGGAAAAGGAAGTGACAAAGCACTTCAGCATGTTTGCCAAGAAAATCCCAAATGGGGTCATAGAGAGTCAGACACGACTGAAAACAACTGAACAACAAGACGCTTCTTTCTGCTTTTCTTCAGCTCTTCAGGGATATCCACTGCGTTCTTGGCTCTCTCATATGCCAAGTTGCAATGACTCTAAAAGATTCTCCTTGACAAGGACAGACAGGCAACTCCTTTCATCTGTGGCTAAGGCAAAGGGCAAACATATCTAGCTAAGGGCAGATAACAGAAACCAAGCAGCATACTTCCAAACTCAGATTATTTGTGCTTCTAATTGCCTTTGTCTGGCATTGATTCAAAGGCCATGAGCTCAGACAACTGCTTGACTCAGAATTAGAAAAATACAGCTGCTGTTTAACCCTTTAATGTGTGCCTCCACTTTGGAGATCCTACCCACTCCGAGTGGGAGTGGGGAAGAAGGGGGAGTGACAGAGAAGCAATACATATGCTAGGGCTTTGAAGCCCACCTTGATCCCAAAAGTCTTCCCTTATTGACATGCAAATGAAATTAAGCTAAATATAAGTGCTTCAGACAAGGTTAGGGCCTGCCATCCTCTGGGTCCACCTGGTCCCTCCTGCCTTAATTATGTCTGTCAGCAACAATAAAACAAAGCCCTGGCTCTTGTACTGAATGCTGGCCAGCATAAAACCTCTATCTCCCTTTAGAAGTAAAGCACTTTACAAATCTCAAAGCTTTATATAAATTCAGCAGTTATCATAATAATTCATTATTATATTGCCCCTCAAAAAAGCATTTTCACTTAAGCATTTTCATTTCTCTTAACTTAGGGAGGAAATCTATTAAAGCATTTACCATCATAACTTCTATTTTAAAATGCAGTTGTTACTTTGGGGTCCTTGGAAGAGGCTTAGCTCCTCTCCACAGAGGTTTTTGCCTTATTAACACCATCTATATTCAGATGGGGCCTTTTCCCCACAAATTGCTGAGTTCTTATTCCTGAACAGCTGAGAGGTCTTGGTCGACATTCTCAGCCAGGGAGGTTTGTCCTGCAGAGACCAGAGGAGACTCAGACCACTGAGGTCCTCATTGTTACTAGATCAGTCAAAACAAAAATATGCTGTTCAGTATTGAAGTCCTCATACAGAAAGAAGAAAAGATGATGTCTGTGATTCATCTAAGACCAAAGTGTTGGCTTTTTTTTCAATCTCTATTTCACATGCTTTTTGTTTGTATGCATATCTTGGTGGGCAAGGGGAAGTGTCTGGCAACTTGGAGAATGTTACTGTATCTCAGAGGAATTCCTCCCTGTGGGTGGAGGTGTGCCCACACCCCAAGATTGTCCTATACCCTATGAGATGGAAGGGGCAGCAACCTCCTCCATTTGGGACTGGAATTCTGAACTCTTCACGTGTGTGCATCAGAATGATAGCTTGTCTGTTGTGTAGATAAGAGCTAGCAATGTCACTCATGGTTGAGACTGCCTAACATTCCACCAGGGAAAGGCACCCCATATAAAACATTCGAGGAAGTCCAAAAAAATGGCTAATTGTAGTGCCAGCACTCAGGCAAGATCCCCCCTTAGGAATGTGGAAGCTTCCAGATTTCAGTGCCATTGGGTTTAAAAATATTCTGAAGGACTATAGTGGGCAGCCTCGAGAAGTGCAGTTGGGAAAGAGCTATTGTGGAAGATGGTCTTGCTGGGAGGTGTCCTTGTCCTCAAAGCACAGAAGAAGACTTGAGGAATACTGTAAATGCAAATTAAGACAACAACAACAACAACAGACAGTACCCCTGTGGTTTACAAATGCAGGGTAGTTTGAATCCAATTAAATCAGCAGAAGACAATTTATTCTGACTCTTGGGCAGACATGCCTCCTATTCTAGCTCCAGCAACAAATGGGGAAAACACAGGTGGCTGTGAGTCTAGGCTTTCTCTCACACTTTTCACCTCCCATGGATGCTTCTTGAGCTCTAAGGACACTGTGGACCAAGGTCATTGCTGAGCAGCAAATATAGTTGGTCTCCCAGTGATGCTAAGATCGTATCAGACACGTTTGCTAAAAATACAAGGAAATGCAAATCATGAAATTTTACACAGAGAAGCAACTTTAGAGGTCATCTAGGCCAACCTCAGGCACCTAGGTGGTGCCATAGAGCACAGGCTCCTCTTCCTGAGTTCAAATCTAGCCTCAGACACTTACTAGCTGTGTGACCCTAGGCAAGTCACTTAACCCTGTTTGCCTCAGTTTCCTTATCTGTCAAATGAACTGGAGAAGGAAATAGCAAACCACTCTAGTATCTTTGCCAAGTAACCCCAAATGGGATCACAGAAAGTTGGACAGAACTAAAAACGACTGAACAACAGAAATCCAACCTCATTTTACTTTATCTCTAGTGCCTATGCCTGGAATTCTCTTACTCCTCATCTCCATCATCTGGCTTGGCTTAATGCCTTGCACATGATAGGCACTTAAGAAGTGTTTATTGGGGCGGCTAGGTGGCTCAGTAAGAGTGCTGGCCCCAGAGTCGACCTCAGAAAATTAGCACCCAAACATAAAAATGACCAGCCATGTAACCTTGAGCAAGTTACTTAACCCCAATTGCTTTGAAAAAGAAGTGTTTGGGGCTGCTAGGTGGCACAGTGAGTAAGAGCGCCGGCCTCGGAGTTGAGATGACCCAAGATCGAATCCAGCCTCAGAAAATGAGCACCCACACATAAATAATGACTAGCCTTGTAACCTTGAGCAAGTTACTTAACCCCAATTGCTTAAAAAAAATAAGGAAAAAATAAAAAAAAAGAAAAAGAAGTGTTTGTTGGTTCATTGATTGATTGATTCGGGTTTCTTTCAAGTCAGTTAAAGTTAAAATATCACTTTTTACATGAAGACTTTCCTGACACCCTACTCCGCTAATTATTATCAATTTATTCTGTATGTAGCTTATTTAAACATAGGTATCTTGTATATTTTCTCTCCCAATCAGCAATAGATTGTAAACTCTTTGAAAGTAGGGATTGGTTTTTGCCTTTCTTTGTAGGTCAGTCATCCTGGCACACAGTAGGTGCTTAATAAATGCTTGTTAACTTGACTTATTGCCAGGCCTCCAAAAGATTTTCATTCCCTCCACTTTGCCTCTTCTTCCCAACTCAAGGTTGAACATTCTTAGGCCCTTCAGTGGATTCTCACACAGCATAAACTTAAGGTTTTTCCTGCTCACCTTCCTCAGAATGCTCTTGAATTTACCAATGTCCATCCTAAACTGGATATTTATGGTGCCCAAAACTGAGGCGAGGTGCCCAGGACTGGGGGTGGGTGCCCAGAATGCAGCAGGACAGTCACCTCCCCTGCTCTGGATTCTGTCCATTTTTGAATGCCACTGGAGATCTGTATTGGTGAGAGGAATGAGGGGTTTTGGCTGTCCCATCATCCTGAACTCCTTAGCTTTGGACCACTGAAGCCTTGAAGACCCATCCACATTATTTGCCTTTGGTTGTGTGAGTAAAGAAAATGGGGGCCAGAGAGAGAGATGAAAATGTGGGAGCAGAGGACATTGAGAAGACAGGAAAAAGAGAAAGAGAAAAAAGGGAAAGCCAGAAAAGGAGCAGCAAGGAATAAGTCTGTCTGCCTTTTCCCTACAATTCAGCCCTCTCTGGACTTTGCCTTTTAATAGCTTAACTAAATGATCTAGAAGCTTAGGTCTAGACCCCAGAGAACCTCAGAGATCATCTCATTTGATCCCTTCATTTTACAGGGGAGGAAACTGAGGCCAGAGAGATTTGCCCAGGGCCATACAAGTAGGATGTATCAGGGGTAGGATTGGAACCCAGGTCCTCAGAACCCAGACCTAGAGCTCATTCTACTATGCCAGACTTGAAGTTAAATGAAATAGCTGAAGGCCTCTCACTCTGACAATCTTCTATCCTCTGTTCTCCACCAGTTTCCCTTCCCCATCATCTTCTCTACCAAAAATGGGGAGGGGCAAGTGTGTGGGGGGGCTTCATTAACATTTTAGAAACTCCCAAAGCAGGGCTTGAATATGTTTCTGCAGCCAGTGGAAAATAGAATCCAGTTGAATAATCCAGTGTAAATTTGTCAGGCTTTTATGAAGTACCTACTATGTGTCAGATGCTGCTCTAGGCAGAAAAAGCAAATCAGTCCTGGGCTCAGGGAACTACCTGAGCACAGGGCAGCATAGATGGAATTGTATAAGAAAACACAGTCATTTTGGAGGCAAGGGGAAGAGGTCACTGTCAACCAAAGGGCTCCAAAATGCATCCAGGCAGGACGGTTGGCGGCAGCTTTAAAATTAAATTTAAAAAACATAATCTTAAGGGGATAAGAGCATTGTAAGGACCAAGAAGAATCTGGTCAAGGCAATGCAGGATGCCAGAGGAGCCTCCTCCTGGCCGGCAGAGGGTGTACTCGAGGTCCAGAGGGGCACATGTTTTGCTTGCTTGACTTGACTGCATATTTGTTATGAGCTGGTTTTTTTTTTCTTTTTCCAATTTTGGGGAGAAATGGGAGGAAGAGGAAATAAATTATTGTCAATTGGGGGGAAATGAAATAAAGTTTTAAAAACCATTAAAACCCAAGAGAACTGGTGGCCAGCTTTTGTGTGAGGCATGGGGCCAACCTGCTGGCAGCTACATCCAAATGGGTTCTCAGAAGCCTTTTAATTCGTCAAGATCTGTGACATCCCTTGAAGTGGAAACAGCTGCAGCGTCTAGCAGGGATGACAGCGGTTGGGCTTTTTAAACAAATCAGCCTCAGTGGCATCAATCCATTTGTTCCCCAGTTAGAAACTTTGATAGAGCTCACATACCCATCCCCTGCCTTATGGGAATGTGGCCAGTATTAAAGGGTTGGGCGGGGGGGGGAGGGATGTGAAGTAAGTTCCAGGGGAAACCTTGGGGTCCTGCCTCCAGCTCCCTTTTCTCCTGGGCCTTGTATTAAGAGTGACCATCTGTTCCTGGAAGGACAATCCTCCAGGCAGCTGGGGGGGTTGTGACAGCTCTGACAAAGACCTCTCTGCTCTGGATCAGCCCAGAAGCAGACTAGGGGTCCCAGGGAGCTTGGAGAAAGAGCTGCATCAACCTGAGAATATTTTATGTTAGAGCAAATCCAATAGAATCAGGATTAGGCAGCTTTTCCCCTGGCCATTGGTCCCCCAAATGGCCCAGTGGCTCGTTGTCCTTCGATGACCATGGGAGTTGGCAGCTGAGGTGTATTTGTGTGCCCTTCTGCTAAAGTGATAGAGTGGAAAGAAGACCGGGATAAGAGTCTGAAAACCTGGATTCAAATCCTGGTTCTGTTATTTATTTCCTCTGTGACTCTGGACTTCTCTGGGCCTGAGCATCCTCACCTGTAAAATGAGGGGTTTGGGCTCTATGGCCTCCAGCTGGCCCCAGCCAGCTCTACATCTATGATCCTATGACTCTGGAGGAGCCTGAGTTTACCTCTTGCAACAGACACTCATTGTGTGCCCCCATACAAGTTGTTGAATCTCTGTGCCTCAGTTTTCTCATCTATAAAAGGAGGGGGTTGACTTAGGTGGCCTCTGAGGACCCTCCCAGCCCCAGAGCTATGAGTCTGTTTCCCAAACTGAGGCTTTGCTCACACGTTCCCCCTCTTCCCCCAACTGCCCGTGCTGATGCTCGGCCCTGAAAGGGCATCTTGGCCATCCGGACCTCCCCATTTATTCTTGACTTGCCCATCCCCTAACATTGGAGGAGAAAAAAGCCTGCTGACTGCAGCCAACCAGGGCTCATTGTCACAGCCTCTGCTAATTAAAGTTTATTTTGTAAACAGTTCATTTTGAAATGCCCTGATGTGCATTTTTCTCTAAGGACTTTGTACTGCTCTGTTATTTCTCTGCATTTTTTTTCTCTGACAGCTAATAACCTAAAAATGCCATTCCCAGAACTTGACTGGCAAACTGACTTTGTGCTCTTGGTTTTGGGGACTCCCTGGGTGCCAAGTGTCTCAAATTAGGGAGAAAGGGTTCTCTAATTCTCCCTTCAGTGTTTGTCAAAATTGTCATTGTCTGGATTCATGATATTTGATTTTAGGAACTGGGAAATCCCATCTCTATTAAAAAAAAAAAGAGGTAACGAAAAGGGGTTATAGATTAAGCTTTCAGCCCCTTTCCTAGGAAAGGAAAAATAAGACTCTCCAAATTTAGGAAGTGCCTATAATATACTCCTTAATAGATACTGGAGGGAGAGGGATTCAAGACAGACCTGATCTTCTTGACTGAAGTGTGGGGTGATTAAATTATTTTAATAATCGGCAACATGGAATAGTGGATAGTGTTAGACTTGGAGAGAAGAAGCCCTGAATTTGCAAACTGCTTCTGATGCTTTTTTAGTCCAGAGACCCTGGACATGTCCCTTTACCTCTTCTGAGCCTCTGTCTCTGCCTCTATAAAATCCCTTTAAGAGCTGTGTCAAAGGTTTATTGTGATATTCAGGTAACATAGTATATGTGAAATGCTTTGCCAAATTTAAACTATTATAGAACCATTAAATGTTATTATTTTTGAGTGACTTTATTTTCTGCTGACACCCTGGTCACTTAGCCTTTCCCAGCAGGGCACAGATGGGTGGTTCTGAAGATCACAGTCATCATTTAAAGCTGGAAATGATTCTCAAAAGCATCTCCTCCAGTGCTTCCATTTTACAAAGAAGGAAAATGATTTGGCTTGTGAAACTTGTGAAACTTCTCAGAATCATGCTTTTAATACATCAAATAAATAAGGTCAGGTTTAGATTTCAAATGTTAATATTTGAGCTCTGTAATTTAGTTCTCTCCTGCATTGCTATGATGATCCCTTTTCAAAAGTCTGATGACAAACTTAGTTTTCTATATCTTTTATATTCCCTCACATTTATATAGAACATGTAGGTTTTCCAAGCCCTTTATCTCATCTGATCCTTTCAACTCTGTGGGGGAGAAGTACTTTTATTCTCATTTGACAGATGAGGAAAGTGAGTCCAAAAGAGATGGGTCACACAGCTGAGAAGTGTCTTAGGCAAAATTTGAACTCCAAGTTGCTGATTCCAAGTGCAGTATTCCAGCCACTGCTGCAGCAAACTATCTTAAGACTAAGGAAGTAATGTTGAGTATTCTGTAGCAAGATGGACATACTAACAATCTTTCAGCCATTGCCTGTATTATTTGGTCCCATTGTCCCAGCTACATTTCTCCCCACTGTATTTTCATTTACATAGGAATGTTTCACCTATTCTCACCTTGGTCTTTTAAAGTGGTTTTGCAGTGAATCCAAAAGAATGTTTGGGAAAATGCTCTTGGCATGATGTAAATTCATTAGACTAGCCAAGAGACTCAAAGGAACCCATAGTCTCTGTGTGGAGGTGGGAGACTTGACTTGGCTGTAGCACTAACCAGCTATGTGTTCTTGGTCATATTGTAGGATCATAGCGTTGAGTTGGGAGTGACCTTAGATATTATGTAATCTGACCCACTAGTTTTACAGAAGAAACAAGCCCACAGAGAATTGACTTGCCCAAGTTCACATGCTAAGTGGAAGAAGCCCAGTGTCTGTGTGTAATTCTACAGGTTCATAAGAGTCACGTGGCTTTTTCCTCTGTTTACTTAGTGATAGGTTGAAATGGAAGCCTGACTTCTGATCTAGAACCGAATGGTGACATTCTCCAGAATAACACCAGCTGACACTTAGATGGTGTTGCAAGTGCTTATGCACACAATCTCCTCTGAGTTTCACAAAACAGTCCTGTAAGGGGGGGGAACTCATGATTTTACAAGCATCATGATTCTACAGATGAGGAAAATGGGCCTCAGAGACCTTTAACAATTTGCTTCAGGTTACCCAGCTAGCCAGTGTCACAGACTGGATTTGAATCCAGTTCTTGGGGCTCCCAGTGTAGCCACTCTCCACTGAGCAGTTCATTAGGAATAAAGCATTACACCAATTAGGAAAGGCAGAAGTATTCGGAATTGCTTTTTTTTTCAGTGACAGGTTCAGAGGCCCTGCCCAAGTCAGTCAATAGATGAAATTGCTTAGGCTGTGCTAAGTCACTGACCATCTGGCTCCATTGGGCTTTCAAATTCAACAACCCAAGTAAGCGTTTATGGCTGTTATGGGGATGGCCATAGTTAGGCAAGGAAATAAATCCCAGTCAGGAAACAAAGAAAGCTAACGGTCATGCAAGTGACCCTGACACCAGGGTTTGGGGGTTAGAAAGAAGGGTGCTATATTCTTAGGTTCTTGGGAGCATTTGAGAGTTGGGAGGGACCTCAGAGGCCATCTAATCCAGTCTAGATCTGAGGAAGGGGGTGGGTCAGGATGAGGGAGCACTGCATAGAATTGTATATTGATAACTGTGAGTCTTTTGTTTGGGGGAGGGGAACAAGGAGGGGGAAAGATAAAGTGTGAAATAAAGGATATCCAGCTAATATTCACTGTTACCCTGAAGGCTTTCTTGGGACCTTTACCATTGATGAGAAATGAGATACACAAGCTAAGATTTCCCAGAGGAAATTATGAGGGGGTGGGGTGGGGGTAAAAAGACCTGAGCCTGAGTTCCGATTTGCCTTCCCTCTCCTCTGTACATGCATGTACAGAATTGTTTGCATGGTCTAAGCCCTGCAAAGCTCCTTATGCATAGGGAACGATTTTGCTTCCTTTTGTACTCTCAGCGTTCAGCACCCAGTAAACCCCTTAATGAATGCTTGTTGACTGACACCCTCAAGAACAAACCCACGCTGGATGGGTTTTGAGCTTGAGGAGATTATAGATTACACTAAATAGAAAAAACACCAAGATGTTTCATCTTTTGGAAAGTAGCCACTGACCTCTGAGCTGTTTAATCTTTCGGGGAGGGGGCATCTAGAAGCCTGAAAACCCACTTCTAAGTTTTGTAACCTTCCCTGTGGCACTGGGAGTCTTAAAAATGGATTGGAATACCTGCCCTCCTCCCGCCCTCCCCCCACACACACTCAATCCCTGCCCCCAAATGTTCTCTTTTAGTGAGTTTCAGAGAAGAAAGCCTGCCTCCGGGTGTTAGAGGACCCAGGGAAAACCCCAACCTATATCCCTTCAAGATTAGACGACCCTCAGGGTTTAAAAGGTTTTCATCTGTAGGACTTAGGGTCCAGAGCCTGGGATAATTGGATGCTGCCTCGGTCTCTGGGGAGCGGAGCCAGTTGTGTGTGTGCTTGTGTTGAGAGCGGAGTGGGGGGGGGGGGGGGGAGAAGAGAACTGTGAACAAACAGAAGTCAGTCCTGGCTGACTGGGTGGGTCGGGGCCAAAATCGTGTAGCCCCGCTGCTGGGAGCTTGGCGGTGTCCCCCGGCAGGATCTTTTGGCTGCCTCCCACCTCCCCTCGGGCTAGCTCAGCTCATTCAGGCGCCCTATTGTTTTAGGCACCAGCCAGCCTTAAGAAACAGCCCCAGGGGAGTTGCAGGATTCAGCAGCTGAAGCTGAGACTCCCCCAGCCCAGCCCACCCCGGCTCAGAGGGGAGGGCAGCCCAGCCCAGCCTACCACAGCCCCAGCCCAGCGCAGCCTGGCTGGGGTCAGTCACATGCCCTGGTTCCCCGAAGAGGCTGCCCTCCCGCAGCTGCTGGCCCTGCTCTGGGTGACATGCGGCGCAGCTGGCCCGACGTGCCGGCCCTCCGGAGCTCCCGGGATGCCAGCCGACGGCTGGGCGATGGCCGCTCTGGGCTCCCCCAGGAGCTGTGGCCGGAGGCCGAGGCAGCCTGCCCCGTGGTCCGCCGCAGAGCCACGCCGGGCCGGAAGCAATGGCAGGAGCTGCTGGCCATGGCCTTGACGGGCCAGGTGGGGGCCAAGGGCGTCTGGCTGGGACCTCCGCTCAATCTCTTTGCCTATTCGCAGATTTCCTCTCTGGTCCGAAGAGCTGCCTTAACGCAGAATGACAACCACTGCAACTATGAAAAAACGCACAACTTCAAGGTAAGTAGGCTGACTTTTGAATGGGTTTCCGTGGGGGGCGAGAAACTGACCGATGTGGAGGAGAGGAGAGGAGAGTGGGATGGTCAGGGAGGGAGAGCTGGACGGACTTTTCAACTTGGTGCATCCAAAGCTTGTCTCTGAGATGAAGCGATCTATTTCACAGCCCCCAGTCTGGTTACAGCTGGTCAAAGGAAGCTGGGGAAAGGCATTCGGAACTCCAGCATCTGGGTTCTAGTCTTACCTCTGTCACTTTGTGACCTTGGGTCAATCACTTCCCTCACAGGTCTCCACTGTCGCTTGTGTGTGTTCTGATACCTCTCTTGATTTTCTGTCAGATAAGAAAGCTTCCGAATGCCGCCTAAATGGTTTGTTTGAACCTAATGGAGGTGTCCTCGTCAGAGCTAGCATTTAAATAGCTCTTTAAACTCTTTACCTGTATATTACTGCCTTTGTTCTTCACGTCTACTCTGTAAGATAGTTCCTATCATGTTACCGTTTTACAGATGAGGAAACTTAGGCTGTTTGAATTGGTCAAGTGACTTGCCCAGGGTCACATAGCTAGTTAGTGTCTAAAGGAGGATTTGAACTCCCATCTTCCTGAGTCCAAGCCCAGTTCCCTACTGGCCGCTGGAGAGAGTTGATATTTTCTGGAGAATCGATCTCTTAACCTGCATCTTAGTTTTCTCATTTGTAAAATGAAGGGGTTGGTGACCTCTTCTACCAGCTCTTGACCTCTGTAGAAGATGAATTCCATTTGTAGAGGCTGTGTGTTCTAGTGGATAGTCAGCCCTGGAGGTGAAGGGTACAAAGACCTGACTGTGTGATCCTAGGCAAAGCGCTAACTTGTCTGTGCTCTGGGAAACTCCCTGAGGTTGTTTACAAGGAAGTCATCAGTCTGCATTGGTGGAAGTTCCCAACACCAAGGAGGTCATAGCTATATTTTAAGGAAGGATCTGTCACATTTTAAGATCCTTAGAGCAAACCTAGGGGACTTTCCTTCCCCCAGAGGGAGAGGAGATGGGAAGTAGGGATAGGATCTGGAACATGATCAGTGTAACTCCTGGTAAGGAACTTTTTCTATCCTGCAGGTCTACAGTTTTCATTCAAGGTTCACTCTGGGGCACTGAGAGGTTATGTGACTTGGCCAGGTTCACACAGGGCTGACAGGCTCTGACCAGTGCACCACACTGCCTCATGTCCCCCAAAGAGGGAAAGCTAGAAATGACTATTGCACATGAAATGGAAATGGCCACCTAATGTTCTGGGTTTGGCCACTAGTTGCCTCTGGGTGTCATTTCTGTGACCTAGGCAACTGTCAGAACACATGAATGGCCAGAAGTGCAGACTGAGTCTTGTTGGTGCCCTGGAAAACCCTTAAAATCCTGTTCAGGATTCAAAGAGAAACCCTGGGCAGCTAGTTGGTCAGGTGGAAGGAACAGGGTGGGAATTTGGTGGGAGAAAACCCAGTTTTTTCTCTTGTTTATTTAAAACCAGAGACTAGGGGAATCATTGAATCATCACAATCTGGTCCTTTTGCCCTCTCAGCCAATGGCAGTGGTTGCTTAGTGAAGATTGTTGGGTTCTGCAGGTGGAGGACTCTGGGGACTCCGGTTCAAATCCCAGCTCTCCTCCTTACTGGCTGTGGGAGTTTGCCTGATCCTGTTTGAGCCTCACAGCTACTTTAGGAAGAAGGTCCCATTACCCCCTTTTAACAGATGAGAAAGCAGTTGCCCACAGAGATTAAGTGACAGGTTTCAAGCCTAACTCCTTCTTGGCATCAGACCCTCTGCTTTCTCTGGGCAACCTAGAGAGAAGCCACTGAATTGGGCTTAATCTCTAAATTTCCTTCCAATCTTCAGTCTAAGGAACTAGGATCCCTTGAGGACAGCTAGGTAGTGTAATGGATAGATAAGAGTAAGGGGCCTGGAGTTAGGAAGACTTACCTTCTGGGTTCAAACTAGTCTCAGAAACTTCCTAGCTGTGACCCTGGGCAAGTCACTTCACCCTGTTTGTGTCAGTTTCCTCATCTGTAAAATGAACTGGAGAAGGAAATGGCAAACCTCTCCAGGACCTTTGCCTAGAAAACCTTAAATGGGGTCACAGAGAGTGAAACACTTAATTGAATGATTGAACAACAGAAGAATTCTTTGGAAGAAAGGCTGGGCTCACTCTAAAGGATGTTCACGGCAAGTTTCCTCATTTAAGATGTTTTGGTTAGGAGGATGGGTAAAAGGGAATCCTGAGAGCAAAGGCGAGAGCTAGAGTTGGAAGAAATGGAGATAAGAAAAGGAAAGGATGGGAAAACAGAGAATGGTTTGCCCTGTTTCTGGATCTCTCCTCATGCCTTGGGACTGATAATACAAGTCACTGTCTGAATGATAAAACCCCTTGTCAGAAATGACAAGGGAAATTGTCTCATTCTGTTGACCACAGATCATGCATGGGCCCGTGAAAGCCATGTGTGGCTTCTGTTGGTCCAGACCCAATGAATGAAGATCGTGGACAATGCTGGCTGCTGGGATACTGCTGTATATCTAAAGGATGATTGAAGGGGAGCAATAAGATTAGAGCAGCTACCTGGGACAGTAGATGAAGTGCTGGCCTAGAGTCAGAAAGACCTGAGTTCAAATCCAGTCTCAGACACTTACTAGCTGGGTGACCCTGGGCAAGTCAATTAATCTCATTTGCCTTAGTTTCCTCATCTGCAGAATGAGCTGGAAAAGGAAATGGCAAACCACTGCAATATCTTTCCCAAGAAAACCCAAATGCAGCCAAAAAGAGCTGGACCTAACCGAACTTAGACACTCTGTTTGGGATCCTTGTTTCTTCCCTCCGTCATGATCAGAGTCAGGTTGAATTCTTGGGATAAAGAGCCTATTTGTACCATCATGGGCAAATAGCTCTATTTCTCTATGACCTCAGTTTCCTCATCTGTAGAATGAAAGGATTGATCCCTTTCAGCTCTAAACCTAAACTCTCTCTCCCTACCCATCTTCCCTACATTTCTATTTTTGTTCCTATTAAAACTTAGCCTTTTAAAGGAAAAGAAATGTTTTCTTGTGCATTAGACAGAAAATACCATTTTAATGGGGGTCTCATGACTGGGAGGCTGGATCCTCTTTGACTCATACATTCTTTTTCTTTCCTCCTCAAAATTCCTCTGGATTTCAAATGCACTTGGAATGCATTTCAAATGCCCTCCCATTGTCCTTGCCTACACAGAACAGCTACTGTGCTCTGGATCTTACTTAGCTTTTGTTTAACAAATCCACTCATTGCTGTGGGTGGATCCTTTTTGAAAACTAATCTTTTTTTAAATTTTAGGTTCTGGGAGCCTTGATGAGTTTTAAGGCTTTTAATTTTTTTTTTTTTAAGTAAGCTAGTTAGATGGTTTCTATACCATGGGGTGGGGGTACCTCATAGATAAAATAGTTATTATTAGAAAATGAAGATAATTTTGATAATGTTCCTTTTAACTTTTGATCTGCTATCTCTTCTATATGATAGCATCCTTTGAGAGGATAATTAGAAGAAAATTAAGACAGTTTAATTTTTTTTTTTAAAGAACCCATTAAAGAGAAACTTGAGTGTTTTCTCTGAGATGCAGCCAAACCATAATAGTACAGGGGAGAGCTGATCCTGGCTCTATGGTGGTGTCTCAGGCCATTGTCCATGCGAAGGCATGTTTGTCATGGTCTATGCTGAGTAATTCCCATCTCCCCTGCCCCCCATCCCCAATCCGCTCCCTGCTGCAAACCACAGACTAGCTTTAACTTGGAAACACTGCTCATTTTTTGGATAAACATTCCAAAAAGGCACATCATACTATAAATAGAAAAGAGAATTTTCTGTAAGAAACCCCTGACCTGGAAAAAAGAACAGAACACGCATCAAAGGGGTCTCTGTCATTTCTATGTGCTTTGTATCACAAATCTTTGGCATGTATTTCTTAAAAACACATTTTAACCCTCGAAGGCTTTATTCAGAGAGGCAACCTTGATGGAGTCAAGACGACTGGAGTTCAAATCTGGCCTCACTCACTTCCTAGCTGTGTAAAGATGGCTAAGTCACTTTGTTTTCTGAACCTCCTAAGTCAAGGATGAGTTGTGATCAGATCACAAAACCTTCATGTATTGACATGCATTTTACTCAATGCAACAAATGTCTATAAAGTACTTAACTGTGTACAGGGTGCTGTGCCACACACAGGTAATGCAAAGTTAAAATTAACACCTATTATCCACAGGGATTTTACATCCTATTGGAGGGTAAGCTTGCACATAGAACTGAAGAGTGGGAAGACAGCTGAGCATCCAGACCAAACTGCTCCCAAAGGAGTCCTGCCATCACACCCCTGCCTAGTGGTCCCCTGGCCTCTCCTCCAAGCCCTCTGAGACAGCACATTTCACTTTTGAAGTTTTTCACAGCTCTAATGGTCTGGAAGAGACAACTAGGTGGCGCCATAGTGCACAGAGCACTGGAAGATTCATCTTCATGAGTTCAAATATAGCCTCAGATACTGACTAGCTGTGATGCTTAACCCTGGGCAAGTCACTTAACCCTGTTTGCCTCAGTTTCCTCATCTGTAAAATGAGCTGGAGAAGAAAATGGCAAACCACACCAAGAAAACCCCCAAATGGAGTCACAGAGATTTGGGCACAACTGAAATGATTGAACAACAGCAACCACAAAATTGTCCAAAAGTTCTTCCTGACATCAAACCCAACCAGGCCTCTTTGCCATTTTCCCCAGAACAAGTCTAAGCCCTCTTCCCCAGGACAGCCCTTTGGATGCTTGAGCACAGCTATCAGGCCCCTCTCTTCCAAGCTAAATGTTCCCTGTTGCATCAATGGTTCCTCACAAAGCATAGACTTGTGGCCCTTCAGTGAACAATCCTCAGCAAGCCATGGTTTCCAGATGAAGGCAGAGTATAGTGGGACTGTCACCGCCTTGTTCCTATAAACTGTGGGAATTCTGAAGACAGCCCCAAATGAACTTAATTTGTTGTTGTTGCTACCACTGCTGCCTTACTGAGTTTGGAGTCCACTAAAACATCCAGATCTTTTTCAGAATAACTGCTAGCTAATCATGTCTCCGCCTCCATCTAGTATTTGCAAAGGTGATTTTTTGATACCCAAAGACAAGACACATATTTATCCCTAATGCATTTCGGCTTATGAGATCCAGCTCAGTGGTCCTAACTCTGTCATCTGTAAATGCAGTAAGCATTGATAACAACCTTAAGGGACACAGGGTCAGAAGCTGATCTCTGGGGGACTCCACTAGAAACCTTTCACCATACTGAATGCTGTGAAGTCAATAACTGTTCTTTGAATCTGGTCAACCATCCAGTTCTGAATTCATCTGATTGTTTTATCCTCTTATATTAATGTTTCCATCTTCTCCACAAGAATAATATCCTATACTTGATTCAAAGCTTTGCTAAAATCTAGGCAAACTATATCCTAGTACTCTCTCATCTGTTTCAGTAGTAATCCTATCTAGAAAGAAAATGGGGGTTAGTTTGGCATGACCCATGCTTGATGAAGCCCTGTTGACTCTTGGCAACCATGGCTTCCCTTTCTAGACATTCATCAACCATCTCATTAATGATGCAAACCAACCAACCAACCAGCCATTAGTGATTATTCTAGAATTTCCCAAGAATTAAAGCCAAGCTTACTGGCTTATAATTTACAGTCTCTGTTCTTTTCTCCTTTTGAGAAAATCATGATCTGTTCCCGTTGCTAATCTTGTGGCACATATCCCATATCCCATTAGTCATTTTTGTTTGTTTGTTTGCAGGTCTTTTTCAAAGGTCATTCTTCTTGGCAGAGAAAACAGACAAAGAAACAATTTAGAATTGAGCATCTTTGCCTTCTCTCTTTGGTTAATTACAAACATCCCATCTACCCCAAGCAAAAGCCCTGTCCCTTTGGTGATCTTCCTTTTTCTCCTGTAAATCTAAGAAGGCACTTTTGTGTTGAATTTAACTCCCTTCAACAGCTTCAGTTCATCCTGACATTATTTTCACAGGACACTGCCTTGCTCTTAAACTCATCCTCATTGGCTGGGCTTACTTCTATCTTCTCCATATTTCTTTTCTAAGTTGGTTGGTGAGTCCCCTATGCATCCACATCAGCCTCATTAGACAGATCCAAAGGTCTTCGTGACATAAAGAGCCTTTCACAGACACAGCAAGGTTGGGAAGAGGAGCTACTTTGTAGGAGGATAGATGTCAAGTATAGCTCACAAAACCAAAGAAACTTCCCATGGGAAGCAGCCTCAGAATCCACCTCCCTGCATCTGCACAAGAAGCCTTATACGTCAAACCTGAGAAGGTAACTGATCAGGCAACCTTTGCTTCAGCATCTCTGTGGAGGGAAAGCTGAGAAGGTCCCAACCCATTCTGGGATAACTATCATTGTTAGGCAGTTTTTCCCTCCCTTGGATCTGCCCCTCTGCATTTTCCATGTGCTGCCCATTTTCTAGCTCTGCCTTTGGGGGTCAAACAGGATATATTGACCCCTCTTCTAGACCCCACTTGGAGAGTGACCATGGCCATACTTGAAAAGAAGGCCAATTCTACTCTTCTCTTGGCTGGACGTTCCCAGGTCTCAAGTGGCCTGATGTCCAGGTCCTTCATCATCCCATGGCCCTTCCCCTGAAAATCACCAAGTTATCATAGCCCTTCTTAAAATGTCCTTATCCCGACCTGTGACAGCACAGGGGCATGAGATCCAACAGCACTCTGCCAGACTATGGCCATCCACACAGTAAGCCACAGTCTCCTTGGCTTTCATGGTTGCCATGATGTCCTAGTGACTGGCCTGACACTGGTCATCTGCTGAAAGCCCAAGATTTGTTTGGGACAGTTAGGAAACCATGCCACCCCCATCTTGTATGGATGAAGGCATGTAGACCTTCAGTTTTATCTCATTAAACTTCACCTCCTTAGATTGAACCCATTGCCCCAGGATCCAATTCTTTCTTCTAGCTGCTTGTTTGTCATTTTCCAGCTTTGTATCATCTGCAGATTTGATAAGAATACCATCTATGTGCAGAGCATAGAGCATTGGCCTTGGAGATACAAAGACCTGAATTTAGACACTCAGCTGTGTGACCCTGAGCAAGTCACTTGACCTCTTAAACCCAGTTTTTTTATCTGCAAAATGGGACTAATAGTAGTACCTACCTCACAGGGTTATTGTGAGAATTGAATGCAATAATATATGTGAAGTGCTTTGTAAATCTTAAGGCACTATATATCTGTTAATTATTAATATTATCATCATCATCTAAGTCATGAACAAAAATGTTAAAGAGTATAGGCCAAGAGTTGATCCCTGGGGCACACAACCAGAGACCCCTTGCCACATTGATATCAACCCACTAACATCCATTCTCTGGGACCAGAAGCCAACCACCTCTGGCTGGCTCTATCTAACTATGCCATTGTCTAGCCTGCATCCCTCCACCTTGTCCAGAAGGGAGGCATGAGAGACTTGATCGACCATGTAGCTTAAGGCAAACTCTCTGCACAGTACTCCCATGATGCACCCTTCTAGCAATCTCTCCCCCCAAAAGGAAATGAAATTAGTCACACTTCATGAGCATCATTCCCTTTTCTGGCGATCAATAAGCCATTTGAATAATACATTCTAAGCTATCCCTTTAAATAATGCATTCTAGAGTTCTTGGCTTTCATGGTTGCCATGATGTCCAGAATTCAAGTTGTCATTGGCCTATGCTTTGCAGAATACATTTTTTTTCCCATTTTATTAGAACCGAGACATTTGATTGTCTCTGATCTATGTTGGTCACAATTGGCTCCTAGCTTCTTGTCCATGTCTATAGGTTATTTTCTAGACATCAGAAGCCAGGGCTCCTTTCTCAAACTTTGCTTCCTGTGGATTACTGGACATCTCCATGGCTATTCCCCTTCCTCTGTGGTAGCTGATTTTTCCCACAGTATCTAGCTTTGCAGCTATACATAGGGAGATTTCTCCCTATCCCTTCCTTCAAAGTCCCTTGATTAGATTTGCAAAATGATAGACACATTTTTTAAAATCAACCATGGCTAGGTATATTCTATCACTGTCCAAGAGCCCATCCTTCCTTGTGTTTTAATCCGTGGTCTATAAATCCAAATCCCCAGGCAGATATAGTGGTATGTACCTGTAATCCCAGCTTCAAGAGAGAGGCTAAGGCTGGTGGATTGCTTCAGTTGGGGAGTTCTGTAAACTGATCAAACATCAGCACTAACATCAATATGGTCATTCCCCTGGGAGTAGAGGAGTGTCAGATTGCCTTAGGAGGGGCAAACTGGACAAGTTGGTTATGGAACAGGTCAAAGCTTCCATGTTCATCAGTCCTGGGATTGGGCCATATGTGACCATTGCACTTCCAATTTGGACGAGATAGGAGTTGTTGTCTGAAAGAGAGGGAGAAGAAGACACATGGACAAAAAAACATACACATAACCACAGAGAGAACTCCAAATCCCATTGTCTGATACCATCTAGTTAACAAACTTCTGAAATCAGCCTTTGTCTTCTGGAACCTTCCCTTCTACTGGGATGAGCAGAGAGAGACACCATCTCTGCCCTGAAAGTGATTGATTTCTTTCCTAGGTCTTTGTTATTCTCAGCAATGCTTTTGAGAGTTCTGACAGCATTGTCTGTATGCAGGTGAATCACCCAATGTGGAGGTTAGACATCAATGTTTGTAGAACTTGGAAAATTCTCTGTCCAATCTTGGATCAGTGCCTTGAAGAAAAAAGCAGAACTCCATTCTTAATATCAGTTTTGAACATTTTGAGGGGCCAGCAGTATAGCAGAGGAAGGATGCCCAGTGTGCAAGCACACCAGGCCCTCCCCTTATCTAAGCAGGCTACCCCAGGGGTAGCCTCATTCTCTGAGATAGGCGCCTACCATAGGACACGCTCTTTAACATGTATGTACATGAACACTCAGGAAGGAGTACTTCAAGCCCAAAGCCTTGAGCCCACTCGGTCTCAGGCTCGGTCTCCTGTAGCCTGAAAATTTGGGGGAGCTAAGAGAGGCTATGTGCAGCATTTCTGTTAGTGATGGTGCTTCACATAAGAGGTGCTCCCTAATGAAGGAAGGCTTTGGAGCAGGAGCATGTCTGGAGGAAGCTAACACCTTTTTAGGAGAGTCTATATTTCCCTTCTGATAGAAAACAAGAAGATTGTCACTCCCTGTGAGACCTCTCTGCGCCTCAGTTTCCTCTCTTGTAAATGAGGGGGCTGGATTACAGGTCCCCTCCCTAAGGTCCTTCTAGTCAGCTCCAGAGCTTGAATCCTGTGATGGACCATGGTAGCCCATTGCACTTTTGGACATCTCTCATGGGACAGCAAGGTTGTATAGTGCATAGAGGTCAGGAAGACTCACTTTTCAGAGTTCAAACCTGGCCTCAGACATTTACTAGCTGTGTGACCCTGGGCAAGTCACTTAAGCCTGTTTACCTCAGTTTCTTTATCTGTAAAATGAACTGGAGAAGGAACACCACTCCAATATCTTTGCCAAGAAAACCCCAAATGGAGTCGCAGAGAGTTGGACAAGATTGAAATGACTGAACAACAGCAACATGGTTAGGAAGCTTCCCATGACAGCAAGTCTACACATTCTGCTTCTTGACTTCTGCTCACTGCTGCCAGTTTTGACATCTGGGGTTACCTGCAGCTTGGCAGACTGCCCCGCAGGGCACTGAGCACCATTCTGCAACTGAGCTCAAACAACTGCAAAGACCTTTGGTACAGCTCTGTGGCTTCTAAGAATAGGGTGTCCCCTTCCTGCTGAAAGCTTGCACACCTGGTCCCCCTCACCTGTGTGTACCAGAATACACATGCACACCACCTGCATATCCTGCACACACACAGCGCAACTGTCTTTGGATCCAGGAGAACATTTTATAAGAGAAATGGCACTCACAGCACTTTGCACACAGCAGGTATTTAATAAACATTGACTCAGATGGTATAAAATACAATCTTTTCCTGTTTTCTTGACGGTAAGGAATAGATTGAACAAATATCACAAGTCCCAGACTCCAACCTCAGGTAGATATCTGGAGTTTATATGGCACTTTATGTATATTGTTGTTTTTTAAATCCAGACTTGATTTTCATTGGACACAGAGAACTCCCAGTATAGAGACTCCCTCCACTGATACAGAATGGAGCCCCGTCTATAATTTATATTCTTATAGTGTTGCACAGGGGTACTAAAAGGGTAAACTAGGCTCACATAGCTAATGTGTCAGAAACAGAATTGAACCCAAACCTTCATGAATCTTAGACCAACCTTCTACTGAATTTTCCATCTCTGTTCATATATAGGGTGACAATAATAATAGTGTATAATCTATATTTGTCTAGCACTTTAAAGTAGATTGTAAGTTCCTTGAGGGCCTTTGTATGCCTGGAGCTCATCATAATTCCTGGTATATAGTAGGTGCTTAATAAATACTGATTGGCTGACTAACAAAGCCATTCTTATATGTTGGAGGCCCACAACTACCTTAAGGAGGTCACACAGCCAGTAAGTGCCAGGGGTGAAATTGAAAGCCCAGATCTCCCTTTACTCCAAGGCCAGCATGCTCTGCACTGCCCTACATAGTCTATTGTTTATTGGTGGGGGTTTTTGCTTAGTTTTGGCCCAGATTTGTGAATGCATAAATATAGGCAAACTCCCAAACTCTCTCTACTGGACAAACCAACAACCCCCTTGCGCTTGTTCTTTGTTTTCTCAGAGGACGGTGGCATCAGGGAAATGACAACATGACTTGCAGTTGACTTTGGTTTGAGGGAGGGAGGGCTGTGCAAGGTCACCAGCCTCACTATCTCCTCCAGAGCCATCTGGGTCCATTCATCAAGATGACTGGAGATGACCCAGGATGCAGTGGGAGACCCTGGCCCTTTTAGCTTTGAGTGAGGTGACACCCATTCAGTGAATAGGCCTCTTTAAGAAGTGAGTGAAGGGATGGGGCCTTTAATTAGAAAAAAGAAAAAAGTCAAGCTGGGAGGTGAAGACCCTCTGAGAGCAACCCCCCCTAGAGACTCACTGGAAACATTGGGAGTTTAAGTGATTTGTCTTGTGTCTCCAAGGCAGGCTTGAACTCACATCTTCCTGTTCCCTCTTATCAGTTGAATCTAAAATCTCCTACCCCGGCTCCTTAGCTAAGACCCTTCTCCTTGCTGCTGCTGGAAGCAGGATCAATATCAATATCAATATCACACTGATATTGACACTGGTTTATCCAGAGGAAGGAGTGTTAATGGAGGCTGTTTTCACAGAACCACAGGCTTCTGTAGAGGGTGGTACATACAATTCTTTCCAAGTTCAGCAAATTTAAAGCAAATAGCGTCCTGGTAAGTTGGGACTGGCCAAATTGGGTCCCACTCACTTGGCTCCTGTGAGTGCTTTGAGAAGCTTTCCAGGCCAGTCAATTATTGTTGTTTTTGAGTAGGCCGTCATTTTTGTGTTCTTTGTCTAAGGTATCTTATCTCCCACCACATCATCTTATCTCCTTGGCGTGGTTTAAGAATTCCAGGCAGACCAAGGCCGCAGGCTCTCTGAGATATTTGGGCAATTCAGGCTGTGATAGTCTTGGACCAACATTCTTCCTGTCTGGGATATTTTCTTCCTGTCTAGGGTATTTTTGTTACAGCTCCCGAGTTTGCAAAATGTTCTTTCTCTGAAAACATGTTTGGGGGAAAAAATCAATAAACCTCAGAGGATGGAAAAAAGTTGGTCAGTTGGGTTTTGAGATGGGCTGTGGTTGGTGAGAAGACAGGGCACTATGAACCCCACCCCCAGCCCACAAATAAGGAGAAAGCCTCCTGGCTTTGCATACAAAACATAGTCTCTGGGGCCCTAAAGAAATCAGAGACTCAGTGAAGTTAAGTGAAATGGGGGTACTATTTTAGCCCTAGCGAAAGGGCATAATGAAGTAAAACCCAAAGCTCAAAATCAGGCTCATGTTTGACATCCTTTGCCCCTTGACCTTCTTGCTGTCTGCTTTTTTTTTTTTAATAGGAGGACATATAAGAGTGTGTGTATATAGAGTTTTGAGGTGGTTCATGCAAAGAGCCAGTAAAAATGGGACTTTGTGACCTTAAAAAAATTGCAAAGAAACAGTATTAGAAATGAAAGGAAATTTTAGAAACCCTACAGAGAGGTAGTGTCAGCCTCAATACCCGGAAGTTCTTTAAGCCCGATGCTGACCTGTTTTGACTACATCACCCTGGGAAAGTCACTTACCTTCACTCTAGGCAGCTCTTTAAGACTAAGTTGCAGAGAAGGCACTGACCTCTATTGGTGGAAGGAGTTTCCTCATCTGAGAGTTCCCTTTTATCAGTGAAATCACAGATCCAGTCCCCACTTTCCCTCTTTTCTAGGATCAGGGTAGCATGGGACAGAGAAAGGACATTGGATTTGGAATCCAAAGACTTGGGACTTAATTTCAGCATTATTACTTACAACCTCGATAACTACAAGTTAATTACATTCTCCAGGCCTTGTTTCCCATTTTTAAAATAAAAAGTTCATTTAGATGACCTCTCAGTTATAATGTCCTCAGTATTTCTGCACCCTAAAATAAAGCTCGGATTGCCCTGCCTTGGTTATGGCTCTGTGGGGACTTAGGATTCCTTGGCTGTTCAGCACCTGCTAGGATTAAGCTTTCTTGGTCCAACACTAAAGACTGTATTTTAAAAATGTTTGGACTTCCAGACAGAATAGTAACCTCATGAGAGATCTATCTACTAGAAATGAGTATTCTGGTTAGTCCGATATTTTGTTCACATGATAGTTAGAAAATAAAGTGTCAGTGAATTAGAAAATACTCTCCTCAACGTTTTGATAAATCCATGACGGTTATCATTGTAAGTCCTTCCGTCAGTGAGTGGGATGAGGGAGACTTTGTCCTTACCCACTAGCTGGGTGACTCTGAGCAAATCACTCAACTGCTATCTGCCTCAGTTTCCCCCACTATAAAATGGGGAAATAGTGCCTCCCTCCCAGAGTTGTTGTGAAGGTCAAATGAGATATTTGTAAAGCACTGCGTTAAAGTGTTAGATAAATGTGAACTATGGTTATCATTAAAAATAACTAAATTGTTACCAATCCAGACAATTCACCCAATCAGAGATTTAGAACTTGAAGGAAACTTAAAGACCATCAAGTCCAATTCCTTCATTTTACAGATGAGGAAAATGAGTCCTGGCACGTGAAGTCATGCCATGGTCACATAGCCACTCAGTGACAGAGTGGCTTGAACTTGGGAGTTTTAAATTGCTATTGGGAGTTCTTTTAAGGGCATAAAATGCTTGGTTTTCACATGAAATCATTTGTGGGCAGCTGTCCACATCCCTCTCCTCAGCCAGGTAAGACTTCTAAAGACTAAATGTCCAGGGGAAAAGCAGTAAGAACAGGACACTTTCTTTGCTGAGACACCAGGGGGCTAGCACTAAATATTATTTTGGAAGCTGGTAGTTTCTCCCTGAGGCAGCTCTAACTGAGCTTGGGCCCCAGGAGATGCAAAGATCCCCCCATAAATACAGGCTAGGCTATTTAGAAAAGCTTTTAGCCTTCTTGTATCACTGGGCCAGACTATTAAAAAGCCTCTGACATGACCGGTGCTTTCCTTCTAATTGCTTCCCAATGCCCCACGATTATCTACAAAGATCTTTTTGATTTTTCTGCCATTCCTTTTTAGTAATAAAAATGGCCATTTCAGACCCTTCGTGGCTGCTGAAGCAGTTTACATTCATCATCCCAATTGAGCCTCACAACCCTCTAGTTAAATGCTTTATTCCCATTTTACAGATGAGGAAACTGAGCCTCAGAGTTTCAGTATCTTAACCTAGGTATTCCTGACTTAAAGTCTTAGCCTTCCTTACTGAAAGTCACTCTCAGCTACTGTACCAGTTCTTCTCTGTTTTTAATTGCTCTTGGGAGTGGGAGGGTGAGAATGAATAGAGCAGACCTAGGATTTCATGGATATAGGGAACTCCTGGTGAGGAAATTCCCCTCACTAATGAAGGTGGCTGCCTGCCTCTTGGTCTTAGTTCCCCAGAGCTGCTCAGCCAGCTTAAGTCAAGTAAGACTGGAACCAAGGACTTCCTGACACTGAGCCCAGCTCATTCTATCCACCACTGTGCAATGCCATAGAGAGGTTCGATTATTCCACATTTGGACTTTATTTACACATGCCTACCCAGAATCCCAGTAGTGAAGTCCTGGAGCTTACAGCATCAGCCAAGGTTTTCTGCATTTGGGTTCTACCTTCCTGAAAGGGTCCAGGAACCCCTGGGGTGTGTGTGTGTGTGTGTGTGTGTGTGTGTGTGTGTGTGTGTGTGTGTGTGTGTGTGGCACTCGCACGTACCCAATACAAGAATTAAAATGTATGCCTTACTCTTTTTCTTTCCATTTCTTTTTTAATGAAAATATTTTGTAAAATAATACACAGAAGGAAAAAAAATAAAGCAGTTTTGCAATTGTTTTTACTAGGCGCTTATTGTAACTTAACAAATGTTTATTGTATATATACACATGCACACATACACATTCACATACAGAGTTTCCCCAAAATCTTAGTGTAGTTTAAGCTTTGATCATTCTAAAACTGCTCTGAGATGCTTCAGTGACCCTGAATATACTTGAAAGATTCTGGTTAATGGATGTTGTTTTCTTCTTCATCTTTTGAAATGTTTGTGTCAGTTCCTACTTGGTGTTTGAAGCTGTGGGCTCATCCTTTGCCCCCCAGTATGACCCCCTCTATAATCTCTGTCCCTGCACACTCTTATATCTGCCAGGATGGAGCAGTGGGGAGGGGGAGGGGGTGGCCAAGGACATGTGAAAGGGCAGAGCACCAGACTTCACTTTGGCGTACCTGTTTCAGACTCTGGACTGGTGGGAGAAGTGAGCTCCAGTGTGCGGGGCAGGCCCTCCCCATCTTCTGTTTCATAACTTTACTTTTTCCTCCTATTAGATGCCTCTCCCTCCCCTGCCTCTTGGGTGCTCCAGGTTTTCTGATGTGTTTCTTCTTTTCTGACTCCCAGGTCCACACATTCCGAGGACCGCACTGGTGTGAATACTGCGCCAACTTCATGTGGGGACTCATCGCCCAGGGAGTCCGGTGCTCAGGTAGCTCAGACTTCTGATGGATCTAAAATAATGTCATGAAGCAAAGATACATGATGAATGTGTAAATAACAAGGATAAATGAGGGGTGGGAGCTTCTCCCAGACTTGTTCGCTGACCCATAGAGCCGCTCCTTGGATGTTACAGCACGTCCCAGCCCTTAGCAGGGAGCTTTCTCTAGGTGTTCTCAAGGGCAACAGAGGAAGTATTTTACTGACTTGATTTCTCTTTTCATTGAATAAACAGGAGGTTTGTAACTCATCCTTCTTTCTTCCCATAATGAGCAGGAGCTTTGAAAAATTCATGGAATGCCTGAAGGAATCAAAGACATACCTGTTTCCTTAAACTATAGCCTTTCTTTTCCTTTCTCACCCCCTCACCCCACTTCCCCACAAAAGATGGACTTTAAAATATGGCCTGCTGTGTTCTCTCTGCCATTAAATTGGTAATGGAGCTGAATTCCGGGCCTTACTCTTGGGAACTGAGGGTCTAAGTGAGCACCATGAAAATGTATGGATTTTTCCTGTTAATGAGGGGCAGTACAGCCATTACCTGGAGGCAGGAAGATCTGGATTTATATCCCACCCCTGACACCTTTGATCTGTCTATAAGATCCTGGGTGAGTCCTCTAACCTCTTAGTACTCCAGGGAAAGGAAAGGGCCAGTAGGCTTTAGGGGAGAGGGAATTTTCTCACCAGGAGTTCCTTTAACCAATGAAATCACAAATTTGAATGTAAAAAAAAATTAGTTGGTCATTATAGCAGAACAATCTTTGTTTGACTCTGTGGGGTCTGAATTTAACATGTGCCCATAGGACCCTCTCCTTAGGGTAGGAGACACAGCTTTTTCCAGAACAAACGTGTATTTTTAATAAATCTATTTCAACAATTATGTCGTTAAATCACACTGCCCAATAGAGATTGCATGAATTACTCTGTCCTTCTTTCAGGCAGAGGGGCCACTGATAAATGAAAAGTAGAAGAAAACTCCCTCTTGACCCTCATCTCCCATTATTGAAGAAAAGAAATAGACACACGTAGCTAGTATGTATATGTGTGTATGTATATATATATATATATATATATATATATATATAACACATAGTAAGTATATAGAATATGCATAGGATACAGTGAATATGTAATATATATAGAATATAGTGAGTATGTAGAATATGGTGTAGATATTACCTGTAGAATATAGCATATATATTCTATATATATAGACTATAGTATATGTAGTCTATATAGAGAGGATATAGTAAGAGAGAGAGAGTGTGTGTGTGTAAAACTTGGGCATTTCTGGAGAGCTTTCCATTCATATAGCACATGGAACTCAATCACTTCCCCTAAGTTCAATATTTTTGTCTACTTCATATAAAACCTTCTCCTTTTAGAAAACATCAATATTTGAGCTTCTGTAGATAAATAAGGGAAAGGCTTGTGGGAAAGCCAGGGAACAATAAAGGGAGTAACCCAATAACAGCAGACCGCATTTTGCCAAACAACCCCATCTTATCCCGTGAGAGCTTCTTTTTGAATGGCCCGAAACCAACCAACGTGCTTTGGGCCCACTTGGCCAAGTTCACCGTCACTAAGTAGCACTGTTCTTTAGCAAAATGGCAGAGATGATTCTTTGAACTTTCTCCACTTGTATATAAAATATAAATACATACATAGACATACACACATGCATACACATTAGCATTGTGTGTGTGTGTAAAATTTGGGGTGAAGTGGTTTGCATAGAAACTTAATTCCTTGAGTGGAGGGTGGGAGAACCAAGGCAGTAAATTAATACATGAGATACCTCAGCCACTTTAAAACACAGCAGTGGGCTCATTAACACACTGTCATGCAAAGAGACCTCACATGCGGGATCACATTCAATCCTTGCTACAACCCCAATAAGACACAGAATCTCACAGTCAGAAGGGACTTCAGGAACCATCTACCCACTGGATCATAGGTTTGGAGCTGGAAGAGGATGTAAATGTAATTTAGTCCAACCTCATCACTTCAGAGTGGGGGAGGCTTTATGATTTGCCCGATGTCATTTGGGGAGTAAGGAATAGAGTTAGAATTTGAACTAAGAGACTCTTACTCAAAATCCAAAGTCCTCCCTGAGAAAGACTCTATCATAATAGACTCTACCATAACACTGGCAGAGGTCATCCAGTCTCTGTGCCAAGACCTCCAGTAAGCTCACCACCTCCCCAGGCAGTCCCTCCCGCTTTTGGACAGCTCCCATTGTTAGCAAGTTAGGGTTGGTTTTTCTCTGATATCAAGCCAAAATTTGCCTCTTTGCAACTCTCTACCTAGTTCACTAACTGCTATTGTCTTCCTACTATGTAAACTCCCAGGAGGTCCCAATCTCTTTGTAACATATAGCCACAGAGAGGCCCGTTCTCAGACAATAATTACGTAAATAAATGTAACGGCTGACAGTTATGTCAGGTTTAAGGATGGCTGAGCAATGGTATATCCATTACCTCGTCTGATCCTCATAGCAACCCTGGGAGACAAGTGATTTTTCCACCCCCAAATCTTGCAGATGAGAAAACTGAGGTAAAAAGAGGTTAAGTGACTTGTCCAGAGTCATACAGCTAGCAAGTAGGAGAGGCCAATCTTCCCAACTCCAAGTTCACCCCTCTCTCCACGACACCAAACTGTGTCCCATGAGCTCAGTCCTGCAGATATTATTGTCCATGTTTAAGTAATGAGGG
The DNA here is from genome assembly GCA_011680675.1 of Gymnobelideus leadbeateri. Taxonomy (NCBI): domain Eukaryota; kingdom Metazoa; phylum Chordata; class Mammalia; order Diprotodontia; family Petauridae; genus Gymnobelideus; species Gymnobelideus leadbeateri. The sequence continues at coordinate 181,219 of WOXC01003034.1, forward strand.
AACAGGCTGGAAGTGGTGGCCTTGCTTATGGCCACTCTGTTATTGGATGCATGATTCAAACCCAGAAATCTCCTGGTGCTAATTCTGATACTTTCCCCACTACACCCCACTTCCCATCAGACATCTTAAACTTCTTAGTTATCAGAGTGATCCCAAAGTGGATGGGGCCACCTCTGCAAGTAGCAGGCTGCCCCTTAATTGCATATTTGTAAACCAGTTCTATCCCCTTTCTTTTGTAGCATAGACCACTTGGACAATTGATTAGAGCCTATGGACTTCTCTGAATCATGTTTTTAAATGCATAAAATGAAATGCAAAGGATTGCAAAGAAAACCTATTCTATTGCTGTATATTTATAAAAAGAATTTTTAAAGCCAGTTTACATAGCCAAGGTTAAGAAGACCTGCTTTAATGAAGGTGGTGGCTGCTTGGCAGAGATCATATCAAGGCCATTCTTGGAGCTGAGCTTGGTGACCACTGAGATCCCTGAGTGTCTAGAGGAATGAAATTAGAAAGCCCCTTAAACAGGGGCTTTTATTAACTTTTGTTAACTTGGGTTAAGCTGGTTCTTGCCCTGATCAGCCCAGTTCTCATTGGCCAGAATTTCCATCAGTGGATGCCACCTGCTGAGAGGGTTTTCATGGCTTCAGTGAACTCCAATGCCCCCTTTCAGCCAAGGATTCTGATAGGCTTTATAAATAATTACTCTAATTATTCTCTTACATGGTACTGTAATTCACGGAGAGCCCTATGGTGCCCTGGCTAGAGGCCAGTCCTCTTCATTATTGCTAATTTTGCAGGTGTCAAAATAAAGCCTGTATTGTGGGGGGAAATGGAGGTCCCTGGCTAAGCCCCCTGAAGGACCCAGAAACAATGGAGGGAAAGCTGGAGGAGAGAGAATGTAGGCTTTGGGCTACCCTTTCTGTTAGCTTCAGGAAGCATGTGGTCAAAGTCCAATCCATTCTGAGCAGAGCAGTATTGGTAGTTCATAGGACCCCAAAGCTGAAAGGGACCTCAGGGGCCATATAGTTCAGCCTGCTCGTTTTACAGATGAGGAAACTGAGGCCCATGAAGGTTCAGTGACTTGCCCAAAGTCATATGGGTAGTAAGTCAAAGGTGTGTCCCCCAACTCCAAATCTAGGGCCCTTTCCACTCTGCCACTGCCTCCCTAATCAGAAGGACTTCCAGAGGTCATCCAGTCCACCCCCCTGCCAGGGCTCTGGCCACCTCTCAAAGGTTCTCAACAACTACTTTGCTTATCTCTGGTCCAGGCTAGAGCAAAAGGCAGAGGGAGGAAGGCCGAGTGAAGCTATTCAAGTCACCTATCAGCACTCCCCTATGAATCACTAACAGCCTAGCTATGAAGAATGCAAGCCCCATGAGGGCAGGGACTGTCATACTTTGGCTCCAGAATCTGGAATAGTCCCTGGCCTATAGTAGTAATGTGTTAATGATTAATTAACCACTAATAAGTGGTTGAGTGATAGCTTTGAGAAACACTTTTGAACCATCCCTGGAAGACATTTTTTATTCTCAGGATTTCTGTTATCTGGAGCAGTATGTAATAGAAAAATCAGTGAGCTTGGAGCCCAGGTAATCTGGCTTAAATGCCAGTTTTGTTAATAACTAGGATTGGTGCCTCAGGCAAGACATCTGTGTTCTCTGGGCCTCAGTTTCCTCTTTTCTAAAACATGGGAGAAGTCTTTATTCTGGAGCTTGAATGAGATCATGTACATGAAAGTACTTTGTGACTAGAAAGTGCGATGTTTAAAAGTCAGTTATTATAGCGTTGCTACTATCATTGGTTCATAAATAGGTTAATTGCCTTTCCTTGGGGAAAGTTTAGTCAAAGTAATCATATCATATGGACTTAATAGAATAGACTATGAGCAAATAAGCCTAAGCACTATCCTGGCACGTTGAGAATTTGAATAAAAAAGGATCAACTTCATTGTAGCTTTTCCTTTAAGGTTGCCTGGCTACAGACACAAAACAGCATCCCCGGCGTGGCAAGGTGTAAGAATGTAAATGATTCCCTTGCAAGGAAGTTAAATTCATACAAAATTGTGGCAGTGGAAAAAGTTGTGTCTCCCCACTCACCACCCCCCCAAATAAAATGATTTACTTTTAAATGAGGCTCCTTTCACTGATAGAAACCATCATTTAGAGGGTGTGCGTGCATAGGGACCCAGCAATTAACCAGTCTGCTCACAGATAATGGGATGTTGTATTCAGGTTCTTCTTCAGGAATTGGGGCAAAGGGTGAAAGTGGTTCTGCATTCATGTCTCGTTGGCAGTGAGCTTCCTGGTTCCCTAGTAGCAAACCCCTGACTTACTAGAGAATGGCTCTGGATAATCAATCAATCAAAAAGTATCTATTAATCCCCTACTGTATCCTACGCATTGGTAATCTAGTGGCTCGAGCATTGGGCTTAAGGTGTGCTGGGCTGTCCAAGATCAGTCACGTCCCTGAACTCTGCTGCTTGGGCATTAAGAGCTGACTTGGAGCCCTATACCCACCCAGCCCTTTTCTCTGACCATTTTCTACTTTTTGCCTTTCCATATTGCTTGGATTGTGCAGAGAAAACTGATTTGGGGGGATATGTCCAGACCCAGACCCTTGGTTTAGGGCAGATCTCTCTCCCTTTCTCTAAACTTCAGGTTCGTCACCTGCAAAATAGGGGTGTTGGCTTGGGAACAGCAGAAAGAGTGACAGTCAGACCCAGAGTATGAGCACCCGAGTTCAAATTCTGGTTCTTCACATACAAATAGGACCTATGACATACTTACAAGTATGACCTTGGGGAAGTGACTTAACCTCCTTGGAACTCAGTTTCCTCTTCTGTGAAATGAGGGGTGCTAAACTACTGGCCTCCAAGGTTTCTTCTAGCTCCATCTATAAGCCAATAATCTTGGATGATCTCCAATAGTCCCTTCCAGTTTTAATTATAATCAATAAATATGTTATTAAGTATATGTATCACCAGCTTGTGCAGGGAATACTAAGATAGGAAATACTCTGCTCCCTCAAGGAAGGCTGTGTTTATACTTGGGGGGTTGTGGGGCAAGGAACAGTACCATGTGTTTATGTAAATACAAAGTAATTTCATGAGGGAAACAGAGCTAACAGCTTGGGAGAGTCCTCTGGGTGGTGGCTTTGAAGGGAACTGAGGATTCCATGGTCTTATCTATGAGTTCACCCAAGCTCACTTCTGGAGCCATTAGAACCCTGACAGACAGGTCAGAACAGTCTGGGGAGGCCATAAGATTTTCACACCACTAACTCTGGGAATGTTCACCATCACCGTGAGCATCTTGACCCTTCAGAGGAATCTTCTTCAGACCTCACATGACAAAGAACAAATTAGCCACCAGGAGCTCAGGGCATGCTTCAAGAAGGTCAAGAACTAACAAAATCCTCCCTTTTTCTTTTTCAGACTGTGGTCTGAACGTCCACAAGCAATGCTCAAAGCACGTTCCCAATGACTGTCAGCCAGACCTCAAGCGCATCAAGAAAGTATACTGCTGTGATCTCACCACCCTAGTGAAGGCCCACAATACCCAGAGGCCCATGGTGGTGGACATGTGCATTCGGGAGATCGAGGGCAGAGGTTTGGGAAGACCTGCTTGTTCTAAAGTAGCTGTTGTTTGGTGTTCAGGCTTTGAGGGGCCCTGCCCAGCACTGTGGAAGGAATCCTTTGAAGTTTGTTTTGTGGCCAGAATCAACAGATTCTCTAACACACACGCACACACACACACACACACACTCACACTCACACTCACACTCACACTCACACACACAATAGGTGTTATAATAAAAAGAATACTGTGGGGCAGACCAGGATTAAAGTCCAATAGCTGTCTAAGGAGAAATGACATGAGAAAAGTTTTCACCTACAATTGGCCGGTCCTAGAAAGTACCCCAAACAGAGTAGGCACCTATTTTTGCTATAAGTGTGCCCCAGCTCTTCTTTCTGGTGGTAAAATCCCTTCCAAAATACTTAACAGTGGGTGTTCATCAGAAGTTACTTGATGCCTCTCTGTGCCCTAGATGCAAATTCCCCAAGGATTTGGTGGAAGGAGTTCCCACACTGGAGATTCCCACATGGTGACTAACTCACCAATATTCTGTCATTTCTTGTTCAAGGCTATTGTTTTCAGGGAGAAGACTAAAATTCAGTTTCCTGTCTTTTTCTTTCTCAGGTTTAAAGTCAGAAGGCCTCTACAGAGTCTCAGGCTTCACTGAGCACATCGAAGACGTCAAGATGGCTTTTGACAGAGGTATGCTTGAGAATTCCCTCCTGCCTTGTTTGGGCATCAGGCACCCTCCTAGTGAACAGGTTTGACAGTCTGCTTCATTTGGAGGCAGCCTCTTTGTTTCCATTAATGAGTGCACTGGAAAGGGGGAAGGGTGAGACCCAGTGTGCCAGCCAATCAGAATGTCCAGCGCTGAACCACACAGATTGACCAGCATTCCTAGAGGCCATCAGGATGCTCTAGGAGGGGAGCTCCAAGGGAAAGGGAAAGCAAGGAAGAGTGAGAAGTGCTTAGAGCCCTAGAGCTGGAGTCAGAAAGATCTGAGTTCAAATCTTCCCTCAGACACTTAAAGCAGTGTATCCCTTGAGTAAGTCACTTGGTCCTATGTGTTTCTGTTTCCTCTTCTATAAAATGAAAGGGCCCCTAAAGACACTTCCAGCTCATCCTGAGAATCCAGGCTCACATTTGGCCATCTTACTCAGATTGAGTCCAGAGGACTCTGAAGCCCCCCTTCTCACCCCCTTTATTTTTCTCTCATTTTATTTTGAAGAGCTCATCGTGGCAGATGAGCATGTGATGGTGCTAAAGGCTTTTTTTGTCCCTTTCCTACATCAGTTTCACAAGGAACTTCCAGTGTGGAAAGTCCCTGCACCTCTGCAGATCACCACCTCCTCAGTAACTTAGTCTCAAAGACTTGTGTGTGCTCCCTGTCATTATGTCACTTGTGTGTGACCCTGTGTCCTTCACAGTACTTGAAAGCAGGTCTTCTTCTCACTCCAAGGCAGGATCTATGCTACACCTGCCTGTCCTCAAGTTGAAGAGGAGCAGACAATGGGGTCCACTGATGACTTGAGGTGTTTGGCTTGCTAAGCATTTTCTCCAATAGCTATTTGTGCTGACCTTTGTTCTCTTAAGTTCCCAGGTTTAAAGGAGATGCTGGGGGTTTGTCAGTGACACCTACATCTTTTGTCAAAAAGGAATGAATCTTTGCTACTTAAATCGAACTGGTCAATGATCATGTCTGGAATGGACTTCCATTCCCCCAGCCATGTGTGCGGTGGATTCTCATCTCACTGGCCACGTCTGGAATGGATTCTTGTCCTAACTCCCATGTCTAGAATGGATTCTCATCCCAAAGGTCATATCGGGAACAGATTCCCATCCCAATCTACTTGGGATTTAACTCCACCACATTTACTCTGTATCTAATCTGTATGTATTCACTTATGTACCTGATGGCTCTCCCAATAGAAGGGGAGGTCTTAAAGGTAGGAAACATACCGTGAGTGTTTTCTATCCTCCGCGCCTGGACTCCCCCAAGTGTAAGCTGCATCTCCTTGTCTTTGGACTCCAGAACCAACTTCAATTTTACCTCATTCTGCTTTTTTACCTCCCAGAATCAACTTAATTCAGTGAATGTTTAGTAACTGCCTATGATGTGCAAAACCATTATTGTGGGTACTGGGGACGTAATGAGGAAAGGAAAGGGGAAGAGAAGAAAAGAAAAAATAATCCCTGTCCTCAGGGAGCTTATATTCTCCTGGTGTAATATTCTTGGCATTCTAGGACTGAGTCAAAACCTGAGATGGAAACGTGTGTTATTGCGTTTTTCCCTCCTTCCACTTCCTCCTTCTTCTCCCTCTTTATTTTCTATTTCCCTCCCTCCTTTCCTCTCTCCTTTCCCCTCCTCCCTCCTTCCTTTCCTTTATCTCCCCTTCTTCCTTTCTCCTCCCTCCTTCCACCTCCTCCTCCTTTCCTTTCTCCTCTCTTTTCCCTTCTGTCTCTTCCTTTCCCTCCATCTTCTTCCTTTCCTGTACTACTCTCCCTTCTTCTCCTTCCTTTTCTTTTCCCTTCTCTTGCTTCCTCCTGCTTTATTTCTGCTTTGAAGTACCCATGGAGAAATGGAGGCACTAGTTAATCATGAATGCCTTGGCTCTCTCCTAGATGGTGAGAAGGCAGATATCTCTGCCCACATATATCCAGACATCAACATCATCACAGGGGCACTGAAACTGTACTTCCGAGACTTGCCGATTCCTGTCATCACCTATGATACTTATGCCAAGTTTATAGATGCAGCTAGTAAGTATGCAACTCTCTGCTAGAAGCCATCCCAATTTTGTTTAGGCAAAGAGCTTTGCCTAAACAAGAAAATGACAACTTTGGATGCCAAGGGATTAGAAATGACTGTCTTGGCCACACTTTCCATTTGGTTCCCATTGCCATTGGCTCTTGACGGCTGGCACCAATACATAGTAAGAGCTGATAATTTCTATGACCTCAAAGGCTGGCATGATGGTCACAGCTGAGCCTCACAATGACCCCAGGAAGAAGTTCCTAGAAGTGGTGACATCATCCCCCTTTTATAGAAAGTAGAATGAAGGCTCAGAGCAGCTCATTGACCTTCCCACTATTAAGTATGTGAGGTGAAATTGAACACAGGTGTGCCTGACTCCACATCCAGCACCTTCCCTGTGCTTCCTCCTGGACTGTGCATTTAAGGAGTTGTTCTTCCAGTAGACTTGGCTGTGGTTGGGCAGCAGGGATTTCTACCCCTGGGAATAGGTTCTTCCCTCTCTCTTCCTCCTGCCAGTCCAATGCCAGTGTGGCTGTATCATGAGCATGTATAAGCGTGGTGGGAAGCCCTGGGCAGAGAGGGTTCAGAATTCCCAATTGCCCTACCTACCCAGGTTTTCAGCATTCCTGTGGGCACCTAGATGGCACAGAGTGCTGGACCTGGAGTCAGCAACACTTTCATTCACACCATCCTCAGACACTTACCAGCTGTGTGACCTTAGGCAAGTCACTTCCTCTCTGCTTGTGTCAGTTTTCTTGTCTGCAAAATGGGGATATTAATAGCACTTACCTTCCAGGATTGTTGTGAGGATCAAATGATATAATACTTAGAACTAGGTAGTGTAGTGGATAAAGTGCCAAACCTGGAGTCAGGGAGACTCATCTTCCTGAGTTCAAATCTGGCCTCAGACACTTACCAGCTGTGTGACCCTGGGCAAGTCACTTTGCCCTGTTTGCCTCAGTTTCCACAACTGTAAAATGAGCTGGAGAAGGAAATGGCAAACCACTGCAGTATCTTTGCCAAGAAAACCCCAAATAGGGTCACAAAGAGTTGGACATGACTGAATAACAACAACCATCATTGTGCCTGTCACACAGTGGGCACTGTATGAATGTTAGTTATTGTTGTTGTTGGTAGAAAGAGTGCTGGATTTGGAGTTATGAGATCTGGATTCATATCATAGTTCTGGTATTTACCAAGTCTGTGACCTTTAGAAAGCCCAGTCACCTCTGTGGGTTTCAGTCCCTGCAGATGAAATCAGACCAGACATTTCCTCATTTCCCTTCCACCTGTAAACCCTATTGTTCTGCCCTGAGATTTCATCCACCTCCCAATCAGCCTAAGGATCATTGCTTTATTCAGGGAACTGAGAGAGCCAGCACCTGCTGCCTCTTGTAATAGCTTCTAGCCTCAGTGGCAGAACACCCTTCCTCGTCAGAGCTTGTTGGTATTATATCTGCTCCACTGAACAGCAAAAGTCAAATTGCTGCCTCTTCCTGTTTTGGAATTTGAGCCCCCAGCAGGTCTCCATGAAATTCAGTTGGATCCAATACAATAAACCTTAGCATCTTTCAATGCACAGCTTAGATGCCACCAACTATAAGACTTTTCCCTTTCTCTTGTTATTAGCATTATCTCCCTCTTGAAAGCATTTAGTATTTGCTTCTCTGTAGACAGGTAGTATTCTCTCCTCCCTGCCCCTTCTCCAGTACAATTTAAGCTACTTGGGGGCAGGGACTGCTAATAAACTGTTTTCCACCAGTGGTGTGAGGAAGGTCTTTTCCTCCCAATGGACGAGCCTGAATGTCTTTTTTCCTAGAAGCATTCAGGTTTTAACTTCCCCTGGCTATACCCTCCTCCAACTGCTATCTTCATCAAGTCTGTGGTTAGCATTAGAGAGTCCCCAGGGCTGTCCTTTAGCTGTCTATTAATGGATGCCCCATTCTAAGTCTTCCCCACCTTGCTGCTCAGACAAGTACGTGATAGTAAATATAGAGCTGCCCAGTCCCCTGTACCACCAGAAGGAAGAGTAGGGGCACACTTACAGTAGAAGCAGGTGTCTGCTCTGCCCCTTTGGGATGCTTTCCAGGACCGGCCAATTGTAGGTGAAAACTCTTCTCATGTCATTTCTCCTTGGACAGCTATTGGACTTTATTTCAAAACAGAAAATTTTTGTTTCTTAAAAATGGCAGCCACACCAGCAGAGTGTCTTCACCTCCTTCCTACAGCCTGGTTCTGTGTGCTGACATTCGCGTTGTCTGATTCCACAGAAATCTCCAATCCAGACGAGAGGTTAGAGGCCGTTCATGAAGTCTTAATGTTGCTGCCCCCTGCCCATTATGAGACACTCAGATACCTAATGATTCATCTCAAGAAGTAAGTGGATGCCTCATGGACCTAGTGACTTCTGTCACGCTTGGGCAAGGGGAGGGGTGGCATTGGTTACACCTAGAGCATTTTACATCACTCAGAAGATGGACAGATAGCTTCAAGTAAAACAGCCCCCCTGGACCTTTCCCCAGCTCATCCACACGTCTGCCTCCTTTTCTGGACCATGCTCTTCTTTGCTCATTTCCCTTCTTTTCAACCTCTCTTGTCTCCCTTCCTAGCCCTGCCTTTCACCCTTCTGCCCTGCTGCAGGTCTGCACCCTGTCATGGCTCACCCCTGTCCCATACTTTTCTCTTGCCTCTCTACACCTCTGGTGTGTGAAAGTGGGAGCCCTGGGATCAGAGGCTGGCCGCAGTTGGCAGTCTATTACAAACTTGTCTCCCTCCATTTCCAATCTCTTACTATGTGTCTCTGTAGGACATGGGTTCTTTAAATTATTGGAGAAGGGCAACATTATGGTTGAGGCAATAAAGTTAATCCAAGAACATAGGGTATCAGACCCAAAAAGAGGACACCAAGATAGCCAACCCTAATGCTTCATGTACCTTGTGAATCATGGAAATGGAGTGGTGCCGCAGTGCAGGGGGTAGCATGATAACCTGGGAGTCAGGAAGAACTCTGCTCAAACCCCATATAAGACCCTGAGACCCCTCTAGTCTCTCCTTGCCTGTAAAATGCAAGAGTTGGAGTCAACAGCCTCCAAAGTGTCTTTCAAGCTCAAAATCCATGACTCTCAACCTTCTAATTCAGGGTGGTCAGTGATGGGAAAAGTGCCCTTGGAACTTTAGCCCTCCCCCTCCCAAAAGGAGATGCCAATTTCTGATGCCCACTAGTAATCCATTTCATTTTAAGTCCCAGAGAATGCTTCATTTACCTAAATAGCAGATTGTAGTTTGTCAGCCCCATCTTTAAGTCATCTTGGTCTTTGATCAAGGTCTCATAGTCAGGACTAATAGTGATGTGTTCGTAGTGGAGGAAGCTTCTTAAAGGGATGGGGGCGTGGAGGGGCATGGATAGCATTCACTATATGTGCATGATTGAATATCGATAGATTAGGTGAACATGTTCAGTTTCAGCACTGAATAAATGAAGAGCTGGACCCCAAAAGATTTCGGTGGAATCAGCAATGGGTTTGGGCTCAAAGGGCCTGGGTTCATATCCTGGTTTGGCACCTTCCTCCCTGTGTGACTTTAGACAAATCGGTTTTCAGCTCTCAGGACCTACCTTTCCTCATCTTTGACCCTCAGTGGCTAGTTCTCAGTGTGGGATCCATGATCCTGGGATCCCCTCACTGCCCTCTACTTTTGATCTGGAAGGATCTCCTAGTCTTAATTTCTCAGATTTTTTTGATTGAAAGATTATCATGTTGAGCCAACTTCCAAGACTGAGCAAATTCCTTAGGATGATGGTCTCAGGTGCTGAAAATGAAGTAGGGAAAAATGTTGGCTGGGGGTGGGGGAGCAGGGTTATTATTATATTATAATATAATTGTATTATTATTATTAACTGGTTTTACTTTCTGTTTTTTCAAAACCACTCACAACGATTTAAAACAAAGCAAAGGAAAACTTGAGTATGTTTAAATTACATCATGTTCTCCTAGGGAGTCTGCTTTGTTCCAAATGTCTGATCCGGAGAGAAAGTGTGGCATCCTGGCCTGGCAGTCAGGGTGTCCTAGTTGTGTGGGCCAGGGATTGGGGAGGAGAAAATGAGCATTAGTCATTGAGGTGGGATGGGGGAAGGCCTGCTGTCCAACAGAGAGATTAGCCAAATCCCCATGGGCACCTTCTTTTAGATAAACTAGAAACTTGGAGTCTCAAAGTCCTCTTTGCCCAGCTGACTCCCTCTGGGACCACTTAGATTTCTTTTTCCTTGATTTTCCCACTTGTAAAATAGACTTTATGCTTTTTCTGTTTGTTTTGATATTACTTAAATGTCTCTTTCCTTGATTTTCCCGCCTATAAAATGGGCTTTATGCTTTTTTTGTTTGTCTTAAGACATTTGAAGGAAGGAAGAGTGATGAATATGAGCTCGTTAAGAGCAGGGCTTGTTTTTTAATTTTTGTCTTTCCTTCCCCAGCACCTAACCTAGTGCTAGGCACACAGTAAGTGCTCAGTAAATGCTTACTGTCTCAGAACAAGAGTGCTGCAGCACCCAAGCACTGAGCTGTTAGTACTTGCCCAGGGTCACACATTGGCTGGACTGGAACCCAAGCCTTCCTAGCTTCAGGGCCAAGTCTCCCCTGCTGCCTTTGTTTTTGCTCTATGGGAAGGTAATGGAGTGGGGCTGGTCTCTTTCAGAGTCACGATGAATGAAAAGGAGAACTTCATGAACGCTGAGAACCTGGGGATCGTGTTTGGCCCCACCTTGATGAGGCCCCCCGAGGAGAGCACCCTCGCCACCCTCAATGATATGCGGTACCAGAAGCTCATTGTGCAGATCTTAATAGAGAACGAAGATGTTTTGTTCTAAGCCAACGGGGAAGCGGGCTGCATGGCCTCAGCCGGGCCTCAGCTGATAAGGCGAAAGGGATGAAAACATTTCTTATTTTGCCTGGCTTTACTTTTTAAACAAAGAAAAGAAGTCCCTGGCCCCCTGTGGAATGCTCCTATCTCATGGACATGTACCTCTCTCCTGGAAAGAATGAGGGGGAGGGAAAGAAAACCCTTTGCCTTGTGTCTCTAGCCTGACTGCTTGTGTATATTTGTTCTGAGGAATAGCACTGGATTGTTGTTTCTTTAACTTATTACAAGAACACAGACCTTTCCAACAGCAGTTGTTTTGGGGCATGCAAGTGGCCCCTTCCTTGGGGGCAGCTTCTCAAGATATTTCCCACCTGCTAAAAAGACAATTCTCTAAGCTGAATGTTGGACAGAACCTATATTATAAAATTTATTTTTTATGTTAATGAATGGCAAGAATGGTATTTTATTTTAGCAAAAAAGAATTCAATGCGGTGAATTTATTATTGCCCTTCATTAGGCCCTACCCTGAGTTCTTACAGGATCCCATGAAGATCTGGACCACTCCTACAGTATTCTCTTGGCATACCTCCAGTATAGCCAGAGCTCTCTGAGGCAATGCCAAGTGTTATGCACAGCCCAGCTTTTGGAGCTTCTGCATAAACACCAACATCCTGTTGTATAGCACAAGCATGGCGGTTTCAACCTTCTCCCATAAAACCGGATCAGTTTCCAAAGGCTGAGCTTGAATGATGGCCTTCCATTCCCCCATTGGATCTTCCAGTGCGGGTCACTTAGAAGGAAAGGGAGTGGGGACTGGGTGATACTGGTTATAGTTTGGCCAAAGGCATAAGTGAACATTTGGCTTCTTTCTTCTTGGGAGAGCTTTGAAAATTAACTTCTTTAAGGCAAAGGTAGCTCTTTGTCTTGGTGTACACAGGAAGGTTAAGCTTCAGAAAAAAGTTATATTTCTGTTGAATGTGTTTTCCATTCCAACCCAACAGCATTTATTTATTAATAAAGTGCCTTTGATGCACAAGGCACCGTGCTGGGCCTGGGGATAGAAAGAGCAAACACAAACCCGTCTTGATCTGTAAGGGTGCTCCCTCTGGGCTTGGGACAAGGAAGCCAGCAGGCTGCTTTCTTCAGGGGGAGTGGGTAAATTTGGTTCTGCCCCATGGAGTTTGCTAATCCTCCCAGAAGCTGATCTGTAGTTGATTATTTAATCTTCTCCTATGACAGGTTCTGTTTTCTTTCTGTTGTTCATGTTTTCTTAATATGCCTCTTTGCACCTCAATTCCCACCCAGACAAAATCTTACAAACATACTCAAATCACCACTCTCCCAGACTGTCATTGGTTTAGGTTTTTTATATTTTCCTCTGATTAGCTGAATCATGTGATTTTAATCCCTCACTGTTCTCTGAATGATCTCAAAAAGCAAAATTGATTATTGATATTCCATTGTGTGCAAAGTGAAGCAGAGAGAGGCGGAGGAGGAGGAAGAGGGCATTCTTGGGTCCTCTAAAAGAGGGAGGAGTCACAAGGGCTATGGGCCTGGGCAGCACGATTGCACAGTGTGTGTGTGTATGGGTGTGTGTGGGTGTGGGTGGGTGGCTGTTTGGGGGTGGCATTTCCACTCTTGGACTTCCCCATGACTGTCCAGCTTTGTCGTAGCGTGTGTAATTCTTGATACTGTCATAAAAAAACTATCTGGAAATGGTTTTATTTTGTGAAGTGAATCTGCTTTGTAATTTATGAGAGTGTAAATGGAAGGAAAAACATTAAATGTATTGAGAGTTCTTGTGCCTGTTGTGTTGGTGAAAGAAAAAAACATGCATGTGGCTCTTAAGGAAAGCATTGGCGAAATGTTTTGGGTTCAGTTAAGTTCCATCAGAAAGGTGCCAAATAAAGGGCTGGGGGGAGGGGAAGAGGGAGGATGTTGAAAAGTGCCCAATACCTCTGCTCTAGCCTTACCAGATGTGATCAGAGAAAACCATGACCCATTAGAATGTAAGCTCCTTGAGGGCAGGGACTGGTTTTGTCTTTCTCTGTATTCTCAGTGCTTAGAACAGTGCCTGGCACACAGTAGGTGCTTGTTGACTAAAGGCAGTCTTAGTAGGAGCAGAATTTCATGAAGCAGAGATGGGGGATGGGGAACTAAAAGGGAAGCCCATGAGTCTGAATCGGGAAAGCCTCCTATCAGCACCATCTCTGGTGTGTGTTTGCCCAGTTGTGACTCATCCCGTAATCCTTTCTGCCCTAGGTGGGTCAGAGTGTTCTTGGGAGTGCCTTTGAATAGGATTTGGGGTATTATTTTTTTTAGCATTTATAAAGCTCTTTTTCATTTTGAAGGATTTGATGACAATACAATACTTTTGTTTGCTCCTGGGGCCTCAGAGTAAATAAGAGAGTTGTGACCTGCTACTTTCAGAGGCTTTGTCCACATTAGACCCTCAAGTCTATGCCAGGTATGGACCCTCTTCTACTCAAGAGAAGACATCTGTCAAAGTATGGATGTGAGGCAAAAACCTTCTCTCCCACAGACAATTTGCATTTTGAAAGGTAATTTCCCCAAGCTGGAGGTATCATCAATGGGCTTCCCTAGCTCATCAATCCCCCGTCTTTTCCTGAATGAGGAATCCATCTCCTAAACTCTTCTGGTCTCAGACTTCAGGAGAGAGGAAGAATTTTCAGAAACCAATTTAAACTTGATATAAGGACAGATTACCTAATAATTGAAACTACTTCAAAAGTGGGGGGCGGGGGTGGGGGAATCCCTTGGCATATAGTAGGTGTTGGCCCCACCCCCATCCATAAGTTGTTTTTTGGGGGGTTTTTGTGTTTTTTGTTTTGTTTTCAAGAAAAGGTGTAATGAGCATTCCTAAGGTAGGATAATGACTTTTATTCAGGTTGGGTTGGGGCTTAATGGTTCTTGACAGATTTTAAGGGCTTAAGGAATTTGGAAGGTGAAAAAAATTGATCTTTATTTTTATTAACCTCTACAACTAGTCTAAATGAAATTTATCATCTTTTATTTACATTTTTTTTTCTTCTGCAAAGGGGTCCATTGGTTGGTTTCCATAGAGAAGGGTGCCAGGACACAAAAAAAGGGGAAAAAAACCCTGCCTGTTGTTCATGAGAGCTGAAAGGTCAATGTCATGCTAAAGGTGCTCGCTGTGGTTTAAGGGGAGCACTACCTGGCCCATCACTCCCCCCACCCCAATTTTCTCAAGCAGGAGCCCCAGGGCTGGTGGGCAGCAACAGGCCAAGGAGAGAGAATGTCCAAGATCTACCAGCAGATCAAAGAGAAGTCAAGGAAACATCACACAGAGGGCAAGAGGGCTGGATTAGAGGCAGGAGACCTGTGCTCAGGTAACTTCACTTCAGATACCTCCTCCTCAAAATGAAAGGGGTTGTACAAGATGACATAGCTCAAAAAATGTCTAAGACCACATTTGACCTCAGTTCTTCCTCGACCTTATCAGGTCCAGTCCTTGGAGAAGTTGATGACCAATGGCTAAAAAAGGGACTGGAGAGTGTAAGTTGCATTCATTGCTCTCTACCTGGGCCCTTCCTTGACCCAGAACTCAGCAAAGCAGTTAATCTAAGCATTTGGAAGCCTTGCTTCTCCTCGGGTCCACTGCCTGGCCTGCCATTGGCTCCTTCCCAAGCAATGGTGGCAGTTTTCTCATACAATACAAAAGCAGGCATTTAGGACCAAGCTGGACCAATAAATCATAAAGTAAATAGGAACAAAGCCTCTCAGGGCCACAAGAGCATAAACAAAGATGATCTCATTCCTTTCCTTCTTGGACTGGTCTGACTCAGAAACACACAGCTTTTAGTGAGATTCTAAGGCTTAATGAAGTATGAATTTTTTCTTTGAGGTTACTTGCTTTTGTAGTCTGTGTTTAGCCCACAGCCTGACCTTCCTTTCTGAGGGTTTATCTTAAATCCACTGACCGTCTTTGGGGGTGCCCCCATGGCACAGTGGAAAGGGGGCTTACTTGATTTGTAGTCAGTGAACTTGGGTCCAAATACAAAGTCACCAGTGTGACTTTGAAGAACTCACTTAATCTCTCTGGGACTCAGTTCCCTCATCTGTCAAATGAAGGTAGTAGACTAAACTGTTCTTTGATATCCCTTCCTGTTCTGAGGGAACTGGGTCCCTCCTTTGATCAAGTCATTTATTTCTTTATTATTTATTGTATTTAGTTTATTATTTATTTATTTAATTTATTCAGTCTTCATTTAGTACCTAGTGTATGTTAGGCATTATGCTAAGCGCTGGGGGTACAAAGGAAGGCTTCAGAGTGCTTACATCCTAACCCTAGTTACCTAGAATCCAATTTTTATTTAAAACAACAGAAGATAACCCTGAAGGAGAGCCATGGGAAGTCTCCTATGAACTAACAAAATGAGCGGCACCAGGAGCAGCCAGGTCACACAGTGTACAGAGAATGTGCTGGGTCTGGAGTCAGGAAGACTCCTCTTCCTGAGTTCAAATCTGGCCTCAGACACTTACTAGCTGCAAGACCCTGGGCAAGTCACTTAACCCTGCTTGCCTCAGTTTCCTCATCTATAAAATGAGGGAAGAAGGAAATGGCAAACCACGCCAGTATCATTGCCAAGAAAACCTCAAATGGGGTCATGAAGAGCCAGATGAGACTGAAATGACTGAACCAAGCCTTAGAATGATTCACCCAGCATCAGAGAATTAATTAGTGGACCCAGATCTTTCTCGACTCCATGTCCAGCACATTCCCTCTGTCCCACTGCCTCCAGGCTGACTCTAATACCCCAAAGGTAAACAACTCGAAATAGATAAGCTGTGCTTAGTTATATCGACCACTCTAGAACTAGCACAGGGTTCTTACCTTGGTGTCTATGGGTAGATTTCAGGGGTTCCACAAATATGTGTGTGGGGAAAAATTCATCTTTATTTTCAGTAACCTCTAACAGGAGTTTAGCATTTCTTTGAATTATATAAGAACATGATTTTTGAAGAGAAGGTCCATAGGTTTCACTAGACTGCCAGAGACCACAACACAAAAATGGTGAAGAACTCCTTGTCAAAGGGGACAGATAATGGAATACATCCTCCCCCTCTCTGCAGAGAAGTGGAGGGCTACAGGTATATAATGGTGCAGTGCAGTCAAACGGGGCTGCTATAGTAATTGTTTTGGTTATAAAGCAGTGATCAGTAGGGGTGTTATGGTTGTTGTTGGTGGTGGTGGTGGTGGTGGTAGTTATGCCTTAGTCACAAAAAAATACTTCCTTGGGGCAGCTAGGTGGTATAGTGAATGGAGTCAGCCATGGAGTCAGGAAGACCTGGATTCAAATCTGGCCTCAGACACTTAACAAACAAACAAACAAACAAACAAAAACTGAGCCGTGTGACCTTGGGCAAGTCACTTAACCCCAATTGCCCTGCCTTTCCCCCTCCAAAAAGCAAAAAGAAAAATCTAAAAAAAAAAAAATACTTTCTTTTAATTTGAGTTGCCTGAAGTGGAATGAGTTGCTTCAAGAGGTAGGGGCTCCTCTTCCTTGGAAATTTTCAAACAAAGACTGGATAGCCTCTTATCTGGTATTTTTTGTTGAGGATTCTTTTAGAGTTTGAGTTAGACTAGACTGCCACTGAGCTTACTTCCAACTCCCAAATTCTGTGATTCTGTCATTCTGGTTTTTAAGATAGAAGACACAAAGTTCGAGAGTTCTACCAGCTACCATCTGTGTGATCTTGACCTGGTCACTTAACCTCTTTCTTCATTTGCAAAATGTGAAGGTCCCTCAAGAGAGGTAAGTAGTTGAGAGGAAGATGTTTTGTAAACTGTGAAGAGACATAAAATGCTGGATCATTGTCTTTGCTCTTCCCCAAACAGGACACCAGGCTGCTGTGTAGCTAACAACACGGCACCCTCTGCCACCAGGAGTAGCCAGCTGGGGAGGGTTAGGGTTAGGGTTAGGGCCCTAGACATCTCCCAGGTGACAAAACCAGGTCTGCTCTGGCTGCCTTCCTGCCCCTCCTCTCTGAACATTTTCTGATGTCAGGGACTACAGACCACAGAGAAGAAGCCTGGGCTTCAGTCACCTGGTGAGCAGAGAAGAACAGACCCCTCTGTCAAAGGACAGCAGTGAGTCACAGGCTCCTCTTCCAGAGAAGCCAATGAGCCTGGGACTGAGCACAAACAGGGTCGGGAACTCTGTCTCAGCAGAACTTGATGTCTTTGATAGGCTTCCTTCTTTGTTCCCTGACCAGCTGATGTGGAATATGCATTCTCAGAGCTGATTTCCACCAGATGATCAGATGATGGTGCATCCCCAGGAATGGCACCTATTCAAGGCCTCAATGGCTCATGCATCAGATGGGCATGGACTATGAGCCATCCATGACTTCTCATCAACATGTTCTCCTAGAGATTCTCCACAGAAGGTGCCTTAGAAGGAAGGGGATTCCCCCTCCTGGAGGTCTTTGAGAAGAGAATACATGACCGGTTTGGAATGCATGTTGTGTGGTAGTGGATTTCTTGGTCAGGTATAGATCTGGTAGGGTGGTCTTTCCCCTGGTTAATGAAACCTAGATCTTTTTTTTTTTTTGCTTTTTTGGGGGAAGGCAGGGCAATTGGGGTTAAGTGACTTGCCGAAGGTCACATGGCTAGTAAGTGTTAAGTGTCTGAGGCCAGATTTGAACTCAGGTCCTCCTGACTCCAGGGCTGGTGCTCTATTCACTGCACCACCTAATCATCGCCCCCCCCCCACTTTTTTTTACATTTTATGGCAATCCCTACGCTTGGGTTTCCCATTTGGGATGCTAACTTTTTACTCAATGACTGGGGCCTCTTATTTTTCCAATCATACCTGTCTTTAATGATAATGTTTTCTCCATTTTCTGTAAGTAGGCCATCATTGGAAAGATGATAGGGTCAACTTTCACCCACCATGAGTCTGTTCTTTCACCTTTTGGTCACCTGCCCCCGACCCTTTGGAGACTGAGGTATTCTAAGACCTCATCATATACATGCATGTATCTATATAGTCTGGAGGGAACTAGTCAGTCAACAAGAATTTATTAAGTACTTTCTGTGTTGGGCACTGAGAGAACAAGAAAGGTAAAAAAAAGTCCCTGCCCTCAGGGGTTTCACAATCTAACACAGAAGAAGACATGCATGCAACCGTGCACATACAAGATGTAGTTAGTATAACTGGGAGGTAATCTTTGAGAGAAAACTGGAGTGGGGGGGATTGGCTGGAGACAGGGGAGTTCTACTGAAGAACATGGGATTTGAGCAAAGTCTTGAAGGAAGTCAGAGAGGTAGAGGGGAAGAAGAAAGCCAACTAAGGTCTGGAGGAGAGCCAGAAAAAAAGGCATAAAGTTGGGAGATAGTGTCTTTTGTGGGAAGAACAGTGAAAAGAACAGTGTCGTTGGATTATAGAGCATATGGAGGAAAGGAAAGGGTAGGAGGAGAAAGTTGTGGGGGAGGGGTGCTGGAATGAACAGCTCTCATGCCAGAGCAGATTATATATCTGATTCTGGAGGTAACAGGGAGCCACTGGAGTCTGCTAAGGAGAGACTGACATGGTCAGACTTTTGAGTTAGGGTATTTCCATTGGCAGCTGAGTAAAGGATGGGTTAGACTTGAGATATTTAAAGCAGGGCGATAAATTAGAACACTGATGCCATGGTCCCAGTATGAAGTGATGAAAACCTGAAACAGAACCTGTAATTGTATCAGAATGGGGAGAAAACTCCCTCTGCCTTCTCCTTAAGCATTGACAGTTCTAGTAGTTTGCTCAGGGCCACATGTTAGGAGTAAAGCCTGATCATTGCTTTAAAGCTGGCAGGAGGCTGAGACCAGCTAGTCCACCACCACCCCCTTAATTTTATAAATGAGGAAACTAAAGACCATCAAGGTTAAGTGACTTGCCTAAGGCCACATATGTAATAAGGATCACAGCACCCAGGTCCCTGACGCCAAAGACCAAGCTCTTTCCACTATACCTCAAGGCCAATCATCTCTTCCGTCTCTATTCTACACTGTCTCTCATAAACATGTATATTTTTAGTCTCACCCTTAGGACAATGGTTTCATAAAGTACATAGTCTCTTAGTAAAACTTTGGATTTATATATTTAATAAGCAATTTGATTTACCTGTAATAAGGTTTCCTAATGTAAGCATAAAATTACCCTACTAAAAAAAGCAGAAAGTGAGCACCAATAAAGATCAGTCGGAGTCAGCCTCAAAAGCAGTTGGAACCATACACAGTTTGTGTCTCATTAAGAACAAAGGTTTCTCTAGACTAGTGGCAGAATTAAGTAAGTGAATTGTATCAGCAGTGCATTAGGTTCCCAGTGGTAGAAGTTGGGTGGACTGGACAGTGTCAGAACCAACGCTACTTTCCACTCCAGAGGTTTGGCCTTCCAGCACGAAGATGGTACCTGCCACCAGTTCCCCAATCCTCAATGTCTTGGTTAAAAAGTTGGAGTCTGGGGAGGCCAGGTGGTGCAGTGAGTAAGAGCTCACCTGGAGTCAGGAGGACCTGGATCAGTTCCGGCCTCGGATACTTAACACCCACACAAAAATAATTGGTCATGTAACCTTGAGCAAGTTACTTAACCCCAATTTCTTAAAAAAAAAGTTGGAGTCAGAGCATTCCCTGATAGATGTAATAGCACAGCTTGAGTGGAAGGAAGCCCTACTGGATAAGATGGCATCAGGAACTGATTTGTCACTCTCAGTCTCTGCTTGTGGAGATCCTAGGTAATTGCTCGGACATCTACTTCTGACTTTGTCCATCTCTTCCTTCCCATTCTAGAGAATGACCACATTGTAGGCACTATTAAAATAAAAGAACATAACCCAATTGAATTGCATTATGCTAAACAGAACAAGTGTCTAGTGCTCAATCAAAAGGCTTGAGGAGGACGTATCTAGAGGGACCCATCTCTTCAAGAAACTTTTTGCTGACCCTCTGTAATGGGAACAGGAATTTGAAGATCTTCCCTGCCCCTTAATAGACCTAGGGAGGAGTTTGAAGACCTCCCCTGCTGTGAAGATAAACTCTGCCCCTTGATAGGCTGAATGTAATCACGTGGAGCCTGTGGTGAGAGGAGTTTGCTGAGGAGAAACAGAGCCCACAGGAAACTGGTAGAGAGCTAGCCAGACAGTTGGATACAGTTGGAGACAGTTGGGGACAGAGGAGCTTAGGCAAGGAGACAGAGTTTTGTGAGTAAATATTGATCTCATATTGGATTGTGGGAAGGCTAAAGGATGGCATGACTCTCAGTATTATTATGGTTTCTGAATATCTTTGGTACTATGATGAATTTGGCTTAATGGTTTTGGGATTCAATTTTCTGGTGTTTAAATAAATCCTTCAGCTTTATCCTCTATCTGGAGAGTTTGGCATATATTGCGAACCAATGTCATGTGATGCTTATAGTTGTGGTCTTTATCGTGATTGTGGGTGCTGTAAATATTGCATTGGCACTACACACTCTGGGTTATTTCAAACATTTTATATGAAATATATATCTAGAGTTAATAAATTAAAATTGGAAGGGAAATGACTTTCATCTTAGTTTACATATAAATTATGATTGAATTGTTACTTTTTATCAGAGTCTATTAAATTTCATTTTGTTAAAGAATATCCCAATGGATGAGCTTTAACCAAAGACATGCATCTCAGTGCTTAGCACAGTGCCCAGAACACAGTAAGTACTTGATAAATGTTTGCTGTTGACTGATCAGACAAGGTGTTTTGTTTTGCTGTATAGCATTTTGTGAGGGAATACCATTAACAGTTCTTCTATAAGAACACCCCAAGTTCCCATAAAGATCTTCAGTTATTCTTAATCAGAGTCAGAATTCTAGAATCCCCGCATCTTCAAGTTGGAAGGGGTACTATAAGACTGTTCAGTCCATCATCAACTTAGTTAGAAATGCCCTCTACAATATCCCCGGACAGCAGTCATTCAGTCTTGTTTGAAGTATGCCAGTGAGGGAGGAGCCCACCACCTCCTGAGGCAGACCCCTGCATCTTGGGATGTCTCTTGATTTAAGGAAGTAAGGTCAAGAAGAGAATGTTTAATTCCTCACCATTGGGATTGCCTTTCCAGCACTTGAAACCAGCTACCACGCCCACCTCATTTTTTCTTTTCCAGGTAGAACATCCCCACTTACTTTAGTTGATTTCAGTTTGCCCCTTCACAGCTCTGAGCACTCACCTCTGGGCTCTCAAGTTTGTCAAACCCTTCCTCAAAAAATAGAAAAACTAAACCAAACATTCCAGATATGTACATAGGAACACAGAGTGAAAACTGGAAGAGACCCCCAAGGCCCTATAGTCCAACCATCTCATGTTACATATGAGGAAACTGTGGCCCAAAGAGACTTGGCCAAGGTCTCCTAGGGAGAAGGCTAGACTAGAGCAGAGCAGAGCAGAGCAAAATCATCCCTTCCCTAATCTTGTTTAAATATAACCCAAGCTGTCATATCCCACTGCTGACCCATAAATGCATTTCAAAAGTTGGATGGGAGGGGAGGGGGGCAGAGGAAGAATGCTGATGGGAAATAAAGGGGAAATATCTGAAGAGTTCATGTCCAGGAAGGGTAGACAGAGATCATCAACTGACCTTTACAAAGGAGGTAAAAATGGGAGAAGGGGGAAAAGGAGCCTAGAGGACCAGCAGACCTTCCAGGACCAGGACAGTACTGTGGGAGATTTTCAGGGGTGGAATTATGAAAATGCTTGAAGGGGACATTGAGTAGGTGTATCTATAGTGAAAAGACAGCCTAGGGTAGAGTCAAACATGATGGTCAGTGGATACTCTGGGACACTGAAGCAATTTGATTTTAAGGAGGACAGACTTAGTCAAGCATGGTAAAAGAATTATTTCTTTCCTCTTTTCTTTGAGGACAGAACCATATTGACACCTATGAAAGTTTTCATCCATCACTACTTCCCGTGTGCTCCATAATTCACAAAAAACCCCAGTATGGTTAGGAGTTGTACTTTCCTCATGTGTCTCTAGTTCACCAGAGTTAGGCAATGCTCTGTTATAGTTACTGAGAGGAGAATCCTGTTTGAACAAATGCATCTGTAATCTTCTGCCTGACTGAAGCAGGTCATGTCCAAAATCTAGAAGATGGTACATAACCTAAAGTTGGTACTGACTTTGTACCAAAGGAAGTGAGAAAAAGGATTTTCCCTAGGAAAAAATGTGTGATGAGAAAAAGAGGTAGATTGGTCATGTTGTAAGAACAAGAAAATAAAAATGGACAACACCAGTACCTACAGATCTAGGAAAAGGTCTTCCATGAAGTTAATGAGTCAGTCAATAAACATTTAATAAGTTCGGCCAGGCACTGTGCTAAGTGCTAGGGATACAACAAGAGGCGAAAGACAGTCTCTGCTCTTTTGGAGCTTACAATCTAATGGGGGAGACAGCATGTAATTATGTGTGAAGGAGCCATGTACTAGGTCAATAGGAAATAAGAGAAAGAAGGCACTAGAATTGAGGGGGGTTTTGAAAGGCTTAATGTAGAAGATGGGATTTTTTTAGGACTTGAAGGAAGTCAAGGAAGCCAGGAGGCAGAGATGAGGGAGAGAATTCTAGGCATGGAGGCCAACCATGGAGAATGCCCAGAGCCAAGAGATGGAGTGTCTTGTTTGAGAAAGAGTCAGGAGACCAGTCACTGGAGGGACTGGAAAGGTAGGAGGGGGTTAGGTTACAAAGGACGTTGAATACCAAGCACAGCATCTTGTATTTGATCCCAGGGGCAAAGGGGAATCATTGGAGTTTACTGAGTAAGGGGTGGCATGATCAGACCTGTACTTCAGAAAAAATCCCTTTGATGGCTCAATGGAGGGAGGGTGGATTGGAAAGGGGAGATTCTCTGGAGGCAGGCAGACCCACTAGCAGACTATTTCAATACTCAAACCATGAGGTTATAAGGTATTGTCAGAGGAGAGAACAGGACATAAGAGAGAAATGTTGCAAAGGTGAAATCTATAGACTTTGGGAACAGACTGTCTATGGGGAGAGACAGTGAGGAAGTTGTGAGCCTAAGGGACTGGGAGGATCGTGTTGCCCTTAACAGTAACAGAAAAGTTAGGAAGGGCAGGGAAGAGTTTAGGGAGAAAGATATTGAGTTCTGTGTTGGACTCAGGTGCGTTTAAGGCAGTTGGAAATGTGAGAGTGGAGGTCAGCAGAGAAGTTGAGGGAAGAATAGGCCCCTACATAAGATAGCTTGTCTTTGGAAGATGACTGGAAAGACATTGTCACGATGAGAAGGTAGTGACTGGCTCTGCCAGAAAGAGGATTCATATCAATGTATCCACAAATCCAGAAATCCATTGACAGAAAGATGCCAGGTTCTCACTCCAATATACGAAATGAAGGGACCGGCTTGATAACCTCGAATAACCCTTCTAGCTTGTAATGTGTGATACTCTATGCATATATATGAGATAATGTAAAGAAATGATTTTTCAAATCTTAAAGTGTCACATAAAGTCAGGTACAATGATTGTATTAGGGAGGAGTGAACCTGCATCAGTAGAGAAAGTTCCCAGGAGCTGATTCCAGTCCAGTCATTCAGGCTCAAGGGTTAAAATGCAGTGAGGCCCTCAGGGGCCACAGAAAGTGAAAAAAAGAGAAGAAAGCCAATACACTTAAATTTGAAGGGGGAAAACAAAGCTAATCCCCTCCCCCTCCACAGTCACCACGACAATCAGACACCTCATCCCCCTGGGGGCACGAGGGGTTCAGATAAAAGTTCTGACCCAAAGGCTCCCCAGGCTGGGTCTTTTTATGCTTTTAGCAACAAGAAAGCAAAAGTCTCTCTCCCCTTAAAAGCCAGACCAGCGCGGCAGGCGCACCCACGAGTGGGCCTCCTTGAAAGAAGTAGGGGCAAAAAGCAAAGGAGGAGATGGATTCCTGCCTCCGTCAGCGCCTCGCCTCTATGGCCGTCTGGGACTTCACTATGTACATCTCCCCAAACACACAAATTCAAACCTTCCAAGAAGCACACTTCTCTCCTAGTCCTAATTTGGGGAGAAGGAAATTTCATTCCCTAATTCCTGGGTTACTAAATTTCTTGAGTCTCCCACCGATAACATTTCAGAAGAATCTGGAAGCCGAAAAGCCTTTGCCCCAAAGAACACTTCATTTGGGACTCGCCAACCCTAGAGAACCAAATGACTCTGGAAAGCTGGGAGGCAAGGAGAGCAGTGGCCCAATAACAACAGTGGATGTCGCTTACTGGCCAAATAACAATAACCGATACGATCTATCACCAAAAGACAAGGCAGCAGCAAGGACCGTGCATCTGGGCATCATGGATAGATAGAGAAAGATCCAGCTGGCTTCCAAAACTGCCTCTGATACAGACTGTGTGACCCCACTTAGTGCCGCAGGAAACTCTAAAACTTTACTTTGCCGAGTAGGTGGACTACAGGAAGAGGAAGCTTTCTTCCGAAGCCCCTGTTTATCCGGCTGAAATCACCAATTTCGCGCCCCCCTCCCCTGCCCGATATTAAGAACTGACGCTACCATTCGTCTTTAAAGGTCTGCAAAGGGCTCTTCGAGCAGCCACCATCCCAGAAGAACCTCACGTCAGCCCTGTGATGGAGGCAGTACAGGCACTTTACTTCCTCATTTTAAAAATGAAGAGGAGATTCCAGAAGTCAGGTGATTTGTCCAGGGTCACACTGCTAACATGCCTCGGTACTCTTGGCTTCAGGTCCCGGGCTCTGGATACTAGGAGAAAAGAAGTTTCTCAAAGATTGGGCTGGTGAGAGAACGCACATCCTGCTCCTCTCTCCAAGGCTCTGTCTCTGCATCTCCGTCACCCCGAGCATTTGCTCAACCACCCCCTTCCTCCCGCCCAGGAGTACCAGTCAACCCCACCCTCAGGTGTGCCCGTCAGCGCCCTCACTCTCGCCCAGGGGTGACCGTCAGCCCCTCACTCTCAGGTGTGCCCATCAGCCCCCTCACTCTCACCCAGGTGTGCCCGTCAGCGCCCTCACTTTCATTCAGGTTGCCCGTCAGCGCCCTCACTCTCGCCCAGGGGTGACCGTCCTCAGCCCCCTCACTCTCAGGTGTGCGCGTCAGCCCCCTCACTCTCACACAGGGGTGACCGACAGCGCCCTCACTTTCGCCTAGGGGTGACCGTCAGCTCCCTCACTCTCAGTAAGGTGTGACCGTCAGCCCCCTCAGCGTCCCCCCTGGTGTACACTCTAAGCCCCCTTATTCCCGCCCAGGTGTACCAATTAGCTAGCCCACCTCCTCCCGGACAATAGGCGCCCGCACCTCCAATCAAACCCCCTGGGCTGACGCCACGTTGTCGGTACCTCGGCCCAATCCGGGCGGCCAGAGGGCGGCAGCGCCAAGTTCTCACCTTCACCTGGAATCGGGAACCTCCGGAACGCCCGCAGCCGCCTCTGAAGCAGCTGCAGGCCTCCTTTGCAGCCCCCGAGCCTGGCCCCTAGTCACTCCTGGCGGAGGAGAGAGGCCGCAGGCAGACAGGCGCGGGGGACCCCGCCCTCCCCTCAAGGCCAAGGGAGCAGCCCGCCTCCTCCTCCTATTCCTGGCAGGGCTAGCCGCGCGCGCGCCAAGCTCCCTGGGGCCAAGGTCATCCAGGAGCCTCGGAGGGACCCAGAGGGGAGGTGGCACATTCACAGGCTGAGCGGTAGTTCCTTAGCCTCACGCAAAAGCAGCCCCGCAGCTGCCCCGCCCACCCATCTCCAGCCCTGTGACGGCTGGTGGTACCTACTGGGAGGGAACCGGATCCCGAAACTCTGAGCCTTCTACAGAGCATCACCTGGCGCCAGGACACCTGCTGGCGACAGGCTACTGCCCCCTACCCTCTCTGGCCCTAGTGGAGCAAGCACAGGGCAGCAAGCCACCTCAGTGGTCCTCAACTCTGCCGCGAGACCAAAGCCCAGCTGAGCTCCCCTTTCTTCTTCCCTCCGCCCTCCCCTGCAGGGAAGCCGGAGCAGGTGAGCAGCGGCCGGAGGTGGGGGGTGGGATGGGGGCCGGGAGGGGACGGAGAAAGCTTTTACTCTGGGAGGTGAAAGCCAGTCGTGAGGAACTGAGGGCGGCTCCAGTGCTGCGCACAGCACCTACCTGCCGCTGCTTAGCCAAGCCCCCTCAGTACTTTTTTGGGAGGAAAGCCCAGCTCAGAGTGGCTGGCTGGGTGGCTCGCCTCGCAAACACACGCCCAGGTCCAGTCTCCAGCAGTCCAGCTGCTCCGGCGCCTTTTCAAACAACCCCTTAGTTGTCTGAAGACTTTTGCTCCCTGGCCTGGCCTTGCACGCCCCCGAAATAAGTGTGTGAAGAGCAACCGTTTCCCGGAACGGCAGATACGGCCTTTCTGCCAGTTTTTACAGAACAGAAGATAGAATAATCTGGCCTTCTGGCCTCTGGCCGTGGCTTGGCTTTGAAGTGGGAGAGAACCCAGTCTGCCTTTCGGCAATTTTAGCTGCAGGTGGCCCTCCAGGGTACTGGCAGTGTAACAGGTGCCGGTCAGCTGGAGAAGAATGCTCCGACAAGAGAGAGTCGGATGTCTCTCGTCCAGCCAGCCTGAGAAAAACCCTAATCTGTCCTAGACAAAAGAAGGGATTTGTTTCTTCAAAAAAAAAAAAGTTTGGATTTTCTAGAGGCTAGCCCTGTAAAATCCACAAAACTGCCAACAGTCCTACAATGTCCACAAAGGTAGCCTGTGATTTTTATCCTCAAGTTCCGAGATTCCGAAAGGTTGTGACTTGCCCCAGTGTCCAAGCTGGAAAGTGGTAGACCTATCTGGGCTGGAAAGTATTTCAGGGCAGGGCTCTTTCCAATATTTGCCAACGGCTTATATTATCTTAGAAAGACCACTGATTCTGGCATCTGAGGACTAGGTTTGGAATACTATCCCTTCTACTAAGTATCTGTATGTCTGAGCAAGTCACAGTACCTTCTCTGGTTCCCTCATTGATGAAATGAGGGGACTGGACTGCATGGCCTGGAGGTCCCTTTCAGCTCTAAAAAGTATCCTATAAAACAGGAATTTTAAAAAGTCACTTTGTCACTGCCCCACTTGGGGCACTGGCGGTCCAAGCAAGTCAGCTGTGTAAAGCCCTCATAATAACAGGTCCCTTTTTTATAGTGAGTGCTTCCTCACAACATGCCCCCCCCCCCAGGAAAGAGCAGGTTCAGAGGGCAAGTGACTTACCTAAGATCAGAAAGGGCTGGACACAGGTAGGCTGGGTCAGAAAGCAGCTGTAACTCAGTTCCAAGACCCCTACTCTTTTTGCTACTACTGGAGGCTGCCTTAGGAGAACGTTAAGACACCAAGTAATCACTGTTTACCTACAGAGTTAAATGGGGGCTCTCCTGCTTTCATTTCTAAAAGAGGCATTTATGCCCCTTAAGATCAAAGACTGGATTGAAGCAAGCCTAGTTATAGGCTCGAAGTTCTTTAATTGGGTACTTTGTTTTCCTTTTTTCCTCTCTCTTCTTTTTAGCATCTTTCATTCAAGACTATTCACAAGGGTAAAGTCTGAGAAACGTGATGCATTTTTGGAACACATGGTACCCAGTTTAAGATTGTGCAGCCCAGGATGCTGAAGTACTTCTTTTGAGAAAATAGCTCATTCTACTGATCATAGTTGTAGAGCTGCAGGAACCTTAGAGACCCTTCACCCCAGGTTTCTTAGCCTTTGTGTGTATCATGGCTCCCTTGGACAGTCTGCTGAAGTCTATGGACTCTGTCAGAGTAATGTTTTTAAATGTATGAAATAAAATAAGATTGCAAAAGAAACCTACCTATATTAGAAATAATTATCAAAATATTTTAAAACAAGTTCACCAACCCCAGTTTATCCCCTGCCTGATCTAGGCCAACCCCCTCATTTTACAAATAAGGAAACTGAGTCTGCAGGGAGTCAGGGATTTGCCCAAGGCCTGATGCTGACCAAGCATAATCCCGGGGAAGGAGGCCTCTGACTCTACAGGTGGAAGAGCTACGTTCAACTCCCATCCCCACCCTGCTGCTTGCTACTGATGTAACTTTGGCCCCCACCACCTACCTGAACCGCTGAGACTAGAGGAGCTCAAAGGGCCATTCCAGACTTAGCTTTTTTAACCCTAAGTGTGCGAGCTTCCATTCAAAACGAGGTCAGTGCACGAATGTTACAGCCAGGGGCACTTCCCGTTCTACCACTATCCCCTCAATGGGAACGGAGATAAGAGACTGGGGCCAACCAACAAGAACTCCCAAGAGACAGGCGGGGACTATAGTCTAGTGTCTCAGGGTCTACTCCACTCTCGGCTGCTCAGCTACACCCTGAAGCCCCCTTAAGCCGACTGAGAAAGAATGTGGCAGGTTACCCACATAGCCAAGAGGAAAGGAGGTGGGGGGAGAGGCCTCTTCCAAGAGTAGATAAGTCTGGGTACAAAAACCCTTTGTAGACTGTTTCTAGAAGAGTTTCTAGTCACTTAAAAACTAGAGCCTAGTATCCTCCTTTTTAACTTGGGTATAAATCCCAGTCTCCTATTTCCTATGGGCCAGAGAACTAAAATTAGCAATATTTGGAAGTCCTGACCCGCCCCCCTCTAATTTGTCATCCTTCACCGGCCCAGCGAGGCCTGGGCCAACCTTTGTTAAATACCTGTTCTTCGTGGAAAGGCCTCCAGGGCCGGAGCCTTAATCTCACAAGGGCAGTGCAAAGTCTGCCCATGCTGAGTGGACAGACCTATCTGGTTTCTCCCCCACTCACACTCCCTTGAACTCCCAGGGACCTTGTTAATCCAAGTGACGGGAAGCTTTCCTCCAGTTCCTCGGGAGCCCTGACCGTCCCCCCACCCCCCACCACCCCCGCCCCAATTCCCCTTTCAGTAAACCGAACGTTTAACCCGCCCTTTGGAGGCTGATCTCCTAGGAGGCAGTCTCCACCTGGTGGTGCGGTCACACCTCTGCGAGCCCAGAGGCCCCCAGGGACAGTTTTCGAGCCCAGGGGAGAGCTGACGCCCCTAGGTTTGATGGGAGAGGGGGCGCTCAGCTGATTCTGTTTCCAGGTACGGGGTGGGGGAGGATGAACTTGACTTCAGGCTCTTTCGGAGGAACTCAGATCCCCTAGACTGCCTGCACCCCTCGTTCCCCGCCCTCCCGGTCTCCCAGAGATTAGGCGCCCTGGTACAGAGCAGAGTAGATCCCAGATTGGCGTGGGGGGAGCCGCGGAGGGGGTGTGTCGGGGAGGGGCGGGGTGACTGGAAGGAAGAGTCACGGAGCCTGGTTACCTCTCCCTTCACAGGGCAGCTCCCCCGGCTTCAGCTGGGAGGGGGCAGGAGTGGAGAAATAAGTGGGCACCTTGCCTTGGCCTCCCGGGACCCAGGAGCCGGGCAGCGGCTATGGCAGACAGCACTGGCCCCGGCCGCGGCGGCAGCAGCAGCAGCAGCTCGGGTTCCTGGTGGAAATCATTCACCAATAGCAGCTGGAAGAAAGGCAAGGACAGCGGTGGGGGCGGGAGCGAAGGGGTGCAGCCTCCACCCTCTCCAGGGCCGCAGCCGGACCCCAGGGAGCCCTCTCCACCCAGCCCGGACTGCCAACAGCCGGGCCTCCCCGACACTGCCGATGCCAGGCTCGATCGCTCGGGCGAGGAGAAATCGGGCGGCAGCCGCCGAAACCTGAAGATTTCCCGCTCCGGCAGGTTCAAAGAGAAGAGGAAGGTTCGAGCCACCCTGCTTCCTGATGGGGCCAAGCCCCAGGAGGACTCGGACTTCCCCTGCCCCCCTCACGAGGAAAGGCAGTAGCCCGGGGGCCTAGGAGCTGCGGTCCAGACTCCAGATCTTGGGGGAGCCCTGAGGAGCAGCTAGGCTGGAGCTCCACGGGTTCTGGTCCTCCACCCCCAATCTGAACTTAATATCCATATTGTGCCCTGGGAGCTTTCATTACCTTGTCGATAGAAGGGACCATGGAGTTCTCAGTATTTCAGGACTCAATGAGGCATCGACTTTGAAGAGAAACCACCTGCTGCTTGGCGTTTATTTAATAGAATTATTTTTCCAAAGACTCATGGGTTCCTTCCCCCAGCCCACCCCCTACCCCTCTTCTTTTTTTGCTTTTCTTTTGGTGGGGGAGAAGAGTGCATTCTCAAATTTAACTCCACCAAAGGGGAGTTTCCATTGGGGTTCAGAACCTTTCTCTGGAAAGAAAGTTCCAGGACAGTGTTTCCTGTAAGAGAAAGCTCTTTAAAAGTGTCTGTAGCAGCCCGAGGTGGTGGCAGTGTGCTGAGAACGACGCTTACCGAGAAGTTTTTTAGCTGTGCTGGGGAGTGGAAAGCACCGAATCTAGAATCCGATCTTGGCTTTGCATCTGGGTTCTTCCATCTGTGTGACCTTGAGCAAGTCAAGAGCCCGCAGGCCTTTCCCCGTCTGTAAAGAGAGTGGGACGACCCCCGAACATCTTGCCAGCTCTAAATCTGTGGTTTTGGCAGTGTGGATTTTTTTTTCCCATCCTGCAGCACCAAACGGGAATGCCTCTTTTTAGTGTGGACCATTAAAAGTGGCTTGAAGTGTCAGACTTTAAGGTGACTCCTGTTTCTTTCTTTCTTTCTTTCTTTCTTTTTTTCCTATCACGAAACCCATCCAACTTAAAACAGGAAAGTCTTGGGAACAGAGAGTTAATCATTGGCCAGACATATTACAGCTGTAAGGCCATAACTGGGAGAAGGTTTTCCAGAGACAGCAGGGGCAAAAGCTGCAAACGTGAAATGATTTGCAAACCAAATTCTGGGGTGGGGAGGGGGATCGAGAAAGAGGGGACTAAGCCATTGCTCCCAAATTCACCTTTTCTTTGGTAGCGTTTTTCCGGGAGTATTGTATTTCCCATTGCTAGTAACCTAGCCTTCATAGGTAGGTAACCTTTCAGAGACTGACAATGATGTAGAGAAATTGTTTCCAACAGGTGGACAGTACCTTTTACATTTGGGCAAAGGAGAATTTTTGTTCTGCTTCTTAGCTTCAGATGATTTCTGTATGCTGAAGCACACTTTTATCTAGGCTGAGAAGCAACAGGGGAAGCTTTGTAACAAAAATGTACCTATTTACTTTGACCATGTACTTCAAGAAAGAGTAAGTGAATCCCACCTGCTTTCAGGGAATTACAATAGAGTTATTGTAACAGGAAGAGGCCAAGGGAACCTTTATTTTCCCAGTCCACTGCATTTATAAATAGGGAGAAACTCAGATGAAATGCTAACTTTGTCATCAAGGCTTCCATTATTTATAAGCTAGGAGCTGGATGAAATCTCTGGATTTGGTTGGATGGAGGGAACTGAGGTGTGTGTGTATGTATATATATATATATGTATATATATATATATGTGTGTGTGTGTGTGTGTGTGTGTGTGTGTGTGTGTGTGTGTGTGTATTTGTGTATATGTGTCTATTTTAAAATTTTAATTGGGTCACTGGGAAGCAGACATTCAGGCTGTCAAGTAGTCATCTGAGTTGAAACAGAGAATAAAAAAAAAAAACACCAAGTTGATAAGGAAGGAACTACCAAAATGCTGTTCACGTGAGAAAACCACCAGACTATTCTGGGAATATCCATGGGAAAATCCAAAGATGATGTTGTTTTATATGTGAATATCCACAGATCAACCACCTCTGGAAAGACAATTCTAGTTGACCTGATGGTGAGCAGTTACATGCATTGAAATACAGTATTGAATCTATGGAGGGTTTTTTTTTAATTAAAAAAATATTTTTTCCCTCTAAGAATAGGCATCAGTTTTCATTCTGATAAATCAGAGGCGATTTTTTGGAGGAGGGGGCTTTGGATATATATTTTTAATTTAACAAAAAGAAAACAAGAAAAGGTGGGGAGGAAGAAATAGAAATAAATGGGACTGATTGCTGGGAGAGAAGGTGAGGAGGTCTGTCAGGTCAATTGGAAGAATTTTAATTGGTGATAAAGTTGAGGTTGTCTGGGGATAGGTCTGGAGAGACAGCATAAATTACTTTAAAACCTCTAGCCAAAATGTCAGTAGAAAATGAAAATGATGATATCGACTATTTTCTTTTGTTTGTTTTTTCTTTTTTTGGAGAGGGGAAGGCAGGGCAATGGGGTTAAGTGTCTTGCCCGAGGTCACACTGGCTAGTAAATGTTAGATGTCTGAGGTTGGATTTAAACTCAGGTCCTCCTGACTCCAGGAAGGGTGCTCTATTCGCTGTGTTGCCTGCCTGCCCCCAATATCAACTATTTTCATAAGAAATATTTAATGATCACAAATACTACCTGCAAGGGTTTCTAAGAAAACAGTATTCCCTCACAACATAACTAATACAGAAATATGTTTACATGCTTGCACATATATGACCTATATCAAATTGCTTACCATTTTAGGGAGGGAAGGAGGGAGAAAATTTGGAACTCAAAAAGAATATTAAAAATTGTCATTACATGTAATTGGAAAAATAAAATACTGTAAAAAGGGAGGGAAAAAGGAAAACAGTAAGTTAGAAATGTGCTCATTAAAAAAAAACCAAAGCAAAAAATCTATAACTTAGGAGAAGTGAAATAAAAAATGTTTCTTATGTTAATATTGGGGCTTTATGATATCATGGAAGGAGCATGCCTGAAACTGGCTCTATACCCATGAACAAACCACTTGACCTCTCAAGGGCTTCAGTTTTCCCATCTGTAAAATGAGGGATCCTAATAGCACTTATAGCACAGGCCGTAAATCTATGGATGGAGTGATAGGATATGTAACACATTTTATAAACCTTAAAATGCTATATGAATGTCATCATTTTTTCCTCAAATACCCCAAGCACATCTGTGATCTCTTTGATTTGGGAGTTCCCACCAATCACACATATCCATTCCTGCCCCTCTAGTGAAACTTTGGTCCATATCCTTTCCAAAGTTCAGCATTGGGGGAGAGGGGGTGTCAATCCAACATGCTGGAGGCTTATAGCATTTTCTCTTAGCTTTTCCAGATATTAGGACTCTGACTGTTTGCCCATGCAGCTGTCACCCCTCAGCCCTGACCCATGAACAGCCCATCTACTTTTGCCATCATTTACTCTAAATAGCACTAAATAATCATCAGGAACGTTCCCGAACTTTGCACAGTTCTCCCCAAGTTTCCTTCAAATGAACCAATTCCATGGGCTTCCTACCAGTTCAATGCTTTCCTTGTGTTCAAGTCTGAGAACTGCTAAGTAACATAGTAGGAAAGGTACTAAGCCCATGGTTTCACTGGTAGAATTTACAGGTGAGGGAACTTCCCCCACCAAAGATGTTCATCACCTTCTCTTTATGCTTTTAGTGAGTTGAGTAGAGCTCTGAGTGGTAAGTGACTTGCCCAGGGCCACACAGCCAATATGTGTCAAGAACCCAAGTGTTACTGCTCAAAGTTCAGCTCCATCTACTCTACATGATGAGGCTACCTTTGCCCCTTTTAATTGGAAAGAGTTTTTAAAAAAACCTTGCTAATGACAGTCAGAGCTACCTTGGGCTAGGAAAGTGACTTGCTTAGGCCACCGTCCAGGACTATAGATGGCAGAACAGTCCGCAATCTGCATTAGTGGAGGAAGGTTCCCCTCCAGAAGTCCTTGAAACTAATAAAATCACAGAGAGACAGAGATAAAGAGACAGACACAGAGACAGAGATAGTTAATAGCACCCCTGATCTACTTTTGTTTATAACATAATTTACAGCTATATAACTTAATACAGTGAGAGGAAAGTATTTCTGTATCTCAGTCCTATCACAGAAGTTTGCCATTACTTTGACACAACCCTGTGAATAAAGCTCAAAAAGAATGATGGAAAATCAGAAATAAAAAAAAACAGTACTCAACCCGAAGGACTTTAACTAAGCATGTGCCAAAAGGAAGAAGAAAAATTGGGGAATTGTGATTTTTCAGCCCTCTTCTGATATGAAACTATATGCATTCATTTTTTTTTTTTTTGCTTTTTGGAGGGCAGTTGGGGTTAAGTGACTTGCCGATGGTCACAGGGCTAGTTTTTTGTGTTAAGTGTGTAAGTTCGGATTTGAACTCAGGTCCTCCTGACTCCAGGGCCAGTGCTCTATTCACTGCACCACCTAGCCACCCCAATGTATTCAATTTTTGAAGCCATGAGAGAGATGGTCCAAAACAGCTCAGCACAGAACATAAGCTAGAAATCAGTCCAATAGGAACTAATTCTGTAACTCTAAACACTACAGACAATGATGAAGAGTCTGATTGTCCTGCCCGTGTTCACCTCCTCCTTTCCTACCAACCCTGTGCCCCCCAGAGCTTGGCTGGGAGTTCCCAAGGCCCCTTACAAAACGGGTGCCACATGGACTGCTCACATTACAAACCACCCTGCTATTTCTCCATGCCTTCTTGCTTTCATTGTTGAGCTGATTCTGACTCTCCTTGGAGTCACATGTGTCCTCGGGCCATTTTACTGGCCTATGATATTGTCTCTGTTGTCTAGATGCCACTGTTTCTGTTTCAAATCAGTCAAAAAGCATTTATTGAGCACCTACTATGTGCCAGATGCTGCGATAAGAGCTGGTGATATAAAGAAAGTCTCTCAAGGAGTTCAGTCTAATAAGAAAGAGAGCTACAGACTGGATAGAATCTCAGAGGGAGGAGGACTGGGAAAGGCTTCTTGCAGAAAGTGGGATTTTAGCAAGGACTTCAGGGAAGCCAAGAGGAGAAGATGAAGAGGGAGAGCATTCCAGGCATGGGGCTCAGTCAGTGGAAAAAGTCCAGAGTGTGAGCATCAGCAAGAGGCCAGTGCACTGGATCATGGGAAGCATAGGGAATGGAAGGTGGGAGAAGCCTGGAAAGACCAGAAGGGACCAGGTCATGGAGAGCTTTGAAAGACCAATAGAAGATTTTATATTTGGTTCTTGAGGCAATTAGGAGCCACTAGAGTTGATTGATGGGGTGATGGTGGGGTGAC
Source organism: Gymnobelideus leadbeateri (assembly GCA_011680675.1). Taxonomy (NCBI): domain Eukaryota; kingdom Metazoa; phylum Chordata; class Mammalia; order Diprotodontia; family Petauridae; genus Gymnobelideus; species Gymnobelideus leadbeateri. The sequence continues at coordinate 216,368 of WOXC01003034.1, forward strand.
CTGGTCAGACTTGCTCTTTTGGAAGACTAATTTGACAGCTGAGTGGGGAGGAACTCCTAAGAAGCAGACCCACCAGCAGGCAATTGTATTAGTCCAAAATACGATCATTTATCCCCAGAGTGGCAGCAGTAACAGAGAAGATTGGAGAAGATCTCTGATTGGAGAGATATTATGAAGGAAGAATCAATAAAACTTGGCAGCAAATGAGATATAGTTATTGGAGAGAGTGAGGAGTGGAGGATCACATCTAGGTTGTGAACCTGGGTGACTAGGAGGCTAGCAGTGCCCTCAAGAGTAATGGAGTTAGAAAGAATGGAGAATTTAGGAGGAAAGATAATGAGTTCAGTTTAGCACATGTCGAGTTTAAGATGTCTATAGGACACCCAGTTTGAAATGTCCAGGTTGAAGATGTGAGACTGTGGGTCAGGAGATTGTTGTTTTAATTCTTGAATAGGACCGTGATACAGGGGAGATGATGCCATGACAGAATCAGGAGATAGATTAGGGCTGGATAAGTAGATCTGAGAATCATCATTATAGAGGGTAGAATGGAATCTATGGGAGCTGATGGGATCACCAAGGGATGGAGGGAGAAGTGAAGATGGTCCAGGACAGAGCCTTTGGAGACACCCACATTTCTCAAGGATGCCCAGGAGGAAGATCCATCAAAGGAAACTGAGGAGGGTCAAAGTTGGAGTCAGAGGGTTAGGGCAGGCAGAACCAGGATAGACGACCTACCAAAAAGAGAGTGTCAAGAAGAGAGTGATCAACAATGCTAAAAACTGCAGAGATCATGAAAATAGAAAGGTGGAACAAAGGACATTGGATTTGATAACCAAGAGATCTTTGGTAACAGGAGAAAGCAGCATTAGTTGAATGGTGAAGACAATGTGAGATATTTGTCCTAATCTGAAGAAGGGAAGCTATCTGTTTAATTAGAATTTCTGGGTTAGTTATTGAACTTTGGCAATGGACCTCCATGATTTGGACAGAAAAACAACATGGTTATATTACTTTATGTTTCAACACTTGAGGACTGAAGTCCTTTTTAAAGGGTCTGTAGCTAGAAAGGTCTGGTGTGGTAACACAGGATGGAAAAGGGAAAAGAAAAACACATTTTGGGAATAATTTTAAGGAGTGAGAGGAAACCTGTGATAGAGGAAACCTTTCCAGGGGTAGAAGAAACCGCCAGTCAGGAAGCTCCTCCTACCAATGCCGGTCAACACTGGTTTGTGCAAATGACAGTATTAGAAAATTCCCTTGGTACTTAGGTAAAGTTCCTGGTCCCAGGTTACATGGGAGTTATAGGCAGGATTCAAACCCAGGTCTTCTGACTCTCCACTATGGCAGGCTGCCTCTAAGTGACAAACAAAATAATTACTAACATTCAGTTGCCTCCCTAAGCTAGATAAAGTCTTTATGATACAAAGGAAAGAACCACAATCAATACATCTGAGGAAGAAAGTGCAAAGCCTCTCTCTGATGCTCATTGCCTGTATGACCTTAACCAAATCACTTCCCATCTCCAGCCTCAGTTTCCTCAAATGGAAAATGAACGGGTTGACCCAGATGATCCCTGAAGCCCCTTGCAACTATAGATCTATGAGGTTATGATCCTCTACAAAAACTCTCTGAAGGAGGTAAGGACTAGAAGTGCTATTATCCTCATTTTATAGATGAGGAAATGGGACCAGAAGGGAGGGTGACTTTTCCAGGGTCACACAGCCAATGTCAGGAGGCAGAATTCAAACTCAGGGCTTAATTTTGAGAGAAATCCCTCTTTACTAAAAGAGGACCCCAAAGAAGAACTGGGGATCTAGAGCCAGAAGGGAAAGGAAAATGAAGCAAAACATTGAAGAACAAGAAGAGATCCCCCACCATGTTTGCAGAGATGTAGAATGCTACAGAAAGTATCAGACTTTTTTTTCCAATGACTAGTTTTGCTGAAATGTTTTCTTTTTCCCTTAAAAAACAAAACAAAACATTCTTTGCTATAAGTGATGGCTCTCTAGGAGCATTGGTGTGTTGGGAAGTTCAAAAAATGTAAGAACAAAAGGTGTAAATGACAGTCTGGTTTTTAAAAAACTGGAGGTGAGAAAGAAAGAAAGGTGACATAAAAATGGAGAAGATAGAGTCAGAATGTGCCTCAGGCCAAGATACACTTGACAAAAAATATCCTGGACATCATTTCCTCTATAGCTTGGAAACCTTCCTCAGCCTGCAGAGAACAAGAAAGCCTGAGATGTTGGATTGTGCCCAACTGGGCTTTTTGGAGTTGTGCTGGGACGGCTACTCCCGTGTAAGCAAGTGACTCAGCTTCTCTGAGGCTCATCTGGAAAATGGGAATGATAATAGAACCTACTTTTCAGCACTGTTGTGAGGATCAGATATAGATGTGTCAGCTGCTGTGATTTTGTTTATACTCAGAGGCCCCCAGTGGTTGGCACTGCTTAGCACAAGATCCAAGATCTAGGGCTGGAATGGACATCAGGAGTCATCTAGTAGTAGCCCCCTCATTTTACAGATGAGGAAACTGAGGCCCAGACTTGCTCAGACTCACACAGACAAGTGACAGAGGCAGAATTTGGACCCAGAAATATTCTCAAAATACAAATCCAACAATCTCTCCAGTGTGCACTAATACTGCCTCTGGGGGCAGTGATTGTAGTGGTCTCTGGCATTTGTAAAAGGCTTTACAACTTCCAAAGCTCTTCCACTGAGATTATTTCATTCGATGTTTTTGTATTAGAAGTAAATCAATCTAACAAACTGTAAGCCCCTGTGGAGTGCAGAAAACTGTGCTAGGACTAGAGGAAACAATGAATCTCTATACATGCCTTTCTGCTCATGAAGAAGTTTTACTCCAATAGCAACTGCCCTGGTAGGCAAATCTCATCAGCATTTCAACAACAACAGCAACAGCTGCCTTTTTGAGGGCTTCTCTGTCCTTCACTAATACAGAAATGCATGCTATGTTGTTCAGGGCTGGTTTTCTTTTTTATTAATATCTTATTTTTTTCTAATTACATGTAAAAAAATTTTAATACTAATTTTAAAAAATTTTGAGTTTCATATTCTCTCCCTTTTTCCCCTCCCCTCTCCCTCAGATGGCAAACAATTTGATCTAGGTTACACATGTATACTCATACAAAACATATTAGCCATGTTGTGAAAGAAAACAGAAGAAAAAAATTACCCAAGAAAATATAAAAAGGTTTTTTTTTTTTAATATGCTTTGATTTGCACTCAGAGTTCATTGATTCTTTCCCTGGAGGTGGATAGCATTTTTCATCATGAGTCCTTTGGGAGGGTCTTAGATCATTATATTGTTGAGAATAGCTAAGTCTTTCACAGCTGTTCATCTTACAATATTGTTGTTACTATGTACAATGATCTTCTGGCTCTGCTCACTTCACTTTGCATCAGTTCAGATAAGTCTTCCCAGGTTTCTCTGAAACCATCATGTTCATCATTTCTTATGTTTCTTATGATATTCCATTACAATCATATAACAACTCATCCAGTAATCCCCCAACTGATGTTCATACCCTCAATTTTTAAAACCACCACAAAAAGAGCTCCTATAAATATTTTTGTACATATAGGCCCTTTCCCCTTTTCTTTGATCTCTTTGGAATACAGACCTAATATGGTATTGCTAGGTCAAAGGGTATGCACAATTTTATAGCCCTGTGGGCATAGTTCCAAATTGCTCTCCAGAATGCAACTCCACCAACAATGCATTAGTGCCCTGCTTATCCACATCCCCACCATCATTTGTCATTTTCTTTTTCTGTCCTATCCAATCTCATAGGTATGGGATGACTCTTCTGAGTTGTTTTAATTTGCATTTCTCTAATCAATAGTAATTTAGAGTATTTTTATATTACTTTAGATAGCTTTGATTTCTTTTTAAAATATCTTACATTTTTCCCAATTACACGTTAGAACAGTTTTAATCATTTGTTGTTGGTGGTTTTTTAAGTTTTGAGGTCTGAATTCTAGTCCTTCTTACCCTCTTCTCCTCTCCCCATCCCTAAGATGACAATCAATCTGATAAAGGTTATACATATGCAATCATGTAAAACATTTCCATATTAGTCATTTTGTACAAGAAAGCAGAAAGATGGAAAGAAAGAAAGGGAGACAGAAAGGAAGGAAGGAAAGAAGGAAGGAAGAAAGGAAGGAAAGGAAAGGAAAGGAAAGGAAAGGAAAGGAAAGGAAAGGAAAGGAAAGGAAAGGAAAGGAAAGGAAAGGAAAGGAAAGGAAAGGAAAGGAAAGGAAAGGAAAACAGTATGCTTCAATCTGTATTCAGACAACTTCAGTTCTTTCTCTGGAGGTGGATAGCATTTTTCATCATGAGCCTTTTGGGCTCTAACACACCTTCCAGATGTAAATACATCATTCTATTCATATATTTATATACTGGAGTCAGCTAGGTGTCTCAGGAAGACCTGAGTTCAAATCCAGTCACTTTAACTTCTGTTTGCTTTAATCCACTCTAGAACAAAATGACAAACCACTCTAGCACCTTTGCCAAGAAAACACCATAAAGAGTTTGCAAAGAATTGGCCATGAATGAATAACTAAACTAAACCTATAACAAATTTAATTATTGTAACCACATGGTTATAATACTATATTCAGAACGAGCAAATGTCTAAGACAGCATTTGAACCCAGGTCTGACTGACTCTAAGTCAGGAATTCTGATGCTGTCCATTGACATTGGGCAGCTAGGTGCCACAGGGCTCTAGGCCTGGAGTCAGAAAGGCCAGAGTTCAAATCCAGCCTCAGACATTTACTAGCTGTGTGACCCTGGGCAAGTCATTTAACCTCAAGTCATTTAACCGCTATCTTCCTCAGGTTCTTCATCTGTAAAATGGCGATAATAATAGCACCAACCTCCCAGAATTGTTGTGAGAATCAAACGAGATAATAATTGTAAAGTGCTTGGCAGAGCAGCTGCACACTGCAAGCTCTGTAGAGATCAGTTATCATTATGCTGGCTACTAATGCCTCCCTCTCACCCTCCAGATTCTCTCTGTCTTTCTGTGTCTGTGTCTGTGTATCTGTGCCTGTCTTTGTGTCTCTGTCTGTCTCTGTCTCTGTCTTTCTGTGTCTGTCACTGTGTGCATGTCTGTCTGTCTCTCCTTTCTCTCTCTTCCCCCTCCCTCTCTCTCTCTCTCTCTCTCTCTCTCTCTCTCTCTCTCTCTCTCTCTCTCTCTCCATCTTTCTCTCCCTCCTCTCTCTCTCTCTCTCTCTCTCTGTCTGTCTGTCTCTCTCTCTGTCTCCCTCTGTCTGTCTCTCTCTCTGTCTCTGTCTCTCTCTCTCATTTAATTAAACATACACATGTTGTTTCCCCAAATAGAGTGTAAGCTCTCTGATGAGGGCAAAGACTTTCATTTTGTCTTTGAGTCCCTAGCACCCAGCACAGGTACATAGCTGAAGTGTAACAAATATTTGTTTATTATCTGATAAGAAAATTAAGCTTAGACTCAGAAAGGTCAATTTACCTGAAGAAAAGACAGAGAGAGAAATGACAATTAACCTGGATACAAAAGACACTTGATCCAGGGAAGGAAGAAAAAAGTGCATCTCGAAGGCCATCCCACTCCTGAGATGGGCAATCCTGACTCTGTTTTCAGTTGGTAGCAGCGTTACCCAGACTGGGATATGGAAAGGAAATAGCCAGAAACTACCCAAATATCTCACAAGGCAGGTGAGCCTCCAAACCCTGACTTTGCTCTCAACTTGGGCCTAGGCAGGAGAAGACCCATTATCTGAGAAACAAACTGAGTTCCTAAGGAAAAAAAATCTATCGAAATACTGTTGGGTATTCTAATTAGGGATAATTACAGTGCAATCTGGCAGGCAGGTTTGATGGAGGGATTGCGTGGGGCTTGGAGTTGGGGTTTTTTGTTTTGGTTTGGTTTTTAGCAGCTTTCCAAATCTAAAGGAGATACTGAATGAGGATTTTATGATAATGATGATGTAAGTACAAACTGAAAGTTACAGGGCACAGCAGCTGAATTGCCCATCCATAAACAAGGGTATGCAGGAAGAGAGGGAGGCTGCTGAATTCAAGTCTTTGACTCTTCTGGCTTATTTACAAAGCAAACATCAGAGAGATGCAGGTATTGAGAAAGAACAGGGTGGGCAGCCTGGGCACGTGAACTCGTGGTGACTGGAGAGCACAGAATCCCAGTGTCCGGGTGGGAAGGGACCTCAGAATCCCTTCTTATCTAATCATTGGATCATGGATTCAGATCCTGAGAGAGACCTTTGAGACCAATCAAGTGCAACTGCCTCATTTTACAAGTAAGGAAAATGAGGCAGGCAGAGGTTACATGACTTGCTTAACACAACTACTAAGTGTCTAAGAGCAGGATTTGAACCAAGGTCTTCTGACTCCAGGTCCAGTGCCTTATCTACTGAATCACCTTATCTTTCTAAATCCTGCACAGAAACCTCATCTGCAACATCCCCCCAAAAGAGGTCATTTCACTCCTACCCAAAGACCTCTACCAAAGTGGAATCCATTGTCTCCCAAGGCAGTCCATCCCATGGTTACATAGCTTTTATTATTAAAGAGGGTTTTATGTCTGTAGAATCCAACTCTGTGTCTCTTTTATCTTCCATCCATTACTCCAACTTCTGCCCTCTGGGGCCAAGCAGAAGGAGCCCACACCAAAGCTCTTCAAAGACATGAAGATGGCCTTCATGCCTACCTTAAGTCTTCCCCTCTTTGCCAGTCAAACTTCCCTCCCCATTTCCTTCAATTGATTCACTTATGCCAGGAACTCGAAGACCTTCCCTGAACATTAGAATATAAGCTCCTTGAGGACAGGGTTTCGTTTTGCCTTTCTTTGTATTCTAGTGTTTAACCCAGTGTCAAGCAAATAGAAAGCACTTAATAAATGCTTATTGATTGAATATGTTCCAGTTTCTCAATGCCCTTCTTAAAATGAGGCAACCAAAATCTAAAAACCACGTTCTTGGGAAGGTCATCTACAACCGGTGCCTCCTCTCTCTCTCCTTTTACTCTTTTCTTAACTCTTTACAGTCTGGTTTCTAGTCTCATCATTTAACCCAAAGTTAGCCATGACCTATCTCTTCATTGTCAAACCAAATGTCCTTTTCTCAACCCTTCTTGACTTCTTTGTCTCCAGGTCTTAATGATTATACCTTTTCATCATCTCTTGTATATGCCTCCTTCTCTCCTCTGATACTGTTACCTCCCTGGTACTGTCTTTATCTCTTCATGTTTGGAAAGATGCAGTAATATGCTGGTGGGTCTGCCTGCCATAAGTCCCTGCCCACTCCACTCCATTCTCTACTCAACTGTCAAACTGATCTTCCTAAAACCCAGATGTAGCAGTCAGATCTACTCAATAAACTCTAGTGACCTCCTATTGACTCCAATCAAGTATGAAATCCTCTGCTTGGCTTTTAAAGCCTTCCATTACCTGCCCTCTTTCCACCTTTCCCTTCTTCCACCTCACTCCCCTCCAGGCACTTGGTGATTCCGTGAGTCTGATCTTAGTAATGTTCCTAACACAAGGGATTTCCTGGATTCCCTGAGACTCATAGGATGATCTCCGCTTTATCCTGTCTATGTCTTGTCTACAGCTAGTGCTTTTTATGTCATCTACCCTGCTAGACTGAGAGCTATGAGAGCAGAAATGGTCTTTTACCTTTCTTTGTATCTCCTGGGCAGAGCCTGCCACATAATGGTGCTTAATAAATGCCTGTCAAACACACCGTAGGTGTGTTCTGACCTGGGTAGAGTCCCTTGGAGAAATATCCCATCCTTCATTTTTGGCACTCACTAGAACCCAAGGTCACACTAGCTTCTTCTCTGCCCACTGTCTGATGATTTCCACTGATTTGACCATGTAGTTGGATCCTTCAGACTACCCCCTAACTAATTCCCTGACTTTAGAAGTTTGGGAGGTGACCAATCCATCACTTTTAAGATATTGGCTTAGTAAGTGTCTTCTTTTGATCTGCTTCCTGAGCTGGCCATGAAAGAATTAGGTCCCACCCCAGGGTGCTTCAAGTACCTCTGGAGAAGGAGAGAGCACGTGTTCTAATGTCCTGGACACCAGGACTGGGCAGAACCAGAAGTTCCCCTCTGGGTCCAGCCAGCTGACCTGAGGCCTAGGACAAACTGGGAGGCTTTTTAAAAGTCTGGCTTTCCTTATCTACAAAACAGATATGGTAGTGCTTTGAAAACCTCTGATAAAAGGCCTCAAAGAATCACCATTATGTGGGGCGGCTAGGTGGCACAGTGAGTAGAGCACCAGCTCTGAAGTCAGAAGGACCTGAGTTCGGATCAGGTCTCAGACACTTAACACACAAAAACCTAGCCGTGTGACCTTGGGCAAGTTACTTAACCCCAATTGCCCTCCAAAAAGCAAAAAAAAAAAAGAATCAGCATTATAGTTAACTCCAGAGAGGCCATATACTAACACTAGTCATAACCAGCATCTCTCTAGTGCTTTGAGATTCAGAAGCAGCCTCCTTACCCAGAGTTGGAGATTAGAGGAGGAGATTAACCTATCTTTTTTTTTTTTTTTAAGCAATTGGGGTTAAGTAACTTGCTCAAGGCTAGTCATTATTTATGTGTGGGTGCTCATTTTCTGAGGCCAGATCTGGTCTCAGGTCATCCGAACTCGGAGGCCGGCGCTCTTACTCACTGCGCCACCTAGCCGTCCCTTTAGGGCAATTGGGGTTAAGTAACTTGCCCAAGGTTACAAGGCTAGGTTTTTGTTTGTTTGGATTAAGTGTTGGAGGCCGGCTCTGAACTCAGTTCCTTCTGACTCCAGGGCCGGCGCTCTATTCACTGCGCCACCAAGCCATCCCCAAGATTAACCTATCTTGAAGGTCACTTCCAGCTCTAACTCCACAATCCTCTATAAAAGGAAATTATTATTACTTTTCCAGTGTTAACTCACATAATTTCTCCACCCATATCCTGCCCTCTATCCAAATTTTGTCTACAAAGCAACCTGACACACTCTTCCCACCTCTAGGTCTTTGGCCATGCCATTCCCTCAGCCTGGAATTGCCTTCCTCCCCTCCTATTTAATGAACATTTACTAAGTATCTATCATGTATAAGGTAAGAGTCAGGAAAACCCAACTTCAAGTGTGACCTTGGATAAGTCACTGAAGCCAAGCACCTCTCTAAGACAAGGCTTTTAACCTTCATGTGTGCTTGTGTCCTGAACCCCTTTGGGCGGTGTGGAGAAGCCCATGGACCCGTTCTCAGAAGAGTGTTGGCTTCTCCGACTGTCATTCTTCGGATTCCAAGAGGACCCAAATGGCATCACTATGGTAGGGTCAAGGCACTGTGTGTCTGACTGAGGCTGATCAGACCGATACAAACTGGGAAGGCACTAGCACTAGTCCAGCACAAATTATTTGTTTCCTACATTCATAACTGAAGGAAATACTAAATTTTGATTAGAGGTGAGTGAAAATAAAGGGGTAACTTTTTTCCTGTATAGGTTCAGAATTCCTGAAAACTACCCCTTGGATGTCAGGTTAGAAACTTCTCTCTAAGATGAGAAATTATAGAGAAGGGGCCAGTCTGCATTAGTAGAGGGAAATTCTGCACTGAAAGCTCCTCACTCTGAAAAAAACACAGCTATAGACCAAAAAAAAGTTGAATTTTTTTTTTGAACAACAAGAATTGTTGAATTCCTACCAAATCTTTAATAATCCTACTTAAATTTTACTTCCCACAGGAAAACTTCCTTCCTTCCTTCCTTCCTTCCTTCCTTCCTTCCTTCCTTCCTTCCTTCCTTCCTTCCTTCCTTCCTTCCTTCCTTCCTTCCTTCCTTCTCTGTTCTCCATTTGGGAAGGCCTCCCACCCCCAAGGACCTCACATAGTACCAAGCATTTATGAAGTGCTCTCTATATAAAGTGGGCCACTAGGTGGCGCCACAGTGGGTAACATACTAGAATCAGGAAGACTCATCTTCTTGAGTTCAAAGCCAGCCTCAGACACTTATTAGTTATTTAATACTAGCTACTTAGTGTTCACAGCCTGGCTAAGTCACTTAACCATGTTTGCTTCAATTTCCTCATCTGTCAAATGAGCTGGAGAAGGAAATGGCAAACCATTCCAGTGTCTTTGCTAAGAAAACCCCAAATGGGGTCATGAAGAGTTGGACATGACTGAAACAAGTATATAAAGCATTGTTCTGGGAATACAAAAATGACCAAACAACAGCCAGTTAATCAACATGCATTTATTAAGCCGCTACTACATGCCAGACACTGTGCTGAACACTAGGGTCCTAGAAAATGAAATCATCTCTACTGGATGTATCTTCTGATGGAAGAGACACCAAGGACACATTTAAGTAAGCATACAGAATAAACATAAAGAGAAAATACATGAGTAAATGCAAAGTAGCTTGAGAGTATTTGTTTATGTTCGTTTCCTGTGTTTGTGTTCCTGGAGGCAGGGAGGGGAGGGAGTATGGGCATCTCCTTAGCAAGGACAGTGGCATCTGCTCCTGCCACCTGCTGCCCATGGTGGACACTTGGATTCCTTGTGTCCCCTGCTCCTCTTCACAACTTGTGGACTGCTTACATAAGCTCCCTTCCACTGCCTGTTGGGACTGGTCCAGCATTGACATTTACCACCTCAGGTGACCCTTGATCCCTCCTGGGCTATTCCCTGATGCCCAGACTAACTGATGTGTTTTCTGGGTGTGCTGCTTACCATCGGAGGAGCTCACACCTGGTTCATCATCCTGGTTGTCCCCAGCCCAGGCCAGTCCTGATTGTGCTTGTGAATTGTTGGCTGAAGCCTTGGCAACATCCATGTTGCTGAGTATCCCAGAGATCCAGAGTCCTGGGACTTGGGGTGGCCATACATACAGAAGTAGCTGCATAGTTCTTGCTGTAAGAGGCCTATGGCCTCTTAGCAAAAGGAGGTAAGTAACATGTTCCTTACTCAAACCAAAACCTGAGATAGTTTTAGGGTTTGATTGACTTGTTGACTTGGTTGAGATATAGCTGAGGCAGAAGATATACCTTATCAGGTACCAATCAATGGGCACACCTTATTGGATGTCAATCAGTGGTCATATTTTAGCAGGTGTCAATTCATGAACAAGCATTTATTAAGGGCCAACTGTAAGTAAAGCACTGTGCTGAGAAAGAACTTCAAACACACGTTAATCACCACGAATTTATTAAACACCTCAGAATTTGATTGAGCTGTTCCTCAAAACTCATACAAAATCAAAGCTAACATCTTTAAACATGAATAGGAAATTAAAGCCCAGCAGCATCCATCAAGTAGAACCATATAAAGAAAAAGGAATAGCTTTGGATCGAACCCTTCACTTCCGTTGAATTCAGACATTTCGTTTTTGCTGGCTGAGTTTGCTTGTGTACCATGGGATCTCTACATATAGAGAAACATGAATCCTGCAAAAAAACCCCAAAAAAACCTGTTATGGTTTCTCACTCTTAGGACCCACTATTTGGTTCTTATATCATGTATCTCTTAATTTCAAAAGTACTTTCAAAAAAGAAAATTAACAGTTTGACTAGCGACACTGAAAACATTAACTGAATAATTATTTACAAACAAACATAAATTAACTACCAAACAAACACTATAAATATAAAGAGAAAAATACAAATAAATGCAAAGCAATATTTCTGAGTTCTCTCTATTCTCCAGTACAGGCATTTTTAAAAGTAATGAAGCATATACAATCACACTGAACTCAATAATAATTAAGGTATTAGCATTATTTTTTAATCTCACTGACATAAATTTAAAGTCTTTTTAATTTTATTAAGAGTGAAAAAACCTCTCTCATTAAAATATTATTTTTATTTTAGTGATGATACAAAATAATTTGTACATTTTAATTTATATTTATTATATTGTAATATTTTATTATTTCAAAATATTGCAAATAATATTTATTAGTTAATGATTTTACTTTATTTTATAATTGCATTTTGTTATTTAAAATATTTATTATATAAAATATTTAAAATACTTATTATTTAAAATATTGGCAGCTAGGTGGTGCAGGGCGGCTAGGTTTCAAAGTGAATAGAGAACCAGCCCTAGAGTCAGAAAGACCTGAGTTCAAATTGGCCTCAGACAATTAACACTTACTAGCCATGTGACCTTGGGCAAGTCACTTAACCCCAATTGCCCTGCCCTCCAAAAAGAAAAAAAATACAATATTATTTAGTGTTAATATCTTAATAATTCTAATTTAATCTTTAATAAATTTTAAAATAAAAATTGTTTATTTCAACTTTATCTCATCCTTTTAGATATCTGCATATGTGTATATTTTACAATGTACAAATATTTTATAATAGCAGTGCTTGAATGAATTGAAAGCCATTTATTAAGCTCACACTATGTCCCTGACCCTGTGCTAAATAGTAGGGACACAAGTATTATAAAAGAAAAAGTTCCTGTCCTCAAAGAGCTTACATTCTAATAAGAAACAACAATGATGCTATGGAGTGGGGACTAGGAAAGGCAATTTTATTTTGAGGAAGTAGAAAGGGGTGGGCAGAGAGAAACAGGCAGGTTTCAGGATGGTCTGGGTGGATGGCTGGATGGGATGGGAGACTGAAACATGGCCTGGTCTCTGGGGCCTGCCAGGAGAGTCCTAGTCAGTCAAGGGCCACACACTCAGCTACCAATCTACTGGGTTGAAGCTCCAAAGATGAGAGGATTCTCTTCTCCCAAGGAGTGGGACCTGAATAATGGAGGATCTAGGTGTGGAGGTTGTAGGTCTCAGGTCGCAGTGTGGCAAGGACTGGTCCAGGTGTAGAGGAACCAAAGCTGTGATGTCCTGGAAGAATGGATGAGACGTGAAACTTTATAAATGAGTGAGCTGGGGGCTTGTATTCAATTTTTTATAACAGATAGGTAAGTGCAATCAAAAAGTGTTTGCAGCGCACTAATCTCGAAAAGACAGCTCGGCCTCTTTCTACCATTTAGACACGAGTCCTCCATGTTTCCCTGCATGAGGCTTGTCTAGAAGCCGACATACAAACATTATTCAGTCTGTTCTCAGTCAACTTTCCAGTTGCCCAAAGGACTCTTAGGACAGGTATGGGTTGGGCTGAGCAGCTGAGATTCCCTCATCACCCCGGGAGTATTTACTCCTAAGTAGCAGCCTGGAGAACATTTTCCAGTGTCAGAGCCCAGGCTCCCTCCAGGCTCCCCACTGCGAATGGGAGCCACTTCCTCTCATGGTGTGTGCTGTGCATGCTGACGTGCAGATGGTCTGGAGAGCACTCTTGGTCTGGCAGATTGGACCAGATGGTTTGTGAGGTCCCTTCCAGTCAGATGCCCCTGCCTACAGCTTGTCAGCATAGAGGGCAGGGGCTGCCTATTGCTTTTCTTTGTATCCCCAGGGCATGGCTCAATGCCTGGCACATAGTAGGTGTTTAATAAATGTGCGTTTACTTGACTGAAATATAAAAGAGCCACAACTAAATGCAGGGCGCTTCTCGCCTTCTCAGCCAGAGGGGAATAATCAAGATAACGGTAACAGCTGGAGTTAATCTGGTGCTTTAGGACTTGCGTAGCGTTTTCACAAACACCTCAGAGGATTCCCATAATAACTGTGAGAGGTAGGTGTTATTACTAATTATTCCCATTCTATAGATGAGTAAACTGGTGGGGGTTAAGTGACTTACCCAGGATCACACAACTGAGAAGTACCAGGGCACAGGTCAAAGTTGGCTCCATCACGGGCTTCTAGACAGGACCACTAGATCATATCACCCTGCTGTTCTCACGAGGAACATCAAGACAGCAGATGACCCCAAATAGACCCCAAATTACCCAGTAACGACTGACATTTACATATCACATTATTTACCAGGACCCTCACGTCAGCCCTGGCAAGTAGGTCCTACAGGAAGTGACATTTCTGTTTTTCAGCTGAGGAAAGTAAAACTCCGATGATTGAAGGCTTGCTCTGGGTCACAGAGCTGGTACATGTGGAGACACAGACAAGACTTGGACTTGGGTCTTCCTGACTCCAAGCTCAACACTTTATCTACTGATTCATCAACATTTCTTGAAGGGGATTCTGGTGTGGTTCTTATTATTGGCATTATCATCCTAGGTCCTTGCCTGTGTGCCCCAGGACAAGCCCCTTTCTCTCTTTAGGCATTCGTTTCCTCCTCTCTAAAGGGATGAGGTTAAACTAGGAGGGGGTCTTCTCACACTACCTCTATGAATGTAGGGACTTTTAATCTTGTCACTGCCACACAAGTCCATCTCTTGAGCAATAGTGATACTGTGTGACTGCCAGCCTTAGTACCCCATGACCTTAGGAAAACAAAACTTGTAAATCAGCTGAACCTTAATGGAAAGATATATGGGGGCAGGGGGCATACGCTGAGTATAGTACGAGGCCATGTAGGACTAGGAAAGAGGGAGCCTTTGGAAAGCATGAGACAGATGGGAGTAAGTGGTCCCACTTACTGGAGAACACCAGAGGAAGGCTTCCTAAGCATGGACTAGATCACCAACACAAGACTTGTGCACTGTGTAGGAACACATGGGGAATCAGGTCTTTATGGCTGGAGAGAAAACCTCACTGAATGAACCTATGATTCACCCAAGGTCCAGAGTGCAAAACTCTTATCTTCCCAAACAGGAACAGATTATACTTAAAGAAATTGTTCCTCCAGATATTTCTTGTTGTTATTACTCTTCAGTCCTTTCATCTTATCTCTTTGTTATCTGTTTTTAATCCTTTACTGCTATTCACCTTTTCAAGTGAATTAGTCAGGTCTCCTTAACATGATTATAAGCTCCTTGAGGTCAGAGTCTGTGCAGTTAAACTTGTTTGTAGTCTGTGTTTTAGTTGGCAAGGTTTTAAGGGTTTAATAAAAGTGCAATAAACATTTGTTGAACGAATGTTAAAAACTCCTTCACGTCAAAGATTTTGCAGGGCCTCAGGTGGCAGGTAGGCCCCTCCTACTACCTGCTGAATGGGGGATGAAATTCCCTGAACAAGATTAGTTCTTTGACAAGATGGAAATTCCCCTTGTCCCCAGTCCTTTCTGCCTCACCCAGAAATTCCATGGCAATGGTTTTGACTGTGTAATTGTCTTATTGCTGCCACATTGAAGATGACTGATTGATAAATGAAGATGGATAATTTGGGGTTTCTTAATATACCTGAGCTCCTCCCTTGGTCTGTCTTTTTAAATGAAATTACACGTTCCTTTTATTTTATTTTATTTTATTTTATTTTATTTTATTTTATTTTATTTTATTTTATTTTATTTTATTTTATTTTATTTTATTTTTGCTCTTTGGAGGACAATTGGGGTTAAGTAACTTGCCCAAGGTCACACGGCTAGGTTTTTTTGTTTGTTTGTTTGTTTGTGTGTGTGTTACGTGTCTGAGGTCAGATCCGAACTCAGGTCCTTCTGACTCCAGGGCCGACGCTCTACTCGCTACGCCACCTAGCCACCCCAACGTTCCTTTTATGAGACAAATATAGTCCTAATACCTTATTTAGTTATTTTTCTGTTGTATCCAACTCTTCACAGCCTGATTTGGGGTCTTCTTAGCAAAGATACTGGAGTGCTTATCCATTTCTTTCCCCAGTTCATTTTACAGATTTACTGAGGGTCACAAAGCTGGAAGGTGTCTGAAGCTGGATTTGAACTTAGGAAGATAATTTTTTGTGACTCCATACCTAACACTCTATCTACTCTGCTCCCTAGCTCTCCCAATATCTAAACCAGGGAAGGATGATTCGCAGAAAGAGAAAAATAGACAATATTTTTTGTGAATATCAATTCAAAACTTTTAAATAACATGATGTAGTGATTCATCCTAGAAATCATTCATCATGACCGAGTGAAATTTATGCCAAGGATGCAAGGGGAGTTAAAAATTAGAATAATTATCAACATAATCATATTGAAAACAAAAACAACCAAAACCACACAATTGTCTCAATAGATTCAGAAAAAGTTTTGCAAAGTACAAAATTCATTTATGCTAGAAGAAAACAAAACAAAAAACTTACAAAGCATAGGCATGGGGGAACCTTTCCAAATGATATCATTAATTAAAGTATCTGTATCTAAAACCAAAAGCAAGCATAATATTCAATGGATATATACTAAAAACCTACACAGCAAATACAAGAGTAAAACAAGGATTTCCACTGTCCCCACTTTTATTTTACATATTTCTAAAAATACTAACAATAGCAATATGACAAGATAAAAAAAAATAAAGGCACAAATACAGATAAAGAGGAGATAAAACTATTTTTATTTGTTGGTGACATGATAGTTTACTTAGAAAGTTCTAGGGAATAAACAGAAATGTTAAATGAGACAATAGCTTCAGCAAAGTTGCAGGTTACAAAAGAAATCCTTGAAAATCGGCAGCATTTCTAATAAGAACAAAACCCAAGAAGCAATAATAGAAAAGCAAGTCCCATTCCAAATGACTACAAAATGCATAAAATATTTGGGTGTCAACCTACTAAAAATATTAAATGTTTGTAAAATTCTGATTACAGAGTGTTCCAGAAGGAAATAAGGAGTAACTTAAATTGTTGGTGGAATATTCAGTGCCGTTGGCTGGCTTGTAGCAAACATGATAAAAATCATAATGGTACCAAAGTTAATTAACACTTTAAATTTTTTTTTAATTAAATTTTGTGTTTATTTTTAGTTTACATCATTCATTTCCACAAGACTTTGAGTTACAAATTTTCTCCCTGTCTTTCCCCTACCCACCACCCCAAAAGAGTAATCCCACTATATACTCCCTCACCCAATCTGCTCTCTCCTATATCCTCCCCATCCCTCCTCCAACATTCCAGTAGGGCACTGTGGATCTCTATACTCTAGTGCCTGTATATCTTATTTCCCAGTTGCATATAAAATAATAATAATAATATATTTTTTCAAACATTTGATTTTAAAACTTTGAATTCCAGATTCTTTTCCTTCCTCCCTCATCACCCACCCTTACTGGGAAGATAAGCAATTCAATATAGGTTGTACATGTGTAGGTATGCAAAACATTTCCATAGTAGATATATTGTAAAAGACTGACTGTATTTCCCTCCTGCCTATCCCACCTCCCACTTGTTCTATTCTCTATTTTGATCCTGTCCCTTTTCAAAACTGTGTGCTTCCAACTTCCCTTCCCCCAACCTGCCCTCCCTTCCAGCATCCCCCTTCTCATCCCTTTACCCTGTACTCTCCTATAGGGTGAGATACCCTATTTAGTGTGTATGTCATTCCCTCCCTAAGCCAAATTCAATGGGAATATGGTTGACTCATTCCCTTTTGCCTTCCTGTTCTTCCCCTCCATTGTAACAGTTTTCCTTTGTGTCTTTTATATGAGATAATGTACCCCATATATATATATATATTTATATTCCCTTCAACTATTCTCATACTGAGAAAAGTTTCATAAGTTACAATTATCATTTTTCCATGTAGGAATGTAAATAGTTCAACTTTGATAAGTTCCTTATGATTTCTTTTCCCTGTTTACCTTCTCATGCTTCTCTTGTTTCTTGTATCTGAATGTCAAATTTTCTATTCAACTCTGTTTTTTTTTTTCATCATGAATGCTTGAAAGTCCTCTATTCCATTAAATTGCCATGTTTTCTCCTGAAATATGATACTCAGTTTTTCTGGGTAGGTGATTCTTGGTTTTAATCCCAGCTCCTTTCACCTCCAAAACATATTCCAAGCCCTTCAATCCCTCAGTGTAGAAGCTGCCAGATCCTGTGTTATCCTGATTGTGTTTCCATAATATTCAAATTGTTTCTTCCTGGCTGCTTGCAATATTTTCTCCTTGATGTGGGAACTCTGGAATCTGGCTATAATATTCCTAGGAGTTTTCTTTTGGGGATCTTTTTCAGGAGGTGATCAGTGGATTCTTTCAACCTCTATTTTGCCCTCTAGTTCTAAAACATCAGGGCAATTTTCCTTGAGAATTTCTTGAAGGATGATTTCTAGGTTCTTTTTTTGATCATGGCTTTCAGGTAGTCCAATAATTTTTAAATTATCCCTCATGGTTCTATTTTCCAGGTGAGTGGTTTTTCCAATGAGATATTTCACATTGCTTTCTACTTTTTAATTTGTTTGGATTTGTTTAATAGTATCTTGATTTCTCATAAAGTCCCTGGCTTCCATTTGCTCCATTCTAATTCTGAAGGGATTATTCTTCTCTTCAGTGAGCTTTTGAGATTCTTTTTCCAACTGGAAAATTTTACTTTTTAAGGCATTCTTCTCCTCATTTGAGCCTCTTTTGCCATTTGAGTTAGTCTATTTTTTAAGGTGTTATTTTCCTCAGTCAGGTTGTTGACTCTGTTTTCATGATTTTCTTGCATCATTCTAATTTCTCTTCCCAATTTTTCCTCCACCCCTCTTATTTGGTTTTCAAAATCCTTCTTAAGCTCCTCTATGGCCTGTAATCAGTTCATATTTTTCTTGGAAGCTTTTGGTGCAAGAGTTCCGACTTTGTTGTCTTCCTCCAGTTCCATGCTTTGATCCTTTTTGTCCCCAAAAAAGGAACCTAGAGTCAGATTGCTGTGCTTGCTTTGCTTCCTTTGCTTGCTCATGTTGCCACTCAATTATTTGACTTTTGAGCTTTTTGCCACTGTAGGACTCTGCTTCCATAGAGGAGAGCTTTGTCCCAAATGGCTGGTGTTTTCCCAGCTGCCAGAGCTATTAGTTGGGTGCCCTCTCAGAAGCCTCCACTGGCTCTGGCACACTGGTCACATACCCCAGGACCTCCACCCAGGATACAGATCCAGATCCAAGCAGGTTAAAGCAAGAGTGATTATCCCTCAGACTGGTTTCTTGGTCCCTCTACAATCTGCAGGCCAGGAGCTCTGAAGCAGCCATGCAGCAGAGGCAGCCACATGGCAGTGGCTGCTTCACCTCAGCTGCTTTTTCCTCCTGGGGCAGAGGCCTGACCACACTCCCAGACACCCTATTCACAAAGTCCATACTGACCTCTCACTTTGTCTTTGGCATTTATGGGTTGATAATTCTGGAAACTGCCACAACTGCTGGTGATCCACTCTCTCCAAGTCCCTCCAGCTGGGGCTGGTCAGCTGCCCTGAGGCTAAAATTGAGGACTCATTTGGGGCTGGGCTGCACTCCCAGAGTGCTGCACTGGCCCCTTCCTGTCAGCTGCTTGGTGGCCTTCAGCAGATTTGTTTCTCTCTGTCACTTTGTGGATTCTGTAGCCCTAAAGTATGTTTAGAGTCATTACCTATAGGTATTTTAGGTGGTTATGGAGGAGGCACAGGGAGTTTTCCTGCTTCTACTCAGCCATCTTTTCTCCACCTCCTAATTTGCACTTTTAACACAATGCTGATCAGACTATCAAGGAGGCACTTTATAAAATTGATAAAATTTATTACATGTATTTGGAAATAAAAAAAAAAAACTCTAGAATATCAAGAAAAAGAATAGGGGCGGCTAGGTGGCGCAGTGAATAGAGCGCTGGCCCTAGACTCAGAAGGACCTGAGTTAGGATCCAGCCTCAGACACTTAATCCACACAAACAAAAACCTAGCCTTGTAACCTTGGGCAAGTTACTTAACCCCAATTGCCCTAAAGGGGCGGCTAGGTGGCGCAGTGAGTAAGAGCGCCGGCCTCGGAGTTTGCATGACCCGAGATCAGATCCGGCCTCAGAAAATGAGCACCCACGCATAAATAATGACTAGCCATGTAACCTTGAGCAAGTTACTTAACCCCAATTGCTTTAAAAAAAAAAAAAGAAAGAAAAGAAAAAGAATGAAAAGAGATAGGGATGAAGGGGAGCTAGTCTCTCTGACCTCAAACTAGATTATAAAGCAGCAGTCATGAAAACTATCTAGTTTTGATTAAAAAAAAACTTAAATTAATGCAACTGACTAGACAAGGGAGAATCAGAAACAATGGAGCACAATATCCCAATATTTGATAAATTAGAAAACATAAATTGCTTAGGAGTGGATTCCCCAATTAATAAAACTACTGGACAAATTGAAAAGTAGGTTGACAGAAATTTGGCTTAGACCAACACCTTGTACTATATTCCATGCTGTACTATATTCCATAATAAAATCTAAATGATTGTAGTGATAAATATGACCTTAATGTTAAATATCGTACTATTAAAAATAGAAGAAAGGGGCAGCTAAGTGGCACAGTGAATAGAGCACTGGCCCTGGAGTTAGGAGGACCTGAATTCAAATCTGGCCTCAGACACTTAACACTTACTTTAAAAAAAATAGAAGAAAAACAAATCACATGCCTCTCCTAGGAATGGACAGGAGTTGTATTCTTAAACAAACAAGGGCTAGAAGCAATTACAAAAGATAAAACAGGTTAATTTTGATTACATGAAAATGAAAAGCTTTTGCACAAAAAAAATTTTAAGGTACCTAGGATAATAAGGGAAATGGTTGAATAGGAAAACATCTTTTTATAAAAATTTTCTGATGTGGGCCATGTGATTGTTAAGAAGGGCAGCTTGGACATAAATCCATATCTGCACGTTTCTTCACTTTCTCCTGTATTTGTCTCCAGTTTTCCAGTCCCAAGTCTCTGAGACTGTTTAACCTCATTCTAAAAAAATATTGATGTCTTTTAGGATTTTTTATATTACTATATTCCCCTCAATATTCCTCTCTCCCCCTCTTCCAGAGAGCCATTCCATGTAATAAATAATATTTTAAAAACAAAAAGAGATTTTAAGAATAAGCATAACTGATCACCACACTGGAAAAGTCTGAAGACATGTGCCACGTTTGTGAACCTACCAATGATGCAAAAGAGTGGCATAGGGGTATTTTCTCATATCTCTTATTTAGAACCATACTTATTCCTTGTATTTTTTTTACCACATTCACTTTTATTGTTTTTAATGGATGTTCTTTTTGCATACATTATTGTAGGTACTGTATGTATCATTTTCTTGCCTCTACTTACTTTAACTCTATATTATAGAATTACAGCAGAAGAAGCATACCAAGCAGAGTAGTTTCTGGGCCAGGCTGGCCTATAGCCAAGGAGCAGAAAGTCAGAGTGGAAGAGCAAACATGGACCTTGCCCTTCATTGGTTCAGTGAGTTATGTGGATTGTGAAGGTCCAGAGGAGGCAAAGAGGAACTCTCTAACAATTCCTAGTACTTTCTGTACTCAGGGCTAGTCTAGACTGTATAGTCTACCTTGGGAGGGAGAACTGAGAAGAGGGGAGAGTTGTTTGGATCTCTAACAACACTAAGCTCTTTACCCCGGTTGAACTGGGGAAGGGAAGCTCCTACTCAAGATTGTACTATAAGGGGAAAAAAGGAGGAAGAGGAAAAGAAGAAACAGGTAGAAGAGGAGGAGAAAAGGTGGAGAAGGAGAAGGAAGAAGAGGAAGAGAAAGAGAAGAAGAAAAAGAAGATGGTGATGGGTGATGATGATGATGAAGATATATATATATATATATATATATATATATATATACTAGGGAGAATGAGTTGTTTCATGGGGAAAAGGCTCAAAGACTTGCCTTTGTAGCATTATCTCTCTTAGAATCCTGTGACCAAAGAAGTCCAACCACAGAGAAACTAAACTATATTTTCACATTTAGCTATGGGTTCTTTTAATGCCTCCATAACCAGTCAAGGAGTTTCCCATTCACCATGTGCTTAAGTCAATGAGAACCAGTTACAGAATGTCATCATATGCTCAACAGCCTCTCCAAGATGCTTTCCTTACATATCATCCCTATTCTCCCAGAAGCCAGCTCCCCAGCATTCTCCACACAGACAGATGCCATTGGAGGCACTCTGTACATACGCCCTGTACAGCTCTCCATTACAAACTGATACTCCTTTTATCCTCTCCATCCTAGGCAAGTTAGGCAAATCGTGTAAACAGTATATAGTATAAATAGTGAGCTCGGCAAATAGTGAACTCTCAATGGATACTTGCTGGTTGACAAAGGAAAAGGAAAAGAAAACAACCACAAGAGGGGAAAAAGGAGAGAAGGGAAAGGTGGCAGAGAAAAGAAAGAGGGGCATGTAAGCACAGGGTAAGAAGAAAATGAGAAAGGAAAACAAGAATAAAGAGCGAAAAGTGGACATTCTTTACCTTGTCTGACTACAAATTGTGAAGATAGGTCTTTCTTAAAAATAGAATGTAAGCTCCTTGAGGACAAGGACCCATTTATTTTTGTCCTTCTATCCCAGTAAAGTGCCTAGCACATAGTAGGTGCTTGTTGAACTAAGTGAATTCTATATTCACAGGTATATGGTTCAGACCTGATTGATCCCTCCTACTCAGGAGGTGGTGGGGGTCTCAAAGCAAATGCTAGATGACCATTTGCCATGCAATTTGGCAGAGGGCTCTCTAGTTCAGGTATAGGTCAGACCTTAGTAGATGGCAGCTGAGGTCCTTTCTGATTCTGAGATTTTGTGATGCTGGGGGTGGGAGGGAAGGTTAGGTGAATATTTTTATGGCAAAGCCATTTCTTGGGCCTGACCCATCTAGGGTTGTCTCCTAGGTAATTTGCAAAAGCAACTTTCTACCTCTTTTTTCCTTTTCTTCTGCCCCCAGCTTCCTCAGAGCACCCAGCTAGAAACCTGACACTATCATTAAAAGGATAAAAAAGGGACAAGGGGGCGTTACTGACTCTACCAGTCTTAAAGTAACAATAAAATAAACACATTCTAGGTCCCAAAGCTTCCAAACAATAATTTCACAATTCTGCTCCAGCAATTCCAAGGGCTAAGATGTTCCAAGGGTGGGTGGGAAGGTAGGGCACCAGTTTCCTTAGGAAAAAAAAAAGAAGAGAATTATTCCTGTGGGTTCCGAGCTTAGGTGCCACCCCCTCCAAATTCACCAACGTGCTGAATGTTAGCAGAAATTTCTAAAGGTATAACACTGTATATACACGGTATATCCATTCTAGTTCAGTATTAATGAAGCGGCCCCTATATGGCAATGGGGTGGGAGATACTTTTAGTTTTTAACCTCCAACCACTACATTGGAAAGACATTGTGCCATGGTGCAAAAACTGAAGTCAGGAAGATCTGGACTGGAATCGCACCTCTACCGCTTATCAGCTGTGTGACCCAGTGATTCAGTGTTCCTTGCACATGATACTCCAAATCCTAACTCTAAGCCTTTTCACCAGCTATTCCCCCTCCCTAGAATGCTTTCTGAGCCTCAGTTTCCTTATCCATCAAGTAGTAATGATGATAATAATAATAGTGGACATTTATTTGTATATTAAAGTTTGCAAAATGCTTTATATGCATTATTTGACTTGATCCCCATAAAAATCCTCTGAGATACTTGTTATGTTATAGATTAGGAAACTGAGGCTGAGAAAGGTGAGTGACCTTCCCAGGATCACACAACTGTAGTGTCCAATGTAGGATTTTAACCCAGATCCTCCAGACTCTAAACCGCCCCCCTATTCACCAAACTGAGACCACATATGTAAAATGAGGAGGTCCTCAGGAATCCCCGACCTCCTGGGCTAGTCATTGCTCTTTTATTTGGTCCTAATTATTACAGAGTTTTTCTTAGCATCAAACCCAAATTTGTTTCTTTGCCATTTCCATCCACACTCCTAGCTCTGTCCTCTGGGGTCATACTAAAACATTACTATTTTTCTAAATCTGCAGGTTGTTTTCTAGGTCTAGGTTTTCTAAAAATGAAAAGTAGAATTCATCAAATTCTCTCACCCCCTTAGAAGCAAATGCCTCTCTAAATGAATGATGTGTGTGTGCACACACATGTGCACACGTGCATGTGTCTGTGGTAGGAAAAAGAAAGAGTTCAGACACAAGACTTACATATCCAAAGTCTTCCACAAGAATGCCAAGCCTGAATTCAAACCACAGCAAGGGGGTGCTTAAGATGGCATATTGTTTTAGGGTTGACTGCCCAGGCTGCCAGTGGTGATCCAAAGACCAGAAAGCCTGAACCTACCTGTTATCTTGCTTGTTGGTTTAAGGTTGGATGCAGGAGGGGGTATAAAACGTGATGGACCAGAGAGGGATGTCTGCCCAGCTCTCACAATAGCACCATCTCCTAGGTAATTAGAAAACCAAAGTGAATGGTGAGTCATGAGTCCCCTGGAAGAATTTCTTGGTCCAGCTCAGTAGGGTGGGGAAAGAGGCAAAGAGAGTGTAGGAGGAAAGACTGCATGGAGAGAGGGCAAGAGTGGGTAGAGGAAAAGCAGGGAAGTGTAGATACCTTTGAGGGGAAGAGGAGGAAGAGAGTTGAAGCTTCTAAAGAATGGAACTCACCCAGCACTGAGGCACCAAATGATTGAATAAAGGTCCATCCTCATCATTCCTCTTCTGCTATGGCCTCATGGAGACAATTGTCAGGCTCCCTGCTTAGATATAAAGCCCTTGAGTTATTTCTCAGCATGGGAGGCAAGCCTCAGTACAGATGCGAAGAGAAAAACATTTGGGTCAAATGTCATTCAAAGAAGAACTCCACCCAGAACACACACACTATGGGATCTTATCAGAATGGTAGAGGATCTCCATATGGATGGTGTACATGGTCACTGTCTAAGTAGTTGTTGGGGTTCTGTCCATGGGGTCAAAAATTCTCCTTCCCCAATCTCCACCCCTATACTTCCCTTACCTCCTAGAATCTCTGGCATCATTTCAAGGCTAAACTTGTGCCGCCATCCATAGGACACTTTCCCCGTTCACCCTCTCTCCTTCCTTAATATGTCTTGTATTTTCTGGGTACATGACATATCCTCCTGTATAACATAAATTCCTTGAGAGTCAGGAAAATTTGTCATTTTGTGTCTCTATATTCCTACCACATAACACGGTGCCTGGCATATAGGGAATGCTTAATAAAAATGTCTACTGGTTAATTAATTACATTAAACTCAAAATGCTCCCAACCCCATTAGCTAGATGCAAGCTAGGGATACCTGTCTGTACCTGCCTCCTTAATTCTCAATAACTCCCATATTCTCTAAATGGAGTTTTGATCAAACAGAAACCTTGAGCCATGCAGGGTCCATGCCCGAAGGCCTGAAACGCATAGAGTGGAGCACTGAAGGCCAAAAAGAGGGTCCACAAGGTCTATCTGCCTGAGCTCCTGGGAGTTGTATGAACTATGTGAATCTTAGAGACAGTATGGCTTCCCTTTACATAAAGGAAAATTTATCTTCCTGAGATGTACCTGGAAAAGAGGTAAGCAAGAAGATTCCACTAGAGACTGGAAAAAAAGTTTGAGCAAGTGATTTGAGATTCAGGTGGAAGAGAAATGGGAAAGGGGGCAGAAGCAGCTGGTTGGCACACCCCAAGGAAAGGTGGGGCCCAAACCACTAATACCCAGTTTTTCTGACACAGGATAGTGATGCTCTCTGTCTCTCCGTCCTTCCTACGCCCTGCCCAAGGGACAGATGTTCATTCCAAAGTTTTCTTGTCATTTAAAGTTAAGTTTATAATTTCTACTTTAATTAGCTTACTCTAGTATCTCAGAATCTTCGAATCTAAGCAGTTCTAACTGTTTATGGTCTGCATGCTTCACTGTAAAGGAGAAACCAGAGAAAGGGGGAGGAGAAGGAGAACACTGGCATTGCATGAAAATGAAAGGGAACAGAATTGTCGGTGAAGGAAGAGGATATCCTGGTAGGGGGCTCAGGAGATAAATGAGAGAGAATCTTTTTTATTTCTTATTTCTCTAAGCCTTCCCAAGTGAGGCAGCGGTGGATCTTGTCTTTTCTCTCTAATAGTTCAGAATAACAGTGGGGGGAAAGAGATGGTGATTTTCTCTGCAGAGATGGAATTGAGAGCAGTAATTAGCAAGGAAGTCACATCTGCTGAGAGAAGGGAGTCGTTGGTTAAGGCTGGTGATGCTCACATTCCAAGGGCAGAGGCAAAAGGAAGGATTGAGTGCCCCCGTCTTCCTATAGTAGTAGTCCAGCAAGCAAGAGGGAAGGGAGGTGTTGTGTTTCTCAAATTGGACTTTCAGGGGACATATGATCTCCCATCCAGACCCAGTGCAGCTTGTATTGATGGCAGTTTGTGATTTTATTGGTATAACATCTCTGCAATGTTTCAGAACTTTAGCACTTCCTCCTCTCTCATTCATTTCTCAAGTCCTTCCAATTTTATTAGAATGCCTAGCTTTTGTGAAAGCTGAGCACAAATATTACTTTTTTTTTTGGAGGGGAGAGGCAAGGCAAAGTTAAGTGACTTGCCCAAGGTCACAAACTAATGTCAAGTGTCTGAGACTGGATTTGAACTCAGGTCCTCCGGGGTCAGTGCTCTATTCACTGTGCCACCTAGCTGCCCCTCAAATATCACTTCTTATAAAAATGAGGTGGTGATTATTTCATTTTGTGAAGGGCTCATGAGCAAGCCAAGAATCTATCAGGAATAACTTTCAAGGAGTCAGAACTAAATTATTACTGACTAGCCTTCCATTTTGACCCATAGTCAACAAACGTTTATTAAGTGCCTACTATGTGCCAGACTCTGTGTTAAGTGCTGGGCACTCAAGAGTTTGGTCTAATAACCCACACAGGAAAAATCAAGTGGATGAAGCATGCCTATTGTCCAGATTATGCTATTCAGTTGGATAAACAGTCCAGAGAACTTGCCCATCAATATATATATCAGTGAATTACCAAGCATTTATTAAGCACTGTGCTAGGCACTGGGGAAACAAAGACAAAAACATCCCTGCCACCAAGAAGCTTACATTCTATTAGGAAGGACAGCTTGTACTTATATAAATGTCCACAGAATAAATAAAAATAAATATGAGATAGTTTAGCAATTCTGGGGGGGGGGGAACATGGCATAATGGGGAGATCAGAAATAGCTTTATGTAGGAGGCAGTGCCTGAGCTGAGTCTTGAAGGGAGAAATGGACAGACACTAAGTGAGCCTGGAACTCCATAGGGCTGAATGCTGGATGACTGGAGTTGTGAAGGGCTCCAGGCTCCAAAGATCCGAGACTAAGGGTCAGCCAAAGGGTCATGGGAAGGCATATGGTGGGGAAAACATCCATAAGGAATTTCACATAATATGTAGTGTAGTGTATGTTCTTGAAGAATAGCGTGACTAGAAAAGAAAGACGGGCTTGCCACCTGGTGAGGGAGAACCAGGGAACAGTCTACGTTCCACTGGAATCCCTGCAACAAATGGCAACAGAGCATGAGAAGGGTTCCCAGCACGCTGGGCGTACTTCCCAGGGGGAACCAGGGAGATAAGAAGCACATAGCATGGACAGCCTGGGATGGAGTGAAATCTGTATCTTCAGAGGGAATGTGACATTGAGGACTTCATAGACCTCTTGGAGCCTTGGTGCCTTTCAGCGTATCGGTGGCTGTTTTTTGACCTGTCCAACCATTCAAGGAGAAGTGACATTGAATGAATCTTTTAAAAGTCTCTTCCCGTGTTTTGAAATGACCCCTTTTAACCTATTCATTTCCAAAGACAAGCTTTATAGGATGATGAAAAAAATCCGAAGAGGCTAACCTGCCCAGTCTTCATGTCATTGTGGCACCCCTTCCTTTTGCTTTCTTGTCCTCCCCTCCACTCTCCCATCTGCCCCCTCTCCCATCTCCTCCTTTCTTTATTTCTCTCTCCTTCCCTCTCCCCACCTTCTCTCATGTTCTAATACTCAGAGCCCATTGTCCTGAGCTCTCATGCTCCCTGAATCAGAATTCTCATCCTTCCTTCCCAGCTCTGCCCCTCCTTCCTCACCAGATTCAGAAGCTCTCGGGCGTCTTCCCATTTTCCTCCTCATCTTGTACAAATCCCCTACACACATGCAGCTAGGAAAGGGCTACAATCAAACTGCTTTTCTAGGGTTTCCCAAACTAAGGTCTTTTTTTAGGTAAACAGAGGCAGAGGGAGCTGGGGAAAGCCCTTTGGGGTGTCATGGGAAGGACATTGGGAAGTAGTTTCAAATCTGAATTTTATACACAGATAGCTGTGGGACCCCAGGGGTTTCAGTGTTCAGAAATAAGGAGCTTTTCATGTAGCAATAAGCCAGGCATCACACACACACACACACACACACACACACACACACACACACACCCACAAGAACTCCTGTTCCCGTCCAGCTACCTTATTGTACAAATAAGGAAACTGAGTCCTAACAAGAGGTAGGAAACAGCCAGTTAGCTAGTGGTAGACCCAGGCCTAAAACTCAGGCTTCCTCTCTTCACCTCCTTTGTGGTTACATAGATAATTTTAAGAAAGTAAATTGAATGAGGAATGTAAAAATAGGGACAAGAAATACTTTTGCTAATAAGCCCCTAAATCATCGTTCTTACATTTGTCTAGCTTCCATAGTTTTCTTGGAGGTAACAGAAGACTACAGTTTTATCGCTTCTGGATTGTATCATGCAAAATGGTCAAGAAAAAAATAATCGCTGAAGAGTTGGAAGAGTCTAGAGAGCACAGAACTCCCCCCTCTCATTTGATGGGGAGAAGGAGAAGGTCCAGAGAGGTCGGGGGACTTGATCACATAGAGCCTGAGTGGCAGAACTGGGCCTTGAACCCAAGACCTCTTACTCCAAGAGGAATGTACTTTCCAGGGAACCACCTTTCTTGTGAGAGGATTGGAGTTCATTCTATAGGAGAAACCCTCCAAGGTACTGGGGCGCTTCAGCCTAAATTGGGGGGGGGAAGCTTTGCTGGGACGTGATGTTTGTTTTATTTTGGTTTGATTTGATTTGATTTTTGTCCATATTGTGGTTTCATCAATGCAGGGAACTCCTAATGTGAAAACCCTCTTCACCAGAACTGCTATTCCACTGCAACTTCTCATCTCAGAGTTGCCTGAAATCACACAGCTAGTCAAGGATCAGAGATAGAATTTAAAGCCACCTGACTCTAAGAGTGGTCCTCTATGCATCATCCAATGCTACCTCTCCTGATTTAAAAGGATGTGTATCCACCCTTCTTTTTATCGCTTCTCAAAAACAAAATTTGAAACTGCACATTGAGATCCCAACTCCATGGCAGTTTGAAATATGTGTGTGTGTGTGTGTGTGTGTGTGTGTGTGTGTGTGTGTGTGTATATATATATATATATATATATATATATATATATATATATATATATATACTTTTGGAGGGGGGGAAGGCAGGGCAATTGGGGTTAAGTGACTTGCCCAAGTTCACACAGCTAGTAAGTGTTGTCTGAGGCTGGATTTGAACTCAGGTCTTCCTGACTCTGGGGCCTGTGCTCTATTCACTGAGACACTTAGATGTCTCGAAAAATATTTTTAAATGAAATATTTGTTCTTTGTATCAACTGTGTTGGGACCCTCAGCATCTGCACCTACACCTTGTGCCCCCTGATATGCTCTGCACTCCAGGAACACTGGCCTCCTTGTTGCTTCACCTCTTGAATCGAGGCACTTTCCCTGCCTGTGCTCCATGCACAGAGTGCTCTCCCTCCTCACCTCCTGCTCCAGTCCTCCTTCAGGTTCCAGCTAAACTCCCACCTTGTATGAGAAGTCTTTTCAGATCCCCTCCTCCATGGATCCCCTCTGACTGATCTGCCCTATACACCATTATTGGCTACTTGGCTTCCCTGTTAGACTGTGAACTCTCTGAGAGCAGGGGCAGTCTTTTGTTTTCTCTGTATCTAAGGCTGGCCAACTGCAGAACTGCCCAGAGGACAGGAGGAATGCCCAGTAATTTTCCAGGTTATTTTTTTCTACACAGAAAGAACATTATTTACGACAATATGATAAGGCTCTGTGATTTCACTGGCCTAGGTCCTCTCCTCCAGGTCTTAGCACAATGCTTGGCACATAGCAGACCCCTGCTAACTGACATGCCCCTCCCCCCTCTACCCCCCAGTACACAGAGATGCGCTATAGCGATGACTAATCCTCCTCCCATCTCCTGGCTGGCTACCATAAAGGTCAAAGATTGCAGTGTATATTTTAAATTCCCTCTCAGCATACAAATCACTTAAATATCAACCACTCCTTAAATAGCACAAGACCAGATAACACTTTCACTGCTGAGCAGCTTGCTATGTGAATTCTTATCTGGCCCATTTTGAAACATGGGTTTGAAAACAGGATTCAGTAATAAGCTCAGGAAGGGAGGATTTCTCTTCCTTTTCCATGATTAAGAGGCAAGAAGCATCCTCTGGGTATTAGGGAACCCCAGGATTGGGGCAGTTGTCCCAGACCTGGAGGCTGACTTGTCCAACCTCCTCATTCTACAGAGAAGGAAACTGAGGTCTCAGCAATCCATCCAAAGTCACACAGCCAATTAAGGGAAAAGCTAAGGTAGGAAGGAGAGGAAGCCAGGGCCTCGGACTCCCAGTCTGGTGGTGCTTTCACTATTGTTCAATCACTTTCAGTCATATCCAACTCTCCCTGACCCCATTTGGGGTTTTCCTGGCAGAGATACTAGAGTGGTTTGCCATTTCCTTCTCCAGCTCATTTAACGGATGAGGAAACTGAAGGAAACAGGGTTAAGTGACTTGCCCAGGGTCATACAGCTGGTGTCTGAGACCAGATTTGAACCCAGGTCTTCCTGACTCCAGACCTGCCTCTAATCACTGTGCCACCTATGGTAAAATCTTGATGTTTGTTTCAGATTCATCTACAAATTATTTCATACTAAATCCTTTTGGGCTTGGCTGCTATTAATGACAATTAATAACAGTGATGACAGTGATAATAATGATGGTAATGATGGTGATAGTTGGTGCTTATATGATACTTTAGGTTGCAAAGCGTTTGGCATGTTTTATCCCATTTGATTTTTATGACAACCCTGTGAGCCAAGCGCCACCAGCCACTATTGGCTGGTAGAGCCAAGCACCACCAGCACCACATTATATTTAAATGAGGCCCATTTTATAGATGAGAACACTGACGGTCAGAGGAATTCAGTAACTTGCCGAGAGTGTCAGAGGCAAGATCTCCAAGCCCAGTTTGTTCTCTGTACATAATAAAGATGCCTTCCGTTTGTGTGTGAATGACCCAGGCTTCTCAAACCCCAAGGCCAAGCTTAAAAAGCTTCCATCCCAGCCCAGCCAGGACCTGCCCAGCTCAGAGGCTCTGTCCCTTTGTATCTGCCACCAGGTGGACAAAGAATAGAGAAGATTGGAGATGGACTTGGCCTCCCGGTGTGATCAGTGACTGACTGCAGCCTCTGGGGGAAGTCACTGGATTCTCCTGGCCTCAGTTTCCTGATCCTTAAAATGAAGGAGTTGAACCCAAGTGGCCTCTAGTCTTTCCCATCCCTAGTGCCTATGTGACATTCAAAGGAATTCAGTGTGTGTGTGTGTGTGTGTGTGTGTGTGTGTGTGTGTGTTTGTGTGTGTGTATGTATGTGAGTGTGTGTATGAGTGTGTGAGTGTGTATGTATGTGTAAGTGTGTATGTGAGTGTGTGTGAGTGTGTATGTGAGTGTGTGTGTGAGTGTGTATGTGTTCTTTTACGGCAGACACTTATATAATCCATCAATCAATAAACATTTATGAAACACCTACACTGCTTTTGCCCTGGGCATGCAGAGATGAAAATGAAAGCCTCTCCCATGTGGGCGCTTCAGCTCCATCAGGGAATGCAGCACATACATACACAGAGGCCCGGGGCAGTGAGGAGGTACCATGGACAGAGCCCTGGACCTGGAGTCATGAGCCCTGGGTTCTAATCCTGCCGCAGACACTTAACTTCAATAAGACTCAGTCTCCTCATGTGTAAAATGGGACTAATCAGAACTCCCTGTCAGTGTTGTTGTGACGATCAAATGAGAGAACAGGGATCAAGCACTTTGCAAACCTTAAGTTACCCCATCATCATCATCATCATCATCATCATCATCATCATCATCATCGCCATCATCTAAATAAAAATGACATAAATGCAAGGAGGCAGAGGGCTGTTTGAAATAAATGATGTTAAGTGCTGGGAGAGGCTGAGAGCTGGTCTGGGATCAGCAAGCACTGACCCCACCTCTCACACATACTGACTAAGCATTGTGTGCGACCCTGGTCTAGTCACCAAACATCTCAGCCCTCTAAGACTACCTTACAGACCACGTGCCTTTCTATAGTGGCAGAGAAAGTTGGCAAAAGATCCAGTGAAAACAAGCAGACCCAGACCAAGACCCGAAAGGTCACCAGGCCATTGAAACCACAGAACCTTGACATGTTGATGTAAATCATTTTCTTTCTTCATAGGAAAAAAAAAGAATAACCTGGAAAATTACCAGGCATTCTTCCTGCCCCTGGGGGCAGTTCTGTGGCTGACCAGACTTTGAGCTAGCAAGTCTCTCAGGATAGAGGGTTTAAAGTAACTCAGGTTGTTACCAACTGAATCTGCCAAACAGTATCATTTGAAATGCCAAAGGCAGGATTCCCAGGGTTTTCAGGTCAAATTCATCCCCACTCTAATGTCAGGAAGATAAACCCTGGCCAGAACTGAGGGGAAACAGTTGTTGACTTAATCTAGTCCCATTCCTCAGTGGTACTATCCTGTACCACCCTGAGGCAGGTATCTCCTGCCTGATGCTTAGACCAGGAAAGATATTTCCCCAATCTATTCCTCAGCTTCCTTGTTTTAAATCTGCCAGGAAATGTTCCATCTCAGCGCCAAAGATAAGCCCAGGTGTACTCAGATTAAAAAAAAAATCTAACTTGATGAAAATCCAAATGGACCAAACAGATCATTGAGGGGCCTTATTTATGCAATTACAAAATGGTTGTTCAATTGGCAGAGGGACTAAGGGGAAGGGTCCTTTTGGAAGGACTCCTCTGGATGCACTTAATTGTTTACAAATTTACAACTAATTGCTTGAGGGATATCTGAGGGGTCCAGGAATTTAAGACTGGAAAATTAAAAGCCAACAGAAGGTCAAATGTAAATAAAGTTTAATAGTCATAAAAAATATAACAAGTCAAAGAGAAAGAAATAAAATGTGTGGATAGAGTGCTGGGGTCAGGAAGACTCATCTTCCTGAGATCAAATCCAGCTTTAGATACTTATTATCTGTGAGACCCTGGGCAAGTCACTTAACACTGCCTCAGTTTCCTCATCTGTCAAATAAGCTAGAGAAGGAAATGGCAAACCACTTCAGTATCTTTGCTAAAAAAACTCAAAATGGGGTCATGAAGAGTTAGACATGAATGAAAAATGATTGAACACATCTGAATTGTCGTGGGAACTCACGTGTTAAATTTACATGACCAGTGAGATGTGGTTATTGTGGCAGACGAGCAGATTCAAACTGGCTGTCCTGGACTAGATCCCCAAGCCCTTGGACAGAGCTCGGGAATGTGTTTCTTAAAGTGACATATATGATAGTCTTGATAAGTGTATTGCAGTCGTGTAATTAAGGGTGTAGTCACCCTGCACGTTGTCATTGTTCCCAGAAAAAGATAAGAGCATCTTATCACCAATTTGCAAACGTTCTCTGTAAAAACCAATTAGAAGACCTTTAAACTCTAATGAAGGGGCGGGGGTGGGGTGGGGGAAGAGGGGCTGGAACATCTGAAGCTTGAGCCAAGTGTCTTTGAGTCTTATTTCACACACGTTTTAGATCTGCAGGATTCCTGAGAAGCCGGCTAAGGAATCTGACCCCAGAGCTGCCTTGGTCCCCTATGTGATAATAACAGCGCTGCTGCAGATGGTGGTAACGATGTTGATGAGGATGAGGAGGAGGAGGAGGGGGACGGTGACCATGGTGTATATGGTGATGGTGCTGACAGCGGCTAGAATTCACACAACACTTTAGGGACACACCTTTACACCAACCCTGTATGTTCCTAATGTGGTGCCCAGGTCTGGCCATCACACTGCAGGTGGCCTGATGAGGACAGAGGACATTAGGACCACGTGCAAGGACAACTTCCACCTGCGTTCCCTGATCTTCCTGCCCTGCAGCTCCCTGGCACTCAGGCCTTCTCTCTGCCCCTGTGCCAATAACTGTGCTTATTTCTGTGGTGGGACCAGGATACTTAAAACCCGCAGGGGCAGCTGGGAAGTCCACAGTCTCTCTTCCCTTTTATCCTTGGAGATTACATTTATCACATAATAAACTTCCCCCTCCTCTTTCTAGCTTTTTGAGCTGTCTTCCCTCATTAGATTAAGCTCCTTGAGGGCAGGAAAGGGCTTTCTTTCTGCTTGCATGTGTATTCCCTGTATTTAGCATGGTGCCTGGGACATTGTAAATGCTGAACAAGAGCTCTACCTAATCTAATCTAATCCAATAGAGTCCAATTTAATCTAATCTAATTAATAGAGTAATTCAAATAACTTTTATGTATACTCCTATGGAGGGCTGCAACCATGGATAGAGGTCTGGGCCTGGAGTCAGGAAGACCTGAGTTCAAATGCAGCCTCACACATTTACTAGCTGTGTGATCCTAGACAAGTCACTTCACCCTCTTTGCCTCAGTTTCCTCATCTGTAATATGAGTTGGAGAAGGAAATGGCAATCCCCTCCAGCATCTCTGCCAAGAAAGCCCCAAACAGGGTCACAGAGTCAGACTGAACAGGTGAAGCGTCTGAGTAGCAGTACCAGTACTCCAGTGGACAGCCAGTAACATACAAGAGCAGATAACAACAGTCCTCATGCCTCGATTGCTTTGACATTTGCACTTTACCAAGATGGCATCATTTTGTCCTCACAACCACTCCATGAAGTAACCACTCTGTTACTATCCACATTTTATAGGAAACTGAGGTGGGGGGAGTTGTGACCTGCCCTGGTCACTCAGCTACTAAATTGTCTGAGGGAGGATTCAAACTCAGGTCTTTCCGATCCCAGGCAGGACCTGTGATCTCCTGAAGATGAGCACTCCCTCCGGGGGTCAGGCTGTGCCATCCTTACCCAGCTGTGAGAGGCTCTTGTCCACATGCCCTGTACAAACTCACTTGGCAAGGCTTATGCTTCAATAATCCATGGTCACTCCCAGGCCATGTTAAGGCCTGGGAAGAAGACTTTAGTGGAAGAGATGATTTTATTAGTTTATATTTGTTTTGATTGCTGACTTTTGGACGATTTTTATCAAGCCGAGAGATAGGCTAAGCTTCCTGTCCTCTGTCCTCTGCCCAGGCGCAGGGCAATCGAGGCTCGCTCCAGCCTGTCTACACTTTGCTGACTCCAGCTGGCAGTGAAGGCTCACCAACAAACAGAATCCTATGGATTCCTACGCCATTCTCCAAGACTCAAAAGGAGACTTGGGGAACTGGAGAGGCCTCTCTCCATGTCACCACCATCAGCTCACCTATCTAGTGAGTGCAGGCGAGTCCAGAATGCAGGTGAATAATGCTTCCACTTATTAAGTTCCTACTATGGGCAAGGCCCAGATCTTGGACAAATTGATTAACCTCTGAGCCTTGGTTTCCTCATCTGTAAAAGGGGGGTGATGCCATTGGATTAAAGGTCAGTGAATGAAAAAATACATGAATAAAAGGCTTTGCTAAGCACTTTTATGTGTCAAGCATCAGGGATACAAATAGAGGAGTTCCCATCTAATGGCCAAGGCAGATCACATGGGGACCACTGAGACTGTGGTCAAAGTAGAGAGATGGGGAAAGAAGCTTCACTGCAGGCGTCTGGGAAGAGATTGGGAGATGAGAAAGTGGAGGTATCAGGGTAGATGCACTGATCATGAAATTCAGGGTGAAAGGTAAGATCACAGGTCCAGAAATGAAAAGAATACCTCTCCTTTTATAGATGAAGATGCTGAGACCTAGAGAGATTAAGTGACTTACCCAAGGTCACCCAGCTGGGAAGCATACAAGATGGGATTTAAGCCCTAGGTCTTCCTGGCTCCATTTCTAGTGCTGAATTGACTACCGCCTCATGACAGTGTTAAAGATGGGATAGGACCTAGAAAGGTTGGTGGGGGGGGGGGGAACTGATGAGCCCAAAGTTTGTTTATAGAGAGGGAAGAATAACCTGTATGAGAAAGATGGGGAACTGTTAGAGCCAAGTCTTGCCTAGAGGAGGTGGGAGGGGATGAGATCAGGGCTCCAGGAAGCAGAATGTGTGGTGCAGTGAAGTCAGATCCCAGCTCTGCCGCTTCTTACTAGGGGACTTTAACCTTCCTGGGCCTCAGTTTCCTCATCTGTAAAATGAAGCCTCTAGATCTGTGATCCTGTGGCAGGTAGAAGCTCAGAAGATGCTTCCCCTTCTGCGGCTGGTAGGTCACTGTGGCCAACTTTCCCCAGCTTTTTACCAGAATTATGTTCCTCGTAATTGTAAATCAACAACTTGGAGATCTGTGATTTCATTAGTGTAGGAAACTCCTGGTTAGCAAGCCAACATGACTATACTCCAGTGAGAGCCCTCCACGTACTGTTCTCCAATTTACAGCCTTAAAGAGACCCCTGGGGCAGCAAGGAGTCAAATGACTTTCCTTGGGTCACACAGCCAGTAAGTGTCACAGTTGAGACTTGAACCCAGGACCCATCTACTCATCCAACTCTCTACCCACTGTGCCACATTACCTTTTCCTCACATGTAGTAGGGGTTTAAAAGACACACCTAACTACACTGAATTGGTTGTTAAATTTGATAAAAGACTGGTCAAGGAAAGGTCCAAAGACTTTGGAGTAAGAGAGCATTCTGTCATATTATCTTGCTCATTTTAAAGTTCAGTGATGATGAGTCTTAGAGAGTCAAAGGTTGGAACTGTCCTTTGTAGCTTCCTGTGAATCTTCTCTTTCAATAGGCTGTTTTCATATTCAAATAATTTAATAATAATAATTAAATAAGTCTGCAACATAGTCCTTGATATTTTTCATTGAACAACAATCCACAAATTTTCATTAAGCATTGTACTGGGCTAGGTACTAGGGACATGCAGATAAAAATGAAACTATTCCTGCCTTCAAAGAACTTACATTCTAATGAGGAGATACGCGTATAACACACATCTACTGGTTTTCTCTTCCTACCCAATGCCCTCGGAAGCTAGCTTTTACTCTTCCCCATCAGTCTTCAAATATATAGTGCTTTCTTGCATCATCTTTGGTGGGGATTCTCGAACTCTCTTTTCCCATCTTTCTTCACCAACCATTATTCTTTGCTCTAAACCTTTTGGCAGATCGCCAGCTCCTAAATCCCAGGTCCCAGAGCTGTATTTCAGTTTTCATCTTCCCCAAATCTTTTGCTGAATTTAGATTGTACTTGACGACTTTTAGAACATCTATTATCTATACAAGTGGCTTTCTCGGAAGACTGGAGAGACTCTGCTTCTTCTTGTTTCCCCCCCTTACATGTAGAATTTTTAAACTTCTAGAGAGAGTTAGAAGGTCCTGGAAGGAAAGAGAAGCAAAGAGCAGTATCTTGTTGCTAATTAAGTCAGGGATTCCAGGTTCCAAGACTGGAATATCCCATTACTCTATCATCTTCTCCTTGGGCTGAGTGAGTGGGAGAGCCATTCTTGCAGCGATACAGGATGTTTACTGCTCCACACTCTTCAGGGAAGACCCTCAAGGAAACAATAATAACAAAAAAATAATCATTGTTGTTGTTATTGTTATTATTATTAGAGAAAAATACTTTGTGGGCAGAAATGTAGGAGAAAGCTGGCTACTCTGCATCTCACTGATTTCTAGATTGCCTCTAGACTTTAGGGAATTTCCCTCTGGGCCAACTTGAGGCCTTTCTTTTGGCTGAGCTGAGATACCTCACTGCCAGAAAAAGAATGCATTCCCTTGGTATATTTTCTGGCATATTCGAATGTATGTAACTTCTCAAATTTCTGTTCACTATATGCTTGGATAAAGGTATATAGAGCAGCTAGGTGGGGCAGCAGATAGAGCTCTGGGCTTAGAGTCAGGAAAACCTGAATTCAAATCCAACCCCAAACACTAGTTGTGTGATCCTGGGCAAGTCACTTAACCTTATGTGCCTTAGTTTCCTCATCTGTAAAATGAGCTGGAGAAGGAAATGGCAAACTACTCCCGTATCTCTGCCCAGAAAATCCCAAGTGGGGTCACAAAGAGTCAGACATAACTGAAAACGACTGAGCAACAACAAAAGGGGTTTTACTCTCTATTTGTGATGTCATTTTGTGTTACTAGGATTCTAGTAGGAAGGATTCAAACCTGTAGGTCTAAGTTTGGGGATAACCCTTCTCCTTTCAGGGGCAGCAACCAGGAAAGGCTCATCATTACCCTAGATCAGCAATATTTAGGAGGGCAGAGAGACCATTCTAGTCCCCTCTCAGAGAAGCACAGAGCGTCCAGCCTTGTGGTCCCTGCTCCTGTTCCTCTATAGGTAGGAATCTCCCTTAGAGAGACATGGGCAGGATTCCAGAAATATCTCAAGGCCTTTCCCCAATGCCTTATTTAAACAAGCATGTAGGCATACATAGGCAACAGACTCCCTGTGAAAGAATTTACCGAGTGGTCTATAGTTTTGATGGTTTCACCTAGCTCATTTGTTCTTGCTCCCATGTTGATTTGTACAGCAACAGGAAGCATTGTGGGGGCTGAAAGCCTCCTGACTGCATCCCCTAAAGCCCCTTTGTCATTTTCTCAAGCGGAGTCTCCAGTATGGCTTGAGCAGAAGGAGGCTTTCTAAGAAGGAGAACTTTCTAAAACTCAGTCAGTCAATGGGAACCAGCAATGGAGACTAGTCAACCGAACAGACAATCCCATCCTGGGGATTTGGGGCTTCTGTTGGCTGCCTCCCCTCCCACCACCCTGCCATGCCCTTGTCCTATGCAAGCTAGAAGAGCAAGGAGCAACAGAGATCCCACAGGGGTGGAATCCCTATAGATCAACAGATATATAAATGTTTATATCTGTTATTATTAACTCAGTTCACAATAAAAGCAGGGAAAAGCAAATACTCTTGCAAAGAGCAACTCAGGGAGCATTCTCCCTAGCAGAGAGTGGCCCAGGAGTATCCTGTATGAAATTGAAATCTCTCCATGAGAGACACAAATTGCTCTGACCACAAGTATGTCTGGGGGCAAACGTATCCTTACATGCATGTAGCTATACATGTAGGCACCCAGTCCACTCAGGTTCCCTACATGAGTGCCCCTTCACCTATGTTCCCTGGTCATACATGTTGTCTATATATCTGTATTCCCTTCCCCTAGTAGGGTGATAACTTATTTAATCATTCATTTATTCAATACATATTTATTAAGCCCCTACTATATGCCAGGTACTTCACTAGGCTCAGATGATACAAAGGGGAAAAAAGGAAGCAGTCCCTCCAAGCAGGGATTCTGTTGGAGAAAGGCTATGGAAAAGCATACCTCTGTGAGGATGTAAGGATCTTTTCTTGTCTCATCATTTGCTATGCTCTCTGATTAAATACTTTATGCTTTGAATTGTGCCAGACAATAAACCTCTCTAAAAGACAGAACTCTGCTCAAAGTCCCCCCCAAAGGATGCCTTGTCTGCTGCTGAAGACTGATGAATAAGAAGATGATGAAAATTCAAAGACTGATGATGAAGCCTACCCTCCCACCTGTTGAGAGAAAGGTGAGGGGCACCCAGATGGAGATGGAGATAAGCATAGATGTGGCTTGTGTGTTTGTGGTTGTGTGGGACCATACACATATGTTACAAAGGATAGGCCTCTTGAGGACTGGCTAGTGGGTAGGGACAGATATGCAAAAAATACCCCCAAATAAAATGCTTCTTAAAAATTTCACAAGGGGCAGCTAGGTGGCGCAGTGAGTAGAGCATCGGCCCTGGAGTCAGAAGGACCTGAGTTCAGATCCGGCCTCAGACACTTAACGCACACACAAACAAAAACCTAGCCGTGTGACCTTGGGCAAGTTACTTAACCCCAATTGCCCTCCAAAAAAAAAAAAAGCAAAAAAAATTTCACAGAAGGAAAAAGGAGGGCAGAAGCCACAGACAAATTTTGTTATTTCCCTATTAAACGTAATATAGACATCCATATATGTATATAGATATACACGCTTCTTAAAATAGACTCTGCATTAGAGAAGAATGTTGTTGCTTATACGTGCCTGTCTCTTTTTCTGTATACTGGCATGTTTGTGTTTGTTGAGTACAGCATCTGGCACGTAGTAATGGTTATATCAATGTTAGCAAAAAGGTAACTAAGTTCACAATAAAAGAAAAATAAATACTTTGGTGAGGGCTCCTGGGCATGGTTCTGAGTGGGGGCCCACATCCAGAGTACCTTGAAACCAGAGTAGAATTCAGAAGCAGGGACTTGGGGACCATAAACTATGTGATTTGGGAGGTATTTGCTCAATGTCTTACATATGAATTTTAATTTTTTCTTGTTGTTGCCTCTAGAGATCTCATGGGGGAAGTTTTCCAAGAGGGGGAGGGTTGGTGGTGGTGATGGTTTTTTGGGGTAGGTTGTGTGTGTGTGTGTGTGTGTGTGTTTCTGTGACTTTTACTGAAGTGGGCTCAGAAGAAATCCCTTGCCAACTCCATCCCTGCCCCAGAATTCCATGGATCCATTTTCTGAAATCTAGCAGGCTCTTACTTCTTCCAAAGATATATCCCAAGCCAAAGGAAACACTAGTGATTTTTATTATGAAACTCACCAGGGCAAACCCAGACACACAATGTACACCCAGGGCCACCCTCCTGCTGGTTTTCACTGGATGTCTTTCACAAAGATACTCATGGAAAGGAAGGTATGAGTGCTTCCTGACCCACCAGGACCTGGTGAGGAAAGACTTTACTTATTCTTTCTGCCTTTCCCAACCTACTTGGCTACTTTATGTCTGCAGAGTTATGGGACTAATTAGAAAAATATCAACAACATTCTTTTGTTTTTCTCCCCTTAAGTCCACTGATTAGCTCCAGCCTCCCAGATACAGAACAGGTGTGCTGCCCCTGGGCCCTCCCCTGCCAACATGGGCTGACGGTCTCCTCCCTTTTTCAGCCTTGAATAGGAAATCATACTTTCACTAAGGGCATGTGGTTATATATATATTGTTCAACCGATGCATGGAGACATCTGTGCTCCTTCATGATAAACTCTGACTCATAACTAGGGACATAAACAAAGAGTTAAAGAAGTATCCTTAAATAACTCCTTTTGCTCAGGTGATGGCACAGTGGTTGGAGTGCTGTGCTTGGAGCCAGGAAGACCTGAGTTCAAATCCAGACATGACTCCAGGCAAGTTACTTAACCTCTCTGTGCCTCAGTTTCCCCATCCATTAAAAGACTAACAATACCACTTATTTCCAGGGTCATTATGAAGATAAAATAATATGATTAAACTACTTTGGAAATCTTAAAATGCTACATAAATGGTAACTATTATCATTATTATTAGGGTAAAATGGTGGAACAAGCAGTTATATAGCACCAATCACTGTGTTCAGTGTTTCATAATTATTAGTTCATTTAATTCTCACAACTCTGAAAGGTAGGTGATATTATTACCCCTATTTTACAGATGAGGAAACTGAGGCAACAATAGCTAAGTGACTTGCCCAGAGTCACACAGCTGTTATCTATATAATATGCCAACATTTACCTTATTATTGCTGTTATCAAGAAACTTTTGTGGAAAGTCCAAGTTTGGCACAGACTGGGTATCTTCTGATTTCCTTTTTTTTTAAACCTCTAATTCTAATCAAGCCTCAACTTTCAAGGAAAATTTGTTATTCTTTTGTGAAGCATGATAATGTAAAAATATTTTAGCCCCTTCTGTCTCAAAGGTGTGGGCAGTTAGGTGGTTTAGTAAATAGGGTACCAGATGGAGTGGATGAAGTCAGGAAGACCTGAGTTCAAGTCTGACTTCAGATACTTCCTAGCTGTGTGATCCTGAGAAAGTCACTTAAAAACCTGTTTGCCTCAATTTCCTCATATGTAAA
Organism: Gymnobelideus leadbeateri; assembly: GCA_011680675.1. Taxonomy (NCBI): domain Eukaryota; kingdom Metazoa; phylum Chordata; class Mammalia; order Diprotodontia; family Petauridae; genus Gymnobelideus; species Gymnobelideus leadbeateri. Next base: position 258,208 of record WOXC01003034.1, read on the forward strand.
ATGAACTGGAGAAGGAAATGGCAAAACACTCCAGTATCATTGCCAAGGAAACCCCAAATGGGATCATGAAGAATCAGACATGACTGAAAATGAGCAACAACGATAATCTCAAAGGCATTGTTGGAAATGATCCTGACATCAACGTCCTAGTTTTCATAAACTTAGAATCATAGGACCATAGATTTAGAACGGGAAGAAACCTTAGAGGAAGTCTAATGAAACAGGATTTGAACCCAGGTACTCTGACTTCAAATCCAGCACACTTTTCACTTTTCCAAGAAGTACAAACAGACAAGAAGAGAATCTTTTTAGAGACCAGACTTGAAGAGAAATAAATTTTTAGGAAATGACTGGCAATAAGGACTTTATAGTAACCTAAGGATTCTCTATAAAGCTTCTTTCCAGAAGGATTTGGTAGCAGGACTTAATGCTTTTTTCTAAAATTAAGCTGGTCAAGAGGTTACTTTAAAAAGCCCTCTCTTCTTATGACATCTTTCATAGTTCCAACTGAGAAGACCTGATCAGTGTCAGGCTTATATTTTTGCTGGTGGGGGATATCCTCTCCCCATAGAGAAAATGCCCCAGTAGGGAGGAGCTGTCCACAGCTGAAGTTCATGAGATCATTTAGAGTGGTGGGGCTAGCCACAAAGGTGTGCATTAGGCACTCACTATTAGGCAGTCTTCTCTAGAGTTGGGGCATTTAGTTCTATTTTAAAGGATCAGATGCATGACCCTGAGGATGAATCAGTAGGGTGTAACATCTTTTTCACACCCTTTCTTGAGAATGGGCTCCATGCTGGACAGAACCCAAATGTAAAACATATGAGATAACCCCAATACACTCATTGTCCTCAATAAGCTTACACTCTGAAGTGGAAGGCAATACATAAATGAGAGGGAGGGAGGGAGGACTTTGAGTGGGTATACAACAGCACAGTAAAGACATTGCATGGCAGCCTAGGTCTGGAAGAGACAAAGTCAAAATCCAATCCACCACCATCATTCTCTTGCTATTCTCCCAGATACCCAGCAGTAGATATTTCTTCAGTCTTCATCATACCAAGAAAATGATGGTTATTTCCTATGTAAGTAAATTAACATGTGAATTGCTCCTAATCAGCTTCAAGCTGCCCTCTTTCTCACCTTGTCTGAGAGTAATTTTTCTAAGAGATTATGCTTTATCCTTGCGGCTGCTGCAAAAATGGAATTACCTAATGAAATCATCTTTCTCCAAGAGCAGTAATACTCAGAGGTGTGAGATGAATTCCCTAACCAGAGTATATTTATTTACTTCCCTATTTGCATTTCCTGACCACGGTTCCTTGAAGCAGCTAATTTTGTGATTTTTGTGTCTTTGTGTTATCTCCTTGGCCTAGACAGATGTGCACAGTGAGGAAGAAATGTCTTCAACATTGCTGTTGGTTGTTATAGTGACTGTGATGGGTCAGCTATTCTTCTTCATTGAAATATAGCTTCCCTTCCAGGATAAGAAGAAGAGTCAGGCTGATTCTCACTCTTGAGCCCGTTGGCATCCCCTTTGCTCTCTGTCTCATATGTTTGGTACCCTACAATCTGAAATCAGTGGAAACTCCATAGGCATGAACTGTAGTCTAGGACTGATTCAGGCAGGTTCATAATTGGAATGAGATGAGAAACTCATAGATCATTTAACAGTTAACAAAAGAAAGTGTACTTAGCTATAGCCTGGAAAGGATACCCAGCAAGCACATAGCACTGATTCAGGTGGGCATGGCTTGCCTGCCTCCTGTAGGCTGGCTTTTGTACTCAGGCTACCAGTGAACTACCAGAATCTTAGTTCCTGAGCTAATTATGTCTCCAAGACAGTTCCATTACCCTCTGAGGAATAAATAATGTAGCCTCAATGCCCGATATCGCTTTAACCATAGCACAGGAATGCACAAAAGATTGAGATCAGCCAAAGTGTTGCTCTTGTTTGGCCAGGAGAATAGTTGCATAGAGAAATTGCATTTTCTATGCTATAGCTGAAAGAGCACTGGATTTGGAATCAGAGCCCAGATCCACTTTTGCTATTTGTGTGACCTTGGGCAAGTCACACATAACTTCTTTGAGCCCTAGGTTGAAGGAATTGGACTAGATTGACCCTTCTAGCTCCTGGTATGCTAAGTGTTTAGTAACCAGCTCTCTTTGGAAAAATTCAATATGCTTTTAAGTCAATCATCATTATTGACATTTTCTTCATTACTTCCCTAAGTCTAGACAACCAACAAAACTACAAACGAAGCCCTGACTTGCATCTTTTGCTGAATTCTGTGTTATAAATGATCACAATGTAAATTCAACAATCACTTTTGCTGGTTCAAGCTGGTTCCAGCACAGTCTGGTTTCTAGCTCTAAATGGATGACTCCTATGAGCCCTGAACAACCATTGAAACCAATCTCCTTATTGGTGACTTCCCAGCCCACACCATCTTTTCATGAGGGGCCAGAGGCAGGCTCACTTTGCTTCCGGCTCAACTCATTCTATGGACTTCTCCATCTCCTGGCTAACCACCTTCCTCCTTCCCTTAACAGATCCCCTTTATGTGTGGTCCCTCATTAGAAGGTAAGGTCCTGGACAGCAGAGATGTTCTGGTTTGCTTGTATTAGCATCTCCAGCACTTAGCACAGTGCCTGGATAGTTAGTGTTTGATAAATGTTTTATCTATCTAAGTAGGAATGGTTGTACTCTTTCTTTTTTAGGAGGGCAGGGATGAAGAAAAATGTACATAAAGTGGCACTACTAGTATAATAGTGGTAGCCATCATGTCTCAGTTGGGCTCTTTGGTCACTGGTATATTGGTGGAGAAAAGCATGTTACTGACTGGGATCAGGAGAATCAGAGATTCTCTGCCCAGATATAAATAAGTTATTTGTAAATACCCATTATATTCACCATTGTGCCCCTTAGGGAAGAGATCCATGTGACTCGTTTTCAGAAGGATGGTAAGAAGATTCCAGAGAGAGGTTCCAGAAGGAGGTCACCACTGGAGGCCATGACATGTGAGGATTGATTGAAGGAACTAGGGATGTTGAGTCTAGAGAAGAAAAGACTTGGTACTAGTGGAGAGGGGGTGGAGGGAAGAAGCACAACAAAGCTAGCCTCAAGGCTGTCATGGGGAAGAGAATTAGACTTATTCTGTTTGGGTGAAAAGGGTGGAACTGGGAGTAATGGGGGGGATGGAAGAAAGGTAAATTGAGCCTTGGTGTAAGCAAAGAAATCCTAGCAGTGAGTGCCAACCCAAAGTGGCATGGCCTTGGACAATAGTGGGTTTCCCCATAACAGAGGTCTTTAAGGGAAGTCTGGATGGGCACTTGATGGGTGTATGGTAGTGGGGGCTATTTATTCAGAGATGGGCTGGGCTCAGTGGTCCCTTCAGTCACTTCCCACTCTGAGAGTCTCTGACTATGAATTATCTCAGAGCAGGAATATTTCTCAAAGTGTTCACCTTCAGAAACCAATCATTCAGCAATCAACTAACCAACATTGACTATGTTCTGGGCACTATGCTAAGGACTGGGGATTCAAAGACAATTAAAAAATCAACAAGCATTTATTAAACACCTACTACATACTAGATGATGGAGGTACAAAGACAAAAAAAATTAAGCACTTCCTGCCCTCAAGGAGCTCACATTCTAGTGTAATATTTGTTGCTGCTTTGGTTTTCCTTCTCAATGGACCACACAATTGCCCTTGTCATGTTAGATGTCCATCTTGTCTTGACCAGAGAGAGAAGGAGCAGACTGAGGCAGAGTGAGGCCTGGCTGAGAGATGGGATGCTAGGCAGCTGTTCATGGCTTCATCTTGTCTCACCTCTCCCTCCGCCTGCAATTCAGACACATTCAAGAAAATGCATGGAATTCATGGTTTGGCCAGAGGAGCAGAATTTCTAGTCCTGCTTTGCCTGCTCAAGACCTCGTGGAACAGCCCCTGACAATGAAAGTCACTGTCCCATCCCTGAGATCAGTGAATCTCCCAGAACAATCAGTGTGGACAATGGTCCCTTCCCTGGGGACTCAAGGTCAGTGAAGAAGCCTGCTAGTCAGCCCTGAGAGGGACCTCAGGGCACCTCCTGCTCTTGCCTACGTGAGCTATGTGAAGAAAGCTCACTCTGGGCAGGTGAGTGGCAGGTACATGGGTGTGGTGTCAACCTTTGCCCAGGCTCTTGTTTGTGTCTGGCATTTATGACAGCACAGAAGGAAAGCTGCTTCACAGGAGCTGGTCTCCAAGACTTTGGGGCACCTGAGAATAGAGAGTCTACTTCCAGTTGCTCAGTAGGGATGGGGAAAAAAGAACCAAAGGAACTCTTAATACAGAAGGCATCCTTTTCCTATCAAAATACGAGACCTTCTGTTTATCCTTATTTCCCTCTCCCACCTTTCCTCCATTCTTCTGTCTTCTTTCTTTCTTATTCTCCTTATGGTTTCTTCTCCACTCCCCACCTTAACCTTCCTTCCAGGAGGGCAAGTGACTTCTCTCTGGGCCTCAGTTTCTCCACTTGTAAAATAATCTTAATTAACATTTACACGGTACTTTAAAGTTTGCAAAGCACTTTATACTGAGTATCACATTGAAGTTTCACAAAAGCCCTTAGGTAATCACATCATCTCTCTGAGCCAATCTGTATTCTTCCATCTATAAAAAGAGGGGTTAGCATAGACAGCCTCTGCAGTCCCCTAGATGTCCCCTAGGTGGCGCAACAGTGAGCAGAGCTCTGAGCCTGGAGTCAGGAAGACCTCGGTTCAGATCCAGCCTCAGACATTGAGTAGCTGGGTGACCCTGTACCAGTCATTTCACCTTTTTCTCAACTGTGAAATGGGATAATAATAGAAGTGTTGTTGTGAGGATGAAATGAAATAATGTTTGTAAAAGTGCTTAGCTCAGTGCCTGGCACATAGTAGGCACCATATAAATGGTTATTACCTTTCCTTTCCATTCCCCTCTAGGTCTAAAAGCATGTTAGAGAGGAGGCAATTGAGGCTTAATGAGGCAGCTAATGTTTACATAGAACTTTGAGGTTTGTCGAAGCATTTCAACAACCCCTGGGGGGGTGATTATTGTTATTCTCCTTTTAATGAATTTAATATTTTTGGTTTTTTTACTTCCTTGAGATTACACAGCTAGGAAAAAGCAGAGGCAGAATTTGAGCCCAGGCCTCTTCAAGCTCAACCCCCTGTCTATTATCCCATGCTTTTCACAGTATCTTGTTGTAGATGATAATGCATGTAAATACATTTGCATATGCATGCAAATATAAGTATCCAACGGGTTTTACTTCATTAGTATGGGGGACTTTCAATTGAAGAATTCTGTCCACCAGCATCACAACTTAGTAAATAAATCCTAGAGAGTTTCCTATGAGAAGTTAAGTGACTCTCTGAGGCTTACACAGCCAGGAAGTATCAGAGATGGGATTCCAACCCAGCTTTCCTGACCCCAGTGTCAGCATTTTATTCACCGTGCCTTACTGTCTCCAAATGAGAGGCTTAAACTGGGTGACCTTGGAAGCCCTTTCCAGTTCTAAATCTATGCTTCTAGCACTCCTCTCACTCTCCATCTCTACTCTGTCCCTCCTGGTTCTCTCATATTCCATTTCCTTTGAAATTCTTGTTTTCTGTATTTCCACTGGGTAGAATTTCTACATGACTTACTAGAATGAGCTGTGTTTGGTTGGAAATATTAAAAGAAAAATATACTTTCAAATATCTGGACTTTTGTGGGTATGTCTGTCCACTGTGCAGATCTTAACCCCTTTCTGACTTAACCTGGTAGCATTTAAGAGCTGCTGTGGCTCAGAATTTTGTCACTCTGAGGTCAGTCTGGTGGTGGTCAACCTTAGCTTTATGAATTTAGGATTCTAGTTATCCTAGCTAGCTGGGAGCTTTGAATGACACAATGCTGGTCCTCTCCGGGAAGAACAGCGAGCCTCCCACAGCTTGTGCTCAGCTGGTTTGGCTTTAGGGATTTCTGGGTCACCTCAGAGCCCCATGCAGGATTCAAATGAGGACTTTCATGGAGGATTGTGATGAATTAGGCGAGTGATTGGCTTGGAGATCAAATAGCAGAGAAGAAGGGAAGCCAGAGAGTCCACAAACCAGCCCCTGAAGATATAAGATCTGACTGGGGCCTTTCAGGGAGAGTGCTGGGAAAAGTGATAGGGTCTTTAATATCAGACTAATATAGAATTTTTTAGATTATGGATTAATGGGAGCCTTCGAAGGCACTGCCACCTAGTGGTGAAACCCAGGACAGCTTGAACAGAGTCTCTGGTGCTGAATAAATACTGAAATTCTGACAGCTTCCAGGATCATCGCAGAAGAATTTCTCAGGATTCTTACCCAATTTGTAATGTTCCATGGCCTAAGTGGTTGTGAGTAAGTCACTTCACCACCCTGGCCTCAGTTTCCTTCTCTGCAAAGGATGGAGTTAGACTAACTGGTTTCTGACCCTATAACTGTATCATGGTGATTTTGTCCTAGAAAGAGATCATGGTCTTTAGAACTGGAAAGGCTCTCACCTGATTTAGTCATAGACTCCGGCCCTTCGTTTTACAAATTAGGAAGCTGAGACTCAGGGAGGGAGATGGAAAGAAGGTCACATTAGCTGTAAGCAGCAGGGTCAGTCCACTGACTCCATCCAGGGGTCTCTTATGTTGGCAAACATGTTCTAACAACTTTCTCTATTCTGCCCCTTTTTTCCCTTTGCTAAAAAAGAAGGAATAAATTTGACAAATTCTTTAGGGACCTGAAGCCAGAAATTAGACAACTAAAATCAAGTAAGAATTTGCTCTTAGAAAAACTTCCAGTGTGATCATAAGCAGAGCTGTGAGGGGCCTCGGGACATTTTGCCCAGTCCTCTCATTTGGCAGATGGGGAAACTGAGGCACAGAAAGAAAGCAATTTGCCCAAATAGTGGGTAGCAGAGACAAGCCTCTAGTTTGGTTGTTTATTTGTTGTGTTTTTTACTACGCCAAACTGGTATTTGAACACAGCCCCAGAATAAGCAAAATTGGTCACCAAGACCCCTTCCAGTCATATATATCTTTCTGTATTTATTTGAAATCAATGGGGTCATTTTGGAGAACCCTTTTTATTTCTAACAAAGAGAAGTCCCTTCTCTAAATTCCTGTGAAGAGGGAAGTCTGGTCCCACAATTGTGTTACTCCTTTTTCCCCTTCTATTATATCATCTGACATTGGAAAAATAGCCCTAAGGCTTCTTGAAACAGATTATAAGGTGCCCAACACTTGTGCTAGGTTCAGCTGCACAAGTCAATTACAGTCAACAATTTCCACTCAGAACAGGGGAGAAACTTGGAATGTTTTTTGTCATTTGACATTGGAAATGGATGTAGACTTTCCAAAAAGAAAAAATTCCCTGTCATTTGCATTTCTGCAGTCCCATCCATGGGTGGAGAACCAAACAGTTCAGAGAGCTGAACCCCAAAGAAGAACCCAAACACAAGCCCCATCTGCACTGTGCTTTGAAGACTTTCAAGGGTCCCATCCTACCTTCCCTCCCTTCCCAGAGAAATGGAGTATATAAGAAACAGCATCCCCATTTTAGAGATGAGCAAACTAATTTGGAGGAATAAAGTGACTTAGTCAAAGCCACATATCTGGGAAGTATCAGTGCTAAGACTCCAATGCAGATGATCTGGATGGAGAAGAAAGCCAACTCTCTGTGTCTAAGCACCCCTTCTTGAATCCCTGAAACCATAGAAAAGAGGCTCATTGGTGTCACACAAAAGTGATTTGTCACCTGGAGACAAGAACTTACTGTAGAATTTCATTTATAAGCCATCAAAATCTCTATTTACCAAAATATAATATATATTCTGTAATATGCATTATATGTCAGCCAGATGGCACAATGGGTAGAATGTTGGAGGTGGAAGCAGGAAGACCTGAGCTGGGATCCTGACTCAAACATATACTAGATGTGTGATCCTGGCCAAGTCATTTAACCTTTGCAAACCTCAGTGTCCACATCTGGAAAAGGGGAATTATGAGGACACTTATCTCACCAAGTTGTTGTGAGAACCAAATGAGAAAATAATATTGGTAAAGGGCTCCCCAACTTAAACTTAGATCTATATCAGCTCCTGTTCCCATCCTGCTTTAAGTTTCACAAAGGACTTTTCTCCCCCTACAAACTCTGACTGGTGAACTTTTACCTTGACTTACTCAGACCTAGATCTCTACCTCGTGGTTTTTGTTTGGGTTTTTTTAAGTCAATATTTACATAACCCTTAAGGTTTGAAAAGTGCTTCACAAGTATTATCTCATTTAATTCTCTCAAAGTAGGTGCTATTATTATGCCCATTTTACAGATGAGGAAATTGGGGCAAACAGATGTTAAGGGACTTGCCCAAGGTCACACAGCTGGGAAGTGACTAAGGTAGGATTTGTCCTCAGGTCTTCCTGCACTCTAACCACTGGGCAAACTGGCTGTCATACTTCCTGACTGTTTCCAAATTTAACCTCCCTGCACCTCACTTTCCTCACCCACAAACTAAACTGGATGACCTTTGAGGTCTGTTCTTGACCTACATCTAGGACCCTGTGATTCCTCTATAATCTAGTTTCTGACCCTATTACTCTACTGAAATTGCTCTCTCCAAGGTTATCAACAATTTCTTCATTGCTGAATCCAGTGTCTTTTTCTCATTCTTCATCCTTCCAGACTTTTCAGAAGCTTTTAACACTGTCAACTCCTCTTTCCCCTGGCTATTCACTCTTCCTGCTTCCTTCCACAATACTGATTGCTCCTTGCTCTTCTGATGATTCTTTGTCAGGCTCCTTTTCAGTCTTATGGTTCATGTCCTATTTCCTTCCCCCAAGGCTCTGTCCTGGGCATCTTCTCTCTACAATCTCTCCCCTCATAATATTGTCAATTTCTATGGGCCCAGCCATCATCTCCATGCAGATCAATGACTCCTACATATAAATAGACAGCCCTAAACTTAAAATAGAAATGTTATTGTTACTATTTCTATTATTTGTCCTTCACAGACTCCAGTACCACATCACCAGCTTCCTGTAGGAGATCTTCTCCATATTGTTCCACAGGGTCTCAAGTCTAACACGTCCAAAGGAGAACTTTGTTTCTCTCCCAACTAAATCTGTGCCTCATTCAAACTCTCCTAATTCTGTTGAGGTAATCATAATTCTTCTAGTTGCCCAGACTTATAGTCCCAGAACTGCTCTTTTGTATGTGTCTCATAGACCCCCTTGGTAGTCTGGTAAGACCTAAGGAGCCCTTTTCACAATCGTGTTTTTAAATTTGCAAAATAAGACAGAGTGTTCCAAAGAAATGAATGAAAAGCATTTATTAAGTGCTTGCTACATGCAAAGCACTGTACTCAGCAGAGAGCATACAAATAGAAAAGTCACACAGACCCTGCCTGTAGGAGATCACATTCCAATGGGGGGAGGAGGGGAGAGAGAGAATAACACATAAGGAAAGTGGGAAAGTGCCCTAGTCCTTAGGAGGCAGCAAGAAAACAGAGAGCAATTAGGGTCATTTCCACCAACAAAATCACATTTGTTTCTGATGTTGAGCCGTTGAACAGGGAGAGGGATTTTGGTGATGAGAACTCTCCTTTCTGGTCTCTGGTAGTTATGACCACAACTCCTACAGGAACGAGACAGGATGCATTTCCACAGGGACTGCTCCCCAGTATAAGGGCTATGGATGCTAGACTTGGGAACCGTACTATTCCCAAACTTGTAGATTCGGGGTCTTTAACTGCAAAAAATATTCACCTCATTGACAGATTTCAAACTATATTACAAAGCAGTAATCTAAGAAATTGAGTGGCAGATCAATGGAATAGATTAGGTATACAATCTGTTGTTATTCAATAATGTTCAACTCTTCATGACTCCATTTGGGGTTTTCTTGGCAGAGATACTGGAGTGGTTTGACATTTCATTCTCCAGATCATTTTACAGATGTGGGAATTGAGGCAAACAGGGCTAAGTGACTTGCCCAGAATCACACAGCTAATAAAAATCTGAGGCCAGATTTGAATTCATGAACATGAGTCTTCCAGACTCCAGGCCCCACACTTATTCACTGCACCACCTAGATGCCTCAGGTACACAATACAAAAGTAGTAAATGACTGTAGTAATTTAGTTTTTGCTAAACCCAAAGATCTGAATTTTGGAGCTAAAAACTCACTATTTGACAAAAGTTGCTGGGAAAACTGGAAAGCAGTTTGGTGGAAATAGGTATAGATCAATATCTCACACCATATACCAAGATAAAGTCAAAATAGGTACATGATTTAAACATAAAAGGTGATATCATAAGCAAGTTAGGAGAGCATGGGATAATTTACCTGTCAAATGTATAGATAAGGGAAAAGTTTATGACCAAGCATCAGGAGAAATAAAATGGATAATTTTGTTTACATGAAATTAAAAAGGTTTTGAACAAACAAAACTAATGCAGCCAAGATCAAGAGAAAAACAAAATCGGGAGGAAATTTTTTATAGGAAGTTTCTCTGACAAAGGTCTCATTTCTCAAATATATAGGGAACTGAACCAAATTTATAAAGATATGAGCCATCCCTCAACTGATCAATGGCCAAAGGATATGAACAGATAGTTTTCACAAGCCAAAATCAAAGCTATCAATAGCCATACAAAAAATGCTCTAAATTATTATTGATTATGGAAATTCAAATTAAAACAACTCTGAGGTATCATTTCATACCTATGAGTTTAGCTAATATGACAGAAAAGAGAAGTGACAAATGCTGGAGGGGATATGGAAAAACTAGAACACTAATGCATTGTTGGTGGAGTTTTGAACTGGTGCAACCATTCTGGAGCACAATTTGGGACTATCCAAAGGCCTAGAAAACAATCCATACCTTTTGATCCAGCAATACCACTATTAGGTCTGTATCCCAAAGAGACCAGAGAAAGGGAGAAAGGACGTAGTTGTACAAAAATATTTATAGCAGCTCTTTTTTTTTAAATTAATTTATTAGTTTAGTTTCAGTTAACAAGATTCAATTCCATAGTTCCTTGATTTTCAAATTTCCTTTACTTCCCTCCCCCCTCCCCCCACGACAGCATATAGTCCAGTATAGGATCTGCAAATACATTCATATTAGACATTATTCCAATTACAAAGGCGTATTGTACTAGGTGGGATGAAAGATGGTAAAGAAGAAATAAAACCAAACAATGAAAAGAAAAAGATCATTTAGTTTGCTTCCATCAAGATTCAGGCTCAGTTCTTTCTAATTATATCTCTGGATGGCGCAATTCTCTCTTTTTTGAGTCTTTCGGGATTGACTTATATCACTGCATTGCTGAAAAGAGTCCAGTCTGTCATAATTGGTCATCACAGATATGGTATGTCTGTGATTGTATACAAATTTCTTCTGATTCTACTCTTCTTGCTCAGCATCAGTTTGTATAAGTCTCTCCAGGTAATTATGAAATCCGTCACCTCCTCGTTTCTTATAGCACAATAATATTCCATTACATTCATATACCACAACTTGTTTAGCCATTCCCCAATTGATGGGCACCCCTTTAGTTTCCAATTCTTTGCAACCACAAAAAGGGCTGCTATAAATATTTTTGTACATATGGGTCTTTCTCCCACTTCTGTGATCTCTTTGGGATATAACCCTAGAAGTGGTATTGTTGGGTCAAAGGGTATGAAATTATTTATAATCCTTTGGGCATAATTCCAGATTGCTCTCCAGAATGGTTGGATAAGTTCACAACTCCACCAGCAATGTATTAGTGTTCCAATTTGTCCACATCCTCTCCAGCATTTGTCACTTTCTTGTTTTTTCATCTTAGCCAATCTGACTGGAGAGATGTGGTATCTCAGAGTTGTTTTGATTTGCATTTCTCTAATCAATAGTGATTTAGAGCATTTCTTCATATGTTTATAGATATCTTTAATTTCTTTCTCTGAAAACTGCCTGTTCATATCCTTTGACCATTTATCAATTGGGGAATGACTTGTATTCATATAGATTTGGCTCAATTCTCTATAAATTTTAGAAATGAGTCTTTTATCAGAGACACAAGTTGTAAAACTTCTTTCCCAATTTCCCACCTCCCTCTTGATCTTGGTTACATTGGCTTTGTTTGTACAGAAGCTTTTCAATTTAATGTAATCAAAATTATCCATTTTGCATTTTATAATGCTCTCTAATTCTTTTGGTCCTAACGTCTTCCCCTCTCCACAAATCTGTCAGGTAAACTATTCCTTGCTTTCCCAAATTGCTTACAGTATCATTCTTTACACCTAGATCATGCACCCATTTAGACTTGATTTTGGTATATGGTGTTAGATAATGATCTATGCCCAGTTTCTGCCATACTGTATTCCAGTTTTCCCAGCAGTTTTTGTCAAATAGTGCATTCTTATCCCAAAAACTGGGGTCTTTGGGTTTATCGAACAATAGATTACTATATTCATTAACTGCTGGGTCTCCTGTGCCTAATCTATTCCATTGATCCACTACTCTACACCTCTGCCAGTACCAAGCAGTTTTGAGGACTGCTGCTGTATAATACAGATTAAGATCTGGCATAGCTAGTCCACCTTCCCTAGCATTTCTTTTCATTAATTCCCTTGATATTCTAGGCCATTTGTTTTTCCAAATAAATTTTGTTATTATTTTGTCTAACTCTAGAAAGTAGTTTTTTGGTAAATTGATAGGTATGGCACTAAATATATAGTTTAGTATGGGTAAAATTGTCATTTTTATTATATTAGCTCGACCCACGAGCAATTGATATTTTTCCAACTATTTAGATCTGATTTTATTTGTGTGAGAAGTGTTTTGTAGTTGTGATCATATAGATTCTGGGTTTGTTTTGGCAATTAGATTCCCAAATATTTTATAATATCTACAGTGACTTTAAATGGGATTTCTCTTTCTATCTCTTGCTGTTGAGTTTCATTAGAGATGTACAGGAATGCTGAGGATTTATGTGGGTTTATTTTATACCCTGCAACTTTGCCAAATTTATTTATTGTCTCTAGTAGTTTTTTACTTGATTCTCTAGGATTCTCTAAGTATATCATCATATCATCTGCGAAGAGTGATAGCTTGGTCACTTCTTTGCCTAATTTGATTCCTTTGATTTCTTTTTCTTCTCTAATTGCTACTGCTAGTGTTTCTAGTACCGGATTGAATAAGAGGGGAGATAGTGGACACCCTTGTTTCACTCCTGATCTTATTGGAAAGGCTTCTAGTTTATCCCCATTGCATATAATACTTGCTGATGGTTTTAAATAGATGCTATCAACTATTTTAAGGAAGGCTCCATTTATTCCTATACTTTCTAGTGTTTTTAATAGGAATGGATGTTGTACTTTGTCAAAAGCCTTTTCTGTATCTAATGAGATGATCATGTGGTTTCTGCTAGTTTAATTGTTGACATGCTCAATTATTCTTTTTTTTTTTTTTTAAAGCAATTGGGGTTAAGTAACTTGCTCAAGGTTACACGGCTAGTCATTATTTATGCGTGGGGGCTCATTTTCTGAGGCCGGATCTGATCTCGGGTCATCCCAACTCCGAGGCCGACGCTCTTACTCACTGCGCCACCTAGCCGCCCCTTTAGGGCAATTGGGGTTAAGTAACTTGCCCAAGGTTACACGGCTAGGTTTTTGTTTGTGCGTATTAAGTGTCGGAGGCCGGCTCCGAACTCAGGTCCTTCTGATTCCAGGGCCGGCGCTCTATTCACTGCGCCACCTAGCCGCCCCTATGCTCAATTATTCTGATGGTTTTCCTAATATTAAACCATCCTTGCATTCCTGGAATGAATCCTACCTGATCAGAGTGTATTATTTTTGTGATAAGTTGTTGGAGTCTTTTGGCTAATGTTTTATTTAGAATTTTTGCATCTAAATTCATGAGGGACATTGGTCTATAATTTTCTTTCTCTGTTTTATCTTTTCCTGATTTAGGAATCAGTACCATATTTGTGTCATAGAAAGAGTTTGGTAGAACTCCTTCTTCACTAATTTTCCCAAATAGTTTGTAGAGTATTGGAATCAATTGTTCTTCAAATGTTTGATAGAATTCACTAGTAAACCCATCTGGCCCTGGAGATTTTTTCCTAGGGAGTTCGTTGATGGCTTGTTTGATTTCTTTTTCTGAGATGGGGTTATTTGGGTAATTCACTTCCTCTTCAGTTAATCTGGGCAACTTGTGATTTTGTAAATATTCATCCATTTCACTAAGATCGTCATATTTATGTGCATACAATTGGGAAAAATAATTCCTCATTATTTTTTTGATTTCCTCTTCATTGGAGGTAGATTCACCCTTTTTATTTTTGATACTCATAATTTGGTTTTCTTCTTTCTTTTTTTTATCATATTGACTAAGGGTCTATCAATTTTGTTGATTTTTTCATAAAACCAGCTCTTAGTTTTATTTATTAATTCAATAGTTTTCTTAATTTCAATTTTATTAATCTCACCTTTGGTTTTCAATATTTCTAATTTAATACTAAATTTTGGATTTTCAATTTGTTCTTTTTCTAGCTTTTTCAATTGCATGTTCAATTCATTGACCTCCCTTCTCTCTGCTTTAATTAAGTATGCACTCAGGGATATAAAACTTCCCCTGAGAACTGCCTTTAGTGCATCCCACAAATTTTGGTATGTTGTCTCATTATTATCATTCTCTTGAATGAAATTATTGATTGTTTCTATCATTTCTTGTTTGACCCACCCATTTTTTAGGATTAAATTGTTTAATTTCCAATCAGTTTTTTGTCTATCTTTCCCTGGACCTTTATTGCATATAATTTTTATTGCATCATGATCTGAGAATGATGCATTTAGTATTTCTGCCTTTCTGCACTGCATTGTGAGGTTTTTATGCCCTAGTACATGGTCTATTTTTGAGTATGTACCATGCACTGCTGAAAAGAAAGTAAATTCCTTTTTATCCCCATCCAGATTTCTCCAGAGATCCATCACATCTAGTCTCTCTAAGATTCTATTCACCTCCTTAACTTCTTTCTTGTTTATTTTGAGGTTAGATTTATCAAGTTCAGAGAGGGGGAGATTAAGGTCCCTCACTAGTATAGTTTTGCTATCTATTTCTTTCTCTAATTCCTTTAACTTCTCCTCTAGGAATTTGGATGCTATACCACTTGGTGCATATATATTAAGTAGTGATATTGCTTCATTCTCAATGGTGCCTTTTAGTAAGATATAGTTTCCTTCCTTATCTCTTTTAATTAGATCTATTTTTGCTTTTGCTTTATCTGAGATAAGTATTGCTACCCCTACTTTTTTTACTTTAGCTGAGGCATAATAAATTTTACTCCAACCTTTTACCTTTACTCTGTGGGTATCCCTTTGTTTCAAATGTGTTTCTTGTAGATAGCATATTGTAGGATTATGGCTTTTAATCTATTCTGCTATCTGCCTCTGTTTTATGGGGGAGTTCATCCCATTCACATTCACAGTAATGATGACTATCTGTCTCTTCCCCTCCATCCTATTCCCTCCCCTGTTTATGTTTTTGTTTCTTACTTCTCCCTTCCCCTCCTTGAAGTTTTCCCTTTTGACCGCCCCCTCCCTCAGTGTTCCCACCCAGTGATCCCCCTTCTTAATCTACCCTCTCCCCTTACTACTGTTTCCCTCCCTTCTAATCCCCCCCTTTAGTCTCCTCCTTTTCACCCCCCCCTTACCCTTCCACTATCTATAGGACACAATAAGTTTTTATACTTATCAGAGTAAATTACTCCCCATTTGATTCCAAACCAATGAGAGTAAATTTCAAACAGTGCTCCTCTCCCTCCCTCCTTTTCCTCTATTTAATGAATTTATGTGTCTATTCACATTAGAATCTTAAACTTCACTGATTAAGTTGATCCCTCTTTGAACCAGAACCAGTGAGAATAGTGTTTAAATGATGTTCCTCTCCCTCTTTCTTTCCCCTCTTCTATAGTGTGTTTTAATGCCTATTCAGATGGCATATTTTACCTTTTCCTATCTCATCCTTTCCTTTTTCCCATTACAGTCCCTTTGATCCCCTTTAATAGTTTTTTTTTTTAGACTTTAGGTTAGTGCATTCATACCCACACCCTCTATCTAAGTATAACCCTTTTGAAGGTCATGATAATCATAAAGATTTCGAATATTGACAGTTATCAGCTCCACATATAGGGATGTGAACATTTTGCTCTTGTTGCATCCCAAGTAATGAGCGTGTGTTTGTGGGTGTGGGTGTGTGCACTTATGCATGTGTGAGTCTGTGTTTCTCTTGTTTACTTTTTTATGTCTTTCTTGAGTCTTGTAATTGGAGATCAAATTTTCCATTGAGCTCTGGCTTTTTCATCAGGAAAGTCTGGAAGTCTCTTATTTCATTAAACAACCATCTCCTTGCCTGAAAGATTATATTTAGTTTTGCCGGGTAGTTAATCCTTGGTTGTAGTCCTAGCTCTCTTGCCCTACAAAATATCAAATTCCAGTCCCTCTGCTCTTTTAATGTAGAAGCTGCTAGGTCCTGTGTGATCCTAACTGTCATTCCTCAATATTTGAATTGTTTCTTTCTGGCTGCTTGTAGAATTTTTTCTTTAATCTTGTAATTCTGGAATCTGGCTACTATATTTCTTGGAGTTTTCAGTTTGGGATCTTTCTCAGGAGGAGTCCGGTGAATTCCATTGATAGCTATTTTATCTTCTGATTCCAGGACCTCAGGACAGTTTTCTTTGACAATCACTTGGAGGATGTTGTCTAGGCTGCTTTTTTCATCATGGCTTTCTGGTAGACCAATAATTCTTAGGTTGTCTCTCCTGGATCTGTTCTCTAGGTCAGTTATTTTTCCAGTGAGATATTTTACATTTTCTTCCAATTTTTCGATCATCTTGTTTTGTTTGATTGACTCTTGCTGCATCATAGAGTTCTGAGTTTCAGTTTGATTGTTTCTAATTTTTAGCAAATTATGGTCTTCAGTTAGTTTTTGAAGTTCCTTTTTTAGGGAGGTATTTTCTCCAATTACTTCACTGAGACGTTTTTCCAAGTTGGTCACTGCCTCCCTGATTTGGTCTTTAAAATTTTTCTTAAGCTCCTCCAGGAAAGCTATTTGGGTTTGAGACCAGATCATGTTTCCTTCTGTGGTCTCAGGTGTGGGTAGAGAGTCTATATTGTCCTGTGTATTTTGTTGTTCTTGCCCTGCATAGTAGGCTCGAATAGACTTTCTTGCCTTCCCCTTCTCCTTCTCAGCTTCTTTCTTTCCCATTATGACTTCCTGTTTCTTAGTTTCTCAGGCTATGAGTTTAGGGCCTGATCCTTGACTTTGAATACCTCTGGGTGGCTAGTTTATGGCTAAGTCAGGGAAGTCAGTGAGGAAACTAGATGCGTAGGTGGGGGTGCGTCTGACCACTTCAGATTTCTGCCTCTATACCCTTGGGCTATAAGTAGGCTTTTGTTGGTGAGGTGAGGTGGGGCTTGTTGGAACCCCTCCCTCTCTTCTCTTCAGACTCCTGGCTGTCTCAATTACACCCCTTCTTGGAGACTCTCAAGCCTGGGGCTATTTCCATTAACTTGGGATTTCAATCTGGGTGGGAGACTTATCTTTGGGTTTACTGCTTCATGAAGGAGGGATGGGAGGATCTGAGCAGCTAGAATTTACTTTGCCATTCCAGCCCCTGTATTATACAGGCAGGCAGTCTCCAACCTTCCAGGCTGGGGGCTGAATGCAGCCAGAGAAGCCGCTCTCTCCCCTGGGGGCCCGACTCTCCTACCTGGCTCCTATGACCCCTCCCATCCCTTTGTGAGATGAAGGGGAGATAACTGCAATTCGTCCTTGGTAAGTCTGCAGGCGAGGGCTTTTTCTCTCTCTGGTGTAGTCTGCTTGTCTGCTCTTAGGTCTGAGCTGTGCAGAACCCACACGTTCTGTGCTCGTCCTGTCCAGACACACTGGGCAACCTCCTGGGCTGGACTCTGCCATGCTCCATCTTCCAGTGGGCTCTGTCACTCCGGAATCCGCTCAAATTCACCCTTTGAGACTTAGTGACCGAGGAGCTCAGAGAGGTTACTGCTTCCTTTCCACCATCTTGGCTCCTCTCTAGCAGCTCTTTTGGTAGTGGCAAAGAATTGGGCATTGAGGATATGTCCATCAATTGGGGAATGACTGAATAAGTTCTGGTAGATAATTGTGATGGAATTGTGTTATAATAAATGATGAAAAAGACTATTTCAGAAAAATCTGGGAAGATTTATATCAACTGATGCAAAGTAAAGTGAGCAGAGTCAGGAGATCATTGTACACAGTAACAGCAATATTGTATGATGATCAACTGCCAAAGACTTAGCTACTCTGATAGGATAATGATCCAAGACATTCCCAAAGGAACCATGATGAAAATGTTATCCATCTCCAGAGAGAGAACTGATGAAGTCTGAAAGTAGATTGAAGCCTATTTTTTTTTCTTTTGCAACATGGCTAATATGGAAGCATGACTTTACATGTATAGACAATATATTGCTTACCTTCTCAAGGGATGGGAGAGGGGCAGAATAGAGGGAAAAAATCTGGAACATACATTTTTTAAAAATTATATGTAATTGGGACATATTTAACATATATAAAAGTGCATGTTGAAAAAACAAAATTAATTATACAAAAACATGCATACATGTGTGTATGTATACATGTATACATACACACATGTGTATATATGTGTGATGTGTGTGTGTATTTAAAGTTCATAGATCCTGAGGTCAAGAACACCTGCTCTCGTTGAATATAAGTTCCTTGTGAGTCAGGCTTTTCTTTGTACTGTGCCTTGGGCTTAATGCATGTTTACAGAATGTATTCTCTTGGTTCTGCTCTTCCCTCTGCATCAGTCCATATAAATCTTTCCATGTTTCTGTAAAATCATCTATTTCCTTTTTTCTTTCAGCACTATAGTAGTCCATCCCTTTCACATACCACCATTTACTCAATTACTTCTCCATTGATAGGTATACCTTTCATTTCTGGTTTTTTATAACTTTGTAAGTGTTAAGAAGTAGAGTCAATTCATGACCATCCATCATGGTTTGGTTATGAAATATAAGACCCACATTCTGATATGTATTTAGGGTACAGAATTATACACACATATATAGTTATATGTATATGTGTATCCATATATGTGCATATGTGTATATACATTTTTGTATCTTGTATTCAGTTGAAGCAATTTATTTTGTTTGACTGCATATTTGTATATATATTTGTATCTTTGTAATATTTTTGTATCTTTGTAAAATAATTTATTTTTCTTTTTTCCACACTGGAAAAGGAGGAAGAGAAAACAGATTCAGTTCTTTTAAAAAAAAAACACTTTAAAATAGAAATTCTGAATCAGGAAACTGCATGCACTTTCAGATGAAGTCATTGTATCCTTTGGAGTTTTTTGTTTGTTTTGCCTAATTGTTGTACATTTGTATTACAAGAGAACTTTCACTGGGTGGGGGTAGTCTGGAAATGAAAATAATGTAGAAGCTAGGCACATCAATGACCTTTTTTTAAAAAGAGAAGCAATACTAAATGTTGTAAACTAATAAATAAATATTTTTAAAAAGAGAAAGAGAGAGAAACAATAATAGTTTACCTTTACTGAGCTGCTTTAAGGTTTGTAAAGCCCTTTACAAGTGTGATCTCCTTTGATCCTCACAACAACAGAGGTGGGTGCTATTATCCCCACTGTACAGATAAGGCAAAAAGTGGCTTAGTGACTTGCCCAGGGTCACACAGTTAATGAGTGCCTGAGGTAAAATTCTAACTCAGGACTTCCTGATTCTAAAGTCTCTTGTTCCATCCTTTGGGTCAATCTAGCTGCTTCAAATAGGAAATGATGATAACAATAATGCTATAATGTAGGGAGTGTAAGCATCATTATCCCCTCTTTACAGATGAGGAAACTGAGGCTCAGGTAGGTTAAGTGAGTTGTACTTTGCCACACAGCTAGCAAAGAATCAGACCTGGGACACAGATCCAGTTCTTCTGATTTTATGTCTACCATGTTTCTTATTATCCTCCACGGTCTTTCAGGGGGAGCCAGCCAAAGCCAGAACTATCTGTGAGGTGGTGAGGTGATTTAAAAAAAAAAAATCCTGGTGAAACCCAGTAATGACCTGAGCATTCTCCAATATCTCCTCCCATCAGCATAACAGAAATGATGTTTCTCATGACCCAGCCCTATTTTACACAATGTGGACCAGAAAGGGCCAGGGCAGTAACTCAAAGCCTTCTATGGGAAGAAACACAAAGAAAACCTCTCAGTGCTTCCCTAATCCTCATAAGGCCTTCTTCCAGATTTCTTGTGTTACTAATTCATCTGGATAGGTGCAACCATCTGCATGCCTTGTGGGGTACTTGTAAAGCAGGTGAGGCCAGACTCTGTCTACAGAAAGGGAAACATCGAGGTTTAGGGGTGCTGGGACCCTGAAATAGTGACACTGCAGGTCCTGCCCCAGTGAATTCGACCCAAGCCTTCTTCAGCCAAAGAAAAACAAGGTTTGTTAAAAATCCATCATGTTGGCCAGACTCTTAAGGAATGTCATAATTTGTATAGCTGATACAAGCAGACCAGACAGAATCTGAACACTTTAATGGAAACAAGATGGATCTTATATACAGAAAGACCATGGGAGGGATCTAGGAGTGGCCAATAATCTGGGGTGACTGGAGAAGGGATCTAGGGAGCATCTTGATGGGAGTACCCAGCAGGCTGGGGTGACTGGAGGTTGAACTACTGGACAAAGAGAATGTGGTCAGATATGATCAAGGGTGGGAAATAGTAGGGGAGCAGCAATTCAGAAGTAATGGACAATGAAGTGCTGGGCTAGGTTAAAGGTAACAGAATTGGGCACAGGTGATAATAAAAGGTCAGTTGAGAGGATTACTGGGATGCCTTAAGTGAACACCAGAAACTTGATCATTTGGGAAAGTTCAAGGAGAGTTCAGGGGGGAACTACAGAGCCTGTACCTCACCAGAAAAAGGGAGAGGGAAATGAAAAAAGAAAGACAAGAAGAAAAAGGAGGAAGGAATAAAAAAATAAAGGAAAAAGAGAAAGATTAAGTAACAAAAGAGGCAAAATAGAGGGAAATAAAATTGAAAGAGATATTTGAAATACTGATAAGAAAATTAAAAGAAAAAGTCAAAAAAGAGAGTGAAATTAAATTTTAAAATGATGAACTACATAGAGACAGATAAAATTGAAAGAGAAAAAGATAAAATAAACAAAAAAAGATGAAATAGATGCATCAAGAGAAAAGATGAGACAGAAGAGATGAAAAAAGTAGAAAGAGGGGAAAACAGAGAAAGAGAAAAAGAACACTAATGGCTAACATTTATATTACCTTTTAAAGTTTGCAAGGTGCTTTAAAGACATTATCTCATTTGAACCTCAGGTCTTATTATCCTCATTTTACAAGTGGGGAAACTGAGGCTCAGATAGATTAAAGGACTTGCCTGTGGTCCCACAGCTACTAAATGTCATCATAATCCTTCCTGACTCTATCCTTTGTCAGAGAGAAAAGAAGAGAAAAAGAAAATTATACTCTTGCTTTGGGATCCCTCAGGATGGGGGCAGGGCAGAGGGTGGGGAGCAGTAACCCCTTTGGGAGCAAACCTGTATGAATCTTTAGAAGATCAAAGGCTTCATTCAACTAGCCTTTGGTGAGGAGAGGGTGCCCCTCTCAGGGCTGCCAGTACATTGCATGAAGTCTGTGTTCATGAGCAGCCCTAATCTTTTTATTAAGGGGATTGTTTTGTGAAGCTTGGATTCAGTCAAAGGACCACACTTGAGGGCCTAGAAGGAAAAAAAAGAAGAAGAAGGAAAAGGAGGAGGAGGAGGAAGAGGAGGAGGAGGAGGAGAAGGAGGAGAAGAAGAAGAAAGAGAAGGAGGAGGAGGAGAAAGAAATGAAAGAGGAGGAGGAGGAGGGAGAAAGAAAAGGGAAGGGGGAGAGACAGAGACAGAAAGGAGGAAGAGAGAGAGGGTCCAAAACAAGAAAGGTGATAGTGCCACTGTGGGGTAATCAGATAAGGCTGTAGATTTCACTATGATCCCTGCCCTCATGTTTCTGACCATTTCTGAATAATTTTCTTTCTCTTCTTTTTTTCTCTCTGACAGAGGATACAGTCAGGAAGGATTATGACATTTAGTAGCTGGTGGACCACAGGCAAGTCCTTTAACCTATCTGGGTGCTTACTTGCAAATGCAAGCCCCTATTCCATTCTTTTCCCAGTATGGCTTTAGCTATTTCAGGTTCATAATGTTCTTTGAGAGAAACAACATAATTTCCCCAAATAGACAAGAATTTGTGAATCATCCCCTTGTGCACGGCTTCATTATTTTAATATCCTGCTAAGTTTTGTTCCCTTTGACAACTGAGCCCTCCTTAATGAATCACTTTAATTATATCAATCATTCAGTCTAAAATTATTCCGTTTCTTTCTGCCCTGACTCCAGGCTTTGAAATGAGAGATTTAATTTTATCATTGGTGTGCACCCAACACAATATTCATCCCACTTGGAGTCAAGGTTGCCCCCCTATCGTCTGGTGTAGCAGAATAACTATTGGATCGGGACTCAGGAAACCTGGGTTTATATCTGGGCTTTGCCACAAGGTAAGTCCCTTCCCCTCTTTGGACTTCAGCTCCCCCAAATGAAAAAATGAGGAGGTTGCAGGGAGATAGAGTGCTGGACTTTGAGTCAGATTCCACATCCTTGCTTGCTGCTCTGCCCTGAATGAGTCCTTTAACTTTCTGGCCCTCAGTTTCTTCATCTGTCCAGTGATGGGGTTGGATTGCATGAACTCTCAGGCACTTTCCAGTTCTAATTCTCCAATTCAGAACCAGTCCCCTCTCCCTGACACAATGTCCTTGATCCATAACATGTGGGGAATTGTCTATTAGAGAGATCACTAAATGTGAGGTCAGAAGATGCTTGGGCTGAAATCTTGATTTTGGAAGCTCTTAGCTGTGTGATCCTGGGGAATCTACTGAGCCTCAGTGTCCTTATAAAATGGGGATAATAACCCCCAAGGTCATTGTGAGGATAAAATGAGGTAATATTTGTAAAGCAATTTGCAAACCTTAAAGGATTATATAGATATTAGCTATTATAGCATTTATGAAGGGGACTGGTTGGAGATAAGACTGGAAAATAGGGAGATGGGACCCAAAAGTCAGATCAGAGAGGCCATGGGGAACCACAGAAGGCTTTTGAGTAGAGGAGTGTCTGGATGTCAGAAACAGGTAAACAAGATAAATCAGGCAGTGGGGTCAGGGACTGATTGGGAAGAGCCTGGAGGCAGAAAGACCAGGAAGGAGGCTGGTGCAATGGTCCAGGTGAGAAGAGATGAGGACCTGCAGAGGGTAGCTTAGAAGTGATGGGTCAGAAGATGCTATGGAGACAGGAGTGACAGGACAGGACTTCAGACCAGATGTGTAGGAGATAGTCATCTACAAAGCACATGTTGAAGACTGGAGATGCTTCCCACCTCTAAGTCAAGAACTCAGACAAATGACAAAGTTGTTGGCACCAGTGCCTAGTCCAGAAGTGATCTGCACATCTTTCTTTGGAATTATAGGTGGCATTTGTGACCCTTTCTGACATTCTACTCATCTGACCTTCATTTGTCTTCAGGGGCAATTAAGAGACAATGTGGATAGAGGAGTGGTCTTGGAATCAGAAAGACTTAAGCATGAATTCTGTCTCAGAAGCTTAGTAACTGTGCAATTCTGACTCAAGTATGTTACTTAACCTCTCAGCCTCAGTGTCCTCATCTATGAAATAGAGGTGATAATAGTGCTTACCTTCCAGGATTATTGTGAGTCTCAAATGAGATAATATTTCTAAAGCGCTTTATAAACCTTAAAGTGGCATAGAAATGTTAACTTTTGTGACAGCAACATCTGCTTTCCATATCCTATTTGCACATCAATATCCTGCTTTTCAGTTAGCCTCTATATTCTGTTCTCTGCTGTTTCTCATCTTTCTGTTTCTGTCCCTCTTTGTCTCTCTTTCTTTCTGCCGCCATCTCTATCTCTCTCTGTGTCTCTCTCCTCTTCTCCGTCTCTAAGGCTCTCACTTTTTCTCTTTGTCTATATCCTGTCTCTGTCACTGTTTCTTGCATTGTCTCTCCTCTGGCTTTATTCTGTCTCTGCCTCTCTTCCATCTCTCATTCTTTCTGTCCTTTTGCTCTTCCCTCCTTTCTGTCTTTGTCTCTTTCTCTCTCAGCCCCTCTCAGCGTCTCTCCATGTCTCTCTGTTTTCTCTCTGTTTCTGTGTCTTGCATACAGTCCAATAAATAAAATTTGTATTGTTCCATCCTTTAAAAAAACATGGACACATCCTCCAGCTCTGAACTCATACAGCTATTGATTTCCTGAACCCACCTGGCTGCCTAGACCAGAGCAGGAAAAGCTCATCTTCCTGTTGGCTGAAGGAACGTTTGAGCCTTCTAGAAGGGAGCTTATTAATTTTATGTTCATAGAGCCTTTTGGCAATCTGATGAAGCTTTATGCCCCTTCTCAAAGCAATTTTATTTTAAAAATCACAATAGAAGGAAATTCTAAATGACAGTTAAAGGTTGGTGAAAATGAAGATGCAATTTCTCCCCCAAGTTCAAAGACTCTCTCTGTGGACCCCAGATTAAGACCCCTTCTTCTAGATACAGGTCTCATATGGAGTTGGCATGAGGGTGTGCCACTCAGAATTGGGGTTCCATGGAAATAAGCGACTGAGACTGACTTACCTTAGTGGGTGAGTTCAATGGAAGCCATTGGAAAGAATGAGAAGAGAGAGACAGAGAGAGAGACAGAGAGAGAGAGAGAGAGAGAGAGAGAGAGAGAGAGACAGAGAGAGAGAGAGAGACAGAGAGACAGAGAGAGAGACAGAGAGACAGAGACAGAGAGAGACAGAGACAGAGAGACAAAGAAGGAAATGAGCAAAGGTAACAGAAGAGTGGTCAGGGCATTAAAAGGACAATGAAGTATCTTAGAAGTCATAATTAACTTCTCCACAACTTCACCCAGCACTATAGGAGCAGTTTAAGGTGAGCCATTTCTGAAGGATTTTGATGAAAGCTAAAAGAAGAAAAAGTCTAAAGATGATCCCTGTCTCTCACTCATCTTTCCTAGGAACACTCATTAGTAACAACCAGCTTTGAAAGTTTCCACCAGCCACTTCCCTTTCCAGTGCCTCAGTTCCTTCCTCTGAAAAGTGAGCAGGCTAGATTAGACAATCTCTAAGGCTCAGCTGAGGAAACTGAGGAACAGGGAGATGGAGGGGCTTGCTCACAGTCACACAGGTAGCATGTTCAAGAGCTGAAATTGGAGCTCAGGTCCAGTGATTCCGAATCCCGAATTCCTCCATTGTTCCACACTGGTTCAGTGAGACTGAGGCACCAAGGACACAACCATGTCCACCTGGCTATACACTAGGTGTCATATAGCACAGTGAGTCTGCTTTTGTGGGAAGCCAGAACCCCATGCCTTCTCTTGGGGTGACATATGTGGTTTTAGGTCACATTGGGCTGGGGGTCTTTTTTTGTTTGTTTGTTTGGATGGGCTGTTTCATCATCAAATTCCTGGTATGGGAAATCTCTCCACCAATACAAATTGGCTTCTCTTTTTGATTTTTGAGAATTTCCTAGTTTTCTGAGTGATTTTCCCTCCTTCATACAGCCAACATGGACCAGAGACACAACTTCCTCACTCCAAGGCTGGCCCTTTGCCCACTGGACCACACTGCCTCTCAATGTCCCATCACCCATTCATGGTCAGACCTGACATTTGCACAGCTGACCAGGATGAGGCTTTAGACTGGTTCCAGCTGATTAGATCAAGGTGCTGATATCTGCCCAGGCCAGGTCTATCCCCTGAAAGGATGAAAAAAATTTCATGTGATTGAGACCTGAATGCATTTTCCTCCACAGTGGGCCTCTGACCTCTCAGTATGTCTGATGAGACAGTTGGATAATTGTTGATGGCAATCTTGGGCATAGCCAAAGGACTGCATTCACTTAACTGTGCAGTTTCCACTGGCGCTGCCATTTTAAGAAGCCTCATTCTTTTTGACACCATGATCAGAGCAGAAATGTTGATATTTCCCAAGACTGTTCTACTCCATTGAGCATCAGCTCCCCCTTTTTTCCTTGCTTCTTTGCAGACAGAATGCATGCTTCCTTATCTCTCCAGCCGTGTCTCCTTGACACAAGAAACAGACAAAAATAAATCTGACAGCTAATTACATCAAGAGAGAAAAAGAGCAATTCTCCAAAGCAGAAGGTAAAGTGGACCTTATTCATCTAAGAGCTGTCCACTCAGAATAGCTCCTTAACTAGAATTATCTCAAATTCTGCTTCCTGTGAAGATGTGGGCTTTGTCTCAACGTGTTTGATTTTTCTTGAACTTGCAATACATTTATCCCAACCTTTTTTAAGTAAATGTTCCCTATTCATGTTCCATTCATAGTGGGGCTGTCTCTGTTGTCTCCACCCACACCCATCTTTGTTCAAGGGTCGATCTGGGCTCTTCTTGGAGCACTGGAGGCTGTTTGGGATGGTGCAGAGGGTCTTTAGTGGAAGTCCATGAACTTTTACAAGATATTTTTGTGTCTATATTTCAATATAATCGGTTTCCTTTGCTATCCTATTCATTTCATCTTATGTTTTAAAAGTATTATCCTAAGAAGGGGGCCACAGGCTTCACTAGAGGGTCAGAAGAGTTTGTGACAAAATAAAATGAAACAATTAAGAACCCTTGGAATAGTGAGGAAAGCACTGGATTTGGAGTTCAGAGACCTGGATTCCAGTCCTGCTTGATTCACTCAAAACTGTGTGACCCTAGTCAAGTCACTTAATGACTCAGTTTCTCCATCAGTAAAGGTAGGGTAAGAATATTTGTACCACCTCCCTTTCAGGGTCCTTGTGAGGAAAGCACTTTGGAAATCTCAAGGTGCTAAATTAATGTGAGTTATTGTTTGATTCATTGCATTTTTTACCTCCTGGAGCATCCCTTTTCTCTGAAGCAAGATTTCTGCCAGAGAGGCAGGAGGATATAGAAGACCTAGACTCAGCTCATTTTCCCTGATAGTTACTGGTCTTGTGACCCTAGCCAAGTCATGACACTGGTCTGGACTTCAGTTTTCTCATCTGTAAATGAAGAGATTGGCTCAGATGACCCTTTCAGCTCTGAGTTCTACAATGTTAGACAGCGGTAATATGGAAAAATGGAGAAACCCTGTCCTCTTGGAACTGAAAGCCTACTAGAGGAGACTGATATTGAGTTCTAACTAGGATGGAGCAACTGGGGTTTTGAACTAGGGTACTAAATTTAAAAGACACTGAAAGAACTCAAAGTCCTAGAGCAATGTAGAAATAAGCAAGCTTAGCATATCATTAACAAGAAAGAATTAATTAAAATGGAAAGTTACCAGATGCACCTCCTCCCTGCCAGCAAGGCTGTATACCACATGAGTTCTACCCCAGACCAGCTGCCTAATTCCTCTCCTCAATATCAGGTCCTGAATTATTCTGGCTTAAGAAATTGAATTGAGGGTACATGCCGCTCTGGGCATGGTTTGTGCTGCTCCAAGAACACTATTGGCATTTTGGACTTGGGTGGAGAAGGGGGTAGATGTTAGCAATAGTTAATAACTAGCATTTAAATAAGGTTTTCAGATTTTCAAAGTGCTTTACATAAGTTATGTCCCTTGATCTTCACAGGGACCCTGTGAGGTAGGTGCTACTATTGTCCTATTTTACATATTATTGTTGTTATTTGTCCTTCATTCTTGAACAGGACCAATGACATCACAAGGGTGATGTCTTAATTTGTTCATAAATTGGATTGAAGTGAGACAGAGCAGTGTGAAGAAACCAAGACTGAAGGAGGTTAAATGACTTGTCCAGGGTCACACATCTAGTTAAGTTTCCAAAGCAGGATTAAAATTCAGGTCTTTCTGACTCCAAATCACACACTCTATCCACTGCACCACCTAGCTGCCTAAAGCACATATTATAACAAAATTATAATTCAAAATATGTCATATTAGGTGCCTAAGAGAAGTATAAAGTGCTATTAGAATTCTGAAAAGGGAAAGATTATTTTAAAAAACATGTAAATCACCATAACTGATCTAAAGGTAGATTATTTTCAAAAATTTAAGAACTACCACTATTCAAGCCCACAGCTATTAATTGCTCTGATGGGAAGCCCAGCTGAAGGTTTGGGCATAGCTCTTAAAGTCAGGAGATCTGGGCTCAAATCCTGTCTCTGGTTGTATCTTCTTTGTTAAAGAGAGCCTAGCATGGGATCTGGACAAATATGGGCATGAGCAGCAGTCTGAGGAGGTAGCGCTAGCCTTAGTGAAATACCAATATAAATAGCAATTGACCGAGAGTAAGCCACTCATTGAGTGGAAATACAAAAACTCTGGCTGCCTCATGCAGTGGCTCTGGAGAAAGTGTTCTGTAAAGCTTGTGGTAAATAAGAGAACGTGAGCTATTATTGGTCAGACCGGGTCTGTCATTACAATAGAAAAACAGACTGACCTGCGTCTGCTGTTCTTTTGGTTTTTTGTTTCTATTTTCACAAAGACCCTCCTCTGTACTGGAAAATCCGTGATGAGTGCCATCTGAATTCTCCTTTTCTTGGCTTTGGGCTCGCCACTGTCGGTGCCCGCCCACCCTCTCCCACCTGGTCCTTGACACTTTGTCTTGGACTGTGCTCTCCATGTCTGTCTCTGCCTTCCATTTGCTGAATGTTACCGAGCTCTGTTCAGAAACCATCTGAAAGGCAGGTGTCAGATGATGGCACAGCACTCGTTAGCAGCCCACCTGCCACAAGGCCCCAGAAGCACCACTTCTGTGTTTAGTGCAAAAATATTTTAAACATTCAAGATTCAAAAGGTACCGTGTGTACTTTCCTTGGTTTAAAAATACATCAGAAGCAAAGTGCTTTTCACATAGTAAATGTCTGCCAGATTGCATTAAAATAGAGTAGAGAATGGTTCCTTCGAGCTCTAAATCTTAAGCTAAAGACCCAACACAGCATAGAATTAGGGTCGCCTCCCTTTCCTTAACCTCAACCAGAGAACATGTTTGTGGAAGTTTCTTAGGACTAACATTTCACTCTGTTCAGTGAGAGTTTTCTGGCTGCCTGCATGTCCATCTGGGACCTGTATCCCTGAGAGCAGCTGCTCTATTAGCCTTTAGCATCCAAATCAGAGCTGAATGTCAAGTCATCAGTAACTAATCCCTGTGGCTTTCATCAGCTCTGAGGCCCCTTATACTAACCCCCACTTGTGAATCATTCTCTGAACAAGGATGCATCTCAGAGTTCTAGGGGTAACCCCAAGAGGTCAGAGGTGATTCTACAATGTTATTGACTCAAGTCCCCATTCCAATGTATTCTCCCCAATGTGAACTTCCAGGGATTAGGGCCCCAGCATCATTAAATTGATTAACATAAATTAGCTTTCACACAGGGTTATTTACTAAGAAGATAGAGCACGAACAGAAGTTATAAAACATTTATTTCCCCACCTGGGCTGTCATCCTCTCCCATCAATCCCTTTAGACCCTGGTCATTAAGTAGGCTCAAATCTGAAGCATCTACTACAAAGCATTCACCCAAATGCAGCAGAACTAACAGAAGAGTCTCCCTCTCTGCCACTCAACTGGGTCAAACTGCCCTTCAGAGTCTCAGACTCTAGCAATCTTGACATGGTTTCTATATTGCTCAATATTCCATCCTTCTGGAACTCAGAAGACTGTAGCCATCTCCAAGACTCCTTCACCTAGAAAACAGGAAAGTGTAGACACAACCGAGACAGAAGAAGGCCATGTCACCACAGACCAACTGTCAGTGGCCCAGACAAGAAGATGAAAGTACCAGACCTCTTTCCCATCGAGGACTTTTACATAGTTTTTGCCTCCTCAGGAACACATTCAGGAAGGAAAGGGAAAACCCCACAGCTAGAAAGGGCCTCTTGGATGCATTCTAAATTTGATCTCAGCAGCCAATCAGAAAAGGGCCTTTTTTCACTTAAGTGAACAGAAAATAATACCTATGCATGGTTAGAAATGTCAAGTCAGGCCCCTTAATTCTGCATCATCAGAACTACCAGAAACAGAATCCCAGGACTAATTGGCCAGACTTCCATTATATCCCTAATCCAAAAAGCTGTCTCAATTTAACAGCTGCTAGGGGGTGGAGGTGGGAGAAGAGAGAGAGAGAGAGAGAGAGAGAGAGAGAGAGAGAGAGAGAGAGAGAGAGAGAGAGAAAGAGACAGAGACAGAGACAGAGACGGGGTGGGGGGGAGAGGAAGAGAGAGACAGAGACAAGAGAGACAGAGAGACAGAGAGGGGGGAGAGAGAGATGGAGACAGAGATGGAGAGAAAGAGGTGGGGAGAGAAAGAGAAAGCCAGAGAGAGATTTGTAAAAAGAAGACTTCCTTTGTGATAGCCATTTTACAACTTTAAAGCTCTGTGGGAGATTCAGTTTAGGTCCTTATTTGTTCTTTTTGTAGCCCCCTCTTGTTTTTCATTCCTTTTAGGATTTGCTTTTGCAAATCTTGCTATTTTTTTTTCAAAACAGTAATTAGAAATTGTCTGGTCTATGATTCTCTTTCACTGCTTTATCCTTCTCTGGTTTGGGTATCAGGACTATATTAGCTTCATAAAGGAATTTTATAGATTCCCTTCTTTCCCAATTATTGAAAATAATTTTTGTTCCATGGGTAACAAGTGCTTTTTAAAAATGTGATAGAAATTGAAAATTTATGGAAGTGATTATTAAAAACTAAAAATAAATAATTTAATTTAAAAACAAAATGCAAGATAATTCATTTGCACATCTATTTGGGCAAAGGTTCTTTCCTCCACTAGTAATTTATTTATGACTTGCTTAATTTATTTTTCTGAGATGAAACTGTTTAGGGCCTTCATTTCTTGCTCCATTAATTTGGGTCTTTTATATATTTTTTAAAACAATCATCCATTTCCTCTGACTTCTCTGATGTGCTGGCATATAATTGTACATAAATTAAAATGTACTACTTCTCATCCTTCTTTGGAGGAACAAAAACAGTGAAATAACAGGTACATGAGTAAACACAATTATTCTTCTTTTCAAATACCTTTAACTATTCCCCAAAATACCTAGGTTGACAGTAGATTTCTTCTTTCCTCCTTAGTATCTTGGTCTTCTGGTTTCTTTTTGTGCATGTAGATATTTAAATGTTGTTGCTGAGTATTGATAAAAGGGTCATTCTGGCACAGATATAAACCAAGGACTCCTTACGACTCAGTGACTCATTTTCATTTCATGCTTTTTACGTAGCTTGGAGTAAACATCAACTGTGCATAGGTTAAATCAGCTGTAATGTCTGTGCAGAAATAGAACAAAACAGAATTGTATTTCAGGGGTTATTTTTGGTGAGGTGGTTTATTTATTTTTGCCCAGACACCCATGTGGTCATTATACAAATGTAGACTTTTCTGCCCTGAACCTAAGGGGGAAAATAGTCCAAAAAGAGAGGTGGATCTGCCCACTTTTTCTGGGTGAACTTCAGTCTCAGGATCACTGGCTTTGAGATGAAAGGAACCTTAGAGAATATTTGGACCAATATAATGTTTCAGGGGAAGAAAGTGAGGCATAGAGAGGGTGAGTGACTTACACCCCCCCCCCCCAATCACACAGTGGCAGAACTGGGATGTGAATGAGATCCTTGGACTCCAGTTCGAATACTCCTTCCTCTACTCGATGCAAGGACCACCTTGGAAAGCAGCTTAACCAAGGAGGACCAAATATTGGATACCTTTACTCTAACAGGAAACTGAGGCAGAATGTGATGATCATACATAGCCTTTAGAGATGAAAAGGGCCTTAGAGATCATTTAATCCAAACCCTGCATGTTAAAGATGAGGAAGATCAAAATGAAATAATTTCCCAAAGGTCTCATAGTCAATACCTTGAAAAGTCCTAGAACCTCAGAGCTGGGAGGGGACTCCAGAGCCATCTAGTCTAATGCACACCTGTACAGAAATCCCTTTCTACAAAACCAAGATTTAAGCCCAAGTTTTCTGACCCCAAATTCTTCTCTCTTCACTCCATTGCCCCCAAGTAGAGCAAATGCTCTTATCCCCTTCTTACAAAAGAGGAAAGTAAATCCCAGGGAGGTTAAGAGAGTTTCCCAAGGTCTTACAGGCAGTGCAGAATTTGGACCCACCATCTTTTAGCTCTGAATCCAGGATTTCAAAGGCCTACTTACATAAGAATACACTTTCCCTGTGTCCTTCATAGAAAGAGCTTTGAAGAATTAATACAGGAAACTGAGAACAGTAGAATAAAGTAGGGATGCTTCCATCACATATGATCCCCAATCCATACTCTAGAATCTCTTTATTACCCGCATGTTGGATGACACCCTAACACCCTTACCCTAGGCAAGTCATTTTTTACTCAATTCATAATAACAACATGTGTTTTCATGGTAATTTGCATGCATTTACGTGTTGAATTCACACAACTCACCTGCGCACTAAGTTTTTGTTATTGGGATTTTTTTTCTTTTCAGAAAAAAAGTTAACTTTTATTGACTATTACCTTTAGTTCCTGATGTATCTTTTTCCCTGTCCCCCAATCAGGGAGCCAGACCTTTTTTAATAAGGAATAGAACAAAAGAGAAAATATCAGTTCGGCAAAACTAACATTTGAATCCAACCCAACAGTATGTTCCGTATTCCCCATTCAGAGTCCCTCACCTCTGCATACAAGGAGGGGGATGCTTTCTAGTTCCTCTTCTTCAGAGCCAAACTTGGTTAATATAATTTACATAGCATCTGTTTTAGTTCTATGAGCGATGTAATTCCTTGTGTTGATTACAGATTTGGAAGCTGAGACTCCAGATTTGTCTAAGGTCATGTAGCTAGTAGAGGTCTGAAGCAGGAATTAAAGGCAGGTCTTCTTCCTCCAAATCCAACACTGTTGCCTTCATTTGTCAGGAAACATGACATGGTGGTCCATGGTGTGTGCAGATTGGGTCACCGACAAACCCTGTACTATTTCTGTTAGCCATGACACCTCTACTTGGGTCATCACCTCCCCACTGTAAACTGGACTCTGTCCGGGTCCCTCAGCTCTGACAGATGGGCTTTGGAAGACTGAGCTCCCCCATAGAATGTAAGCTCCCTGAGGACAGAGACTGACTTGCTTGCTTATATACCTGTACTGGTGCTCAGTACAGTGTCTGTCCAATAGCAGGGGCTTACTAAGGGCTTTATATGTCTAGAAATGGTGCAGTATTCAGGGATTGATTGGGTCCCATTAATGATAACATTAATAACAAAAGCTCATATTTATCTAGTGGTTTAAGTTGTATAAAAAAGGTCCTTTTCAAATAAAACCTTCATGGCATTTACCTCAGTTTTTCCCCCTGAAAATTAGATGCAATTCTTAATATGATATTTCTGAGCCTGTTTATTTTTTTCCCCTTTTAAAAATCTAGGTCCTCAGAGAATAGCATCAACAGCTTCATGTTTATGTCCCCGAAGCAAGGCTGTTTCCATAGCAACACCTCTATTTCCCCAGAACGGCAATTTAATGCCAATTTACTCTTTATGGAAAACCAAATCAAAAAGAGAGAGTGAAAAGGGAGCCACAGGTCTCATGACCGGTTCACAGAGCAAGTAGGCGAAAGGAAATGTGCCATCGATCAGGTATTTCTGTTCTTTGTGAGCTACAGAGCATTAAGAGATCACCGTTAACCCTTTCACTCTCCAGGAGCATGCGTGCTTGTGAATGCCTGTGCCCATTGGCACCCAGAGCTGACACTGGAAGGCATTCATTGATCCTAGTGTTTCTGAGGGCAGAAACCCTGCTCATAGACTTGTGACAAGGAAAAGGACCCTGAGTTTCAGGATTCCAAGGGGTTCAAGCTCTTTCTGAGCTAATCTAGAGAAAGTTTACTTGTGGAGTCTACTTACTGATATCCTGGTTCCTCCTCCTCTTTCTCTTCCTTTTCCTCTTTCTTTCATCTCCTCCTTCTTTGTCTTCTCTTTCTCTCCTCTCCTTCATTCTCTCTCATTGTCTCTCTCTGTCATCTCTCATTTTCTCTCTAATTCTCCCTCACACTTTTCTCATTCTTTCTCTCTGTCTATCTCTCAGTTTCTGTTTCTTTCTCTCTGTCTCTGTGTCTGTCTCTGTCTCTCTATCTCTGTCTCTGTCTCTCTGTCTCTATCTCTCTCTGTCTCTGTCTGTCTGTCTGTCTGTCTCTCTCAGCCCCTGAACCAGTCCTCCGTCACCAACATTTCCCATTGTATGTCCTAGAAACATAATGTCCAAAGTCAAGCCTATGATCTTTTCCTCACTTCTCCACCAGACTTTCCTGCTGCTGTCCGAGGCACCACCATTCTCTGAGGGTCCCGGGTCCGTAGCCCCTCCCTTATCCATTGCTCTGCCATCTCTGGCCTCATGTCCAGTCAGCCTCCAGATCTTGTCATCTCGTCCTCAGCAGCACCTCTCCGATCCAGCTCCATCTCTTTTTACACTCAGTCACCACCTTCCCCATCAGCTCTTGACCACATCATCACAATTGTCTCCTATAGGGTCACTTCTCCAATCTATCTCCATCCTGCCTTCAAACTGAGATTCCTAAAGAAAAAATCTGACAGCAAATCTCCCCCACTCACGTAGTTTCAGTTACTCCTAGAATGAAATACAAATTCCTCTGCATAGTATTTCTTATTTTATTTTATTTTTTTAATCAAATGCTTTATTAACTTTTAGTTTACATCATTCATTTCCACAAGATTTTGAGTTACAAATTATCTCCCTGTTTTTCCCCTACCCACCACCCCAAAATAGCGATCCCACTGGATATCCCCTCCTCCAATCTGCTCTCTCCCATGTCTTCTCCCATACCTGCTTCGACTTTCCAGTAGGGCATGTTGGATCTCTATGCCCCAGTACCTGTATATCTTATTTCCCAGTTACATGTAAAATGATATTAATAATAGTGTATATATATTTAAACATTTGATTTTAAAGCTTTGAATTCCAGATTCATTCCCTTCCTCCCTTGTCACCCACCCTTACTGGGGAGATGAGCAATTCAGTATAGGTTGTACATGTGTAGCTATGCAAAACATTTCCATAGTAGATATATTGTGAAAGACTGACTATATTTCCCTCCATCCTATTCCACCTCCCACTTGTTCTATTCTCCTCTTTGATCCTGTCGCTTTTCAAAAGTGGGTGCTTCCAACTTCCCTCCCACCCCAGCCCACCCTCCCTTCTATCATCCCCCCTCTAATCCCCTTCCCCCCTACTCTCCTGTAGGGTGTGATACCCTATTTAGTGTGTATGCCATTCCCTCAATTAGCCATATTCATTGAGAATAAGGTTGACCCATTCCCTTTGCCTTCCTGTTCTTCCCCTCCATTTTAACAATTTTCCCTTGCCCCTTCTACATAAGATATTTTGCCCCATTCTGTCTCTCTCCATCTCCTCTCATTATATTCCTCTCTCACCTCTTAATTTCACCTTTTAAGTATCATCCCTTCCCATTAAATTGGTCCTGTGCCCTCTATCTGTGTATACCTGTGCCCTCTGCATAGTATTTCAAGCCCTTCACAGTCTGGGCCCAGCCTCTCCCTCCAGTCTGATGATGAATTATCCCCTCTCCTACACTCTAGTCAAAACTGGCCTCATAAGATGGCTTATCCCCATCTCCTACCACCACACCTTTCCACAGGCTGTCACCCACTCCAGCTCCCTTCAAGGCTCAACTCCAAAAGTTGTCTCTGATTCCCCCAGATCCAAGCTCCTCCTTCTTTCCTCCGGCCACAATCATGTTGTTTTCTTTTCTGGGTGTCCTTTACGTGCTTATTGGTGCACACTGTCTCTGCATGAGAGATGGGAACTTCTTGAGGATAAAGGGCACTTTTGTTTTTGTATCTGAAGCACTTGGCACACAGTAGGTGTGTACTTACTTTTTTTAGGTACTTAAATAAGTCAGTAGGTAATTAAATGCTTGTTGGTTGCCTGAAAGAGTGATGGTATTGCATATGAAGAAGATAGACTCATGAGAAAATCCAGGGATCTAATTGGGAAAATATGGTTGAGGACATTTATATGCTGATGAATGGACATAGAATTCAAGTCAGTTTGATTCCATGAGCACCAATTGGGTACACACCTACTATGTTCCAGGTATTGTTCTAGACATAGCGATACACAGAAAAAATATAAACAGTTCCTGCCCCCCAGGTTCAGGAAGAGCTGGGACCATCTCCTGACTCAGACACTCTCTAGTTTGAAGACCCCAGAGTGAATCTTTTAATCTCTTGGAATGTCACCTGAAAACATGAGGGATTCAGTGACCTTGAAGGTTTCTTTTGACTATGGACTCATGACCTCCAAAGCAGGTCAGGAAGTAGATACAGCCAGCCATGCCACTTTTAGGGTGACTCAGGCTAAGGCAAAGAAGAAAGGGAGTCTTCAATAATACTACAAGAGGCTGCCCCGTCCCCATCCTTGATGCATCATTAGACTAAGCTCCCTCACTTCCTCTAGGTTAGACATCTGAGACTACCAATGTCACTTTGCTCATTAGGGCACTTCAGGAACATGACAGGTGGCTGCAGTTTTATGGGGAGAGTCACAGAAATGTCCCATTGGCTTCCCACCTTTCATGTCACTAGCAGGGAGCATCTAGGGAATTTGAAAGTTTCCTCTGAAGATGGGAGGTTTCAGAAACGGGTCAGGACATGGGAAAGGAGGATAATGGGAGGGAGAAGAAGGCACATCGAGAACAAAGGTGGCCTATCCCAAAAAGCTAAATCCAGAAAAAAAGAGAGTTTTTCAGAATTATGAAATTCTGAAGAATGAAGCATAAATAATTCCATTGAGGATGAAAAAGAGAAGTAACCTGAAAAGTCAATATGTATATACCAGAAACTCATCTACACACTTAGATTCTAAAGACTGACAGAAGATACAAGTAAAGCCAAGAAACTGAGGATGAACACAAAAACAGAAAAAAAAATCCTGTAAGCATGGGGCCAGAAGCTCCAGTGAGTCTCAGTTAAGGTTGAAACAATAAACATGCTTTTCCTAACTTGTTGGGGGAAAGAGGACCAATGGCAGTTGGATGATGAACATGAGTGACAGTGGGGAGACTGAACTACTCAATTCCTATATCTTTTACTTTTCTATTCCAAGGAGGATAATCTTTGGATTGGGAGGGATGTTTAGCAGGGAGTGGAAACCCAAAATAAGTAAGGAGATAATCAGGAAGCTTCTAGCAACCAGACCTGGACAAACGCTGCCCTAGAGGATGGGAAGACCCAAGAGATGCTATGACTGAGTGGCTCTTGCCCCAGTTTTCAACATAGAAAAGCAGGTGGGTTCTGCAAGCTATAGACACAAGAGCTTGACATCAATTTCTGACAAAATTCTCGATGGTGTTAGTAAAGGATAGTATATGAGGACTTAGGCAGGGAAATAGTGATCACTAGGAGACTGTATGACTTCATTAGAAATACTAACTCATTTTCTTTTTTTTTTTTATTTGGCAACTGGACTGGTAGATGGGGGAAATACCATAGACACAATATGTTAAGATTTCAGCAAAGTATTTGACAGTCTCTCATGCTTTCCTACTGAAAAATATGAAGAGGTATGGGATATATTATTGTATAGATTAAGAACTAGTTGATTAGTCAGACCCAAAGAAATCTGGTACTAGGCACAAGGAAGATGTACCTAGTTAATCACATGTTGTTTCTCCCATTAGAATGTAAGTTCCTTGAGGGCAGGGCCTAATTTTTGCCTTTCTTTGTATCCCCAGCACTTAGTACAGAGTTCAGAACATAGTAGGTGCTTTAAAATGCTTGTATCTAATTAACTTAATAGTTCAATGCCAACTTGGAAAGAGATCTCCAGTGGAGTGTGCCCAGGCTTAGCATTTTCATCAATGAGTTAGGGGCATTTTAAAATAAAAATGTTCCCACTTTTCGAGTGGGGCAAGGTCAGAGGGCTAGTGAATGTACCCTGGATGATAGAGTTAGTGTCTAGGCTGAATCTCATAAAAATGAAATCTAATAGAGATAAATGTTATACATAAATTCCAAAAATTAACCTCACAAATATAATAGGAGTAGGTGCGGTTAGATAATAGTTCATTTGAAAAAGATCCAGGGGTCTTGGAGATCAATATTTGTCAATACTGTAGAAAAATGGCCAAAAGAATAATAATGAATAATGCTCTCCTAGGCTTAATTAAGGAAAACATCATGTCCAGGGCAAGAGAGATAATGATTGTGCTATGTTCTTTCCTGGTCAGGTCACTTTGTGAGCACTGTGTTCATTTCTGAGCATGACATTTTCAGACAGAAATGGAAAAGCTGGAACATATGCAGAAGAGGGGAACCAGAATGGGAAGGGGCCTTGAGTCCATGCCATATGTGGATCAGATGAAGGAACTGAGGGTGTTTAGCTCAGAGAAGAGAATTAGGAAGCACATAATAGAAAGGTGACTTCAGATTCTGTGAAAGGTGTGAGGCTTGTTCTACTTGGCCTTGGAGGGATGGATCACGAAAGGGGGCTCCAAGGTTTTAGTTGTTTTTTGTTTTTGTTTTGTTTTTTTGCCTTTTGGAAGGCAATTGGAGTTAAGTAACTTGCCCAAGGTCACACGGCTAGGTTCTTTTTGTTTGTGTGTGCGTTAAGTGTCTGAGGCCGGATCCAAACTCAGGTCCTTCTGACTCCAGGGCTGACGCTCTACTCACTATGCCACCTAGCCGCTCCAAGGTTTTAGATTTTGATATGAGGAACAACTTTGCAGCAGCCTCAGGAGGCAGGCTCCCCAGCTGCAGGTTCAGGCAGAGACTGGAGGTAACTCAAGAGCAGTGCTGGAGTGGGAACTCTCTGTAGGGAGAGGTTGTCTACCTTGTCTCCGAGTCCCTTCCCAGCTCTGAGGCCCTTTGGTTTGGTGACTGCTACTCAAAAGGTGGAGACAAACAGCCAGAGGCTTGGGACCCACTGGGGTTTGGGGTCATATTTCTGTCCTGAAATTTGCTACCCAGAGATGCAAGGATACCCCAAGATTTAACTGTGATATTTAACTCACCCCAACCATGGAAGCTCAGTGACACACTGATTTATTCTCCATTCCTTGTTACATTCCTGCTTACCCTGCCCATCACTTTGGGAGAGAATAAGGGATAATCAGTGGACAGCCTGACGACTCTGTTGGGGCCCTGGTGATGCTGGGAAGGCATGAGGAGGTTACCAGGAGGATGGGCACAGTTACACAGGAAGGCTAGGTGTGGGTGAATGGTGATCAGCACCGTTGTGGTGATCACAGATTTGAGGACGGTTGGACCACATGCTCTCTAAGGATTCCTTCTGCCTATTATCCCATGCACTCCAATGTCCCTAAACTTTCTCTTTATGGATGCATTACCAGGCTTCTTTGTCTCTATTTCTAAGAAATATTCTTCTGATTCAGTTATTAAAGAAACAAAGTGGGTCACTTTTTTCCTCTCCCTTAAAACTACTCCATCTAAACAAGGGTTGATCAATATATGGACCTGCCAGGTAGATGCAAGCGAAGTCAGGTGGGAGGGGGAGGGGGAGACATCTCTCTCTGAAGTAAAGCCACATAAAAGCATCAGACAAGCTATTTGCAGGACCCTAGATGTAGAGCTTCAAGGGCCCTCAGAGGCATTTGATCCAGTGGCCTCATTTTACAGCTGAGTAAACCAAGGACCAGGCATTGCAAATAACTTGCCCAAGGTCACACAGACATTGGCAAAACCAGGATTTGAACTCTGAACACCACCACCGCCCCATCTCCAATCTCCTGCCAAGCCTTCTTGATTTGGTCTTTGTTGTATCTCTTTTCCTGTGTCCTCCCTTCTCTTCTCTGATGCTCCAGGTGCTTCTCATCCCACCCTTGGATACTGGCATAGTCCATGGCTGCTCTGCTTGGTCTCCCTGTATCCAGTCCCTCCTCCATTCAGCTCTCCAAATGATCTTCCTAAAACACAGGTCTGACTATGTCGTCCTGCAGCCTCCCCTCTGCTGAGTATTTCTGATTTATCCTGTATATCCCTAGCCTGTATGCAGCTTTTGCATTTTATCTCCTCCATTAGACAGTGAACTCCTTGAAAGCAAATACTGTCTTTTGTTTGTTTTTCTTTATATGCCCACACTGTCTAGTATACAGGAAGTGCTTAATAAGTGCTTTTTGGCTAACAACTTAAGTACTGTGACCTCAAGTACAGTCCTCTAAATCAGTCCTTTGTACATTGCCCTCCTTCCTTCTAACAGATGAGGAAACTGAGGCCCAGGGCTCAGTGAGTCACCCCAAGTTACACGGGTAGTAAGTAGTGGAGACAGGATTTGAACATGCATCCCTTGACTCCAAAGCCAGTGCTCTTTCCACAGGCCTACATGGAATGACTCCTGAAAATGGCCAGAGGCTGGGTCAATTGAGAATTATGCTCTTGCTAACCAGGGCCTCTAAGGGCCTCTTTACTTGTCAGTAAATCCCTCCACTTAGAGAGAGGACAGGAGCTGTCTGTTTCCATTGGAGTTGTTTCTATCCCCTGCCCAGGCTACCCAAGGACATCTGTATCTGGTGCCTTTGCCACCCGGCTGTCACCATCTGCAAATCTTCCAGCAGAGGGCACCATTTCCTGCTTCTCAGTCTTGAGAGAGCCCAACACCTGTTTCAATGCGTGCATCTGTCCTTGACTTTCCCAAAGGCATGGGAGCTGTAAGGGCATTCTTATCCAGACACAGGTGACCCTAGGTGGCCTCCCAAGTCCCCTCCCACCCTGCTCTGCTCCTATTCTGATTCTAAGGCTTCTTTATCTCTCCATTAGGACTGAAACTGTAGGCTTCTGTTTGTTTGCAAAGAATCACTGCTTATTTATGGGCAATTGCACCACTCTCCAGCCCTCCCCTGTAGAAGCTCACAAATTCGAGCCCAGGCAGCTTGGTTTTAGGAGTCAGTGTGGTGCTGTGGAAAGGGTGCAGAGTTTGTAATCAGAGTATCTGGGTTCAGAACTTCCCTCTACCACTTACTACCTGTATGTCCGTCAGCAGTTACTCTGGGTCTGAAAAAGCAAGGGAGCTGGACAAGATAACCTCTAAATTCTAAAGATATGATCCCATAAGTTCTTGGTCTCATTCACATGTCTTCCTCAGGCCTTCAGTCAGATCTGGGCTATGGGGAGAAAGAAGGATTCTTCTTTGGCCAGCTTCAGTGTTTGTTCTGCATTTCAGAAGGAGTTACTCAGGCTGCTCCAGGCCCCAGCCATTCCCCCTCCTTAGAACTTCTCACACTTATATTGGGCACCATCCCTTCGGCCATTCCTCCTAACTTGTCTTATGACATCTCTTCTGCCTACCCTTCACCTATTATTTATTTATTTAATTTGTTTTTTGCTTTTTTTTTTTTTTTTGGAAGGCAATTGGGGTTCACAGCTAGTAATTGTGTCAAGTGTTTGAGGCCAGATTTGAACTCAGGTCCTCCTGACTCCAGGGCCAGTGCTCTATTCA
This sequence comes from Gymnobelideus leadbeateri, assembly GCA_011680675.1. NCBI lineage: Eukaryota > Metazoa > Chordata > Mammalia > Diprotodontia > Petauridae > Gymnobelideus > Gymnobelideus leadbeateri. The sequence goes on from WOXC01003034.1 coordinate 299,820, forward strand.
CTGTGCCACCTAGCTGCTCCCTCACCTATTATTTAATATTAAATGTGTTTATGTCTTGTTGCGCATAGCCAGACCATAGACTCCATGTGAACAGGGACCAAGCCTTACACTTATTTGTATGAATTCAACTCTATGCCCAGCACATCAATCAATTAACAATCATTTATTAAATGCTTATGCCCTGGGCATACAAAGAAAGGCAAAAATAGTCCTAGCTCTTGAGGATCTTGCATTCTGATGGGTCAGAAGTGGGGGGGGGGTCTTCTCTATGGGCTAGAAGTCCATCTCCAGGAATTTGCCCAGAGATTACCCTGCCATTTTTGAGAGTATTGTTTCAGGGACATAATGAAGCTAGTGGACTCAGGTTTAGGGTGATGGCAGTTGTATTTTACCAACAGAATTCTCTTTCTGGTATGTGCACAGCTGAGTTTTTTAGTTTGTTGATAGTTTTGTTTTTACATTTTATGCCCTTATTACTTTTCCCTCTGTAAATAAGGGAGAAATGTACATTATTGGCCAACTGAATTTAATAGCAGGGGGAAAAAGAGCCAACAAAGGACTTCAGAATTGGCCCCAGGCATGATTGATTGGGATCTGGTCCTTTCCCTTCTTGGAATCAAGTCTTGAGAAAAAAGGACAGGCAGATCATTGACTCTGGCTCCTGACAAGCCAAAGTCAAACAAGAAAGCCCCAGGAGCCAGGCTGTGGCATGAAGGATAAGTACCTGGAGCATTTGCTCATCCTTCTACAAGGAGGTCATGGGTCAGACTGGCTTCCTCCAAGCATCTTGTGTCAATTTTCAGCATCCTCCTTTGGAAAGAGCTTCCAGAGAGCAGGATTTCAAACAAACTATTCCATTCTCCAAATTTTAACTATGTTTTGAAACAATTTTCCCAGCCCTGGTCATTTAGTAAAGTGAATGAAAAGTGTTCATTGAAGAATGAAGAAATAATGACCCAGCATGACTCCAGAAAAGTAACGATATAGAATGTCTTCCCTCTTAAAATAGAAAGGTGATGGTTGGTTGAGAGGGAGAGAATGAAGCTGATTTTCAGTTATGGGCAATGTGTTTCACTTGACTATATTGCCTTGTTAAAAGGTGGGGGAGAACTTTCCTGGTGTAGGGACAGTTAGTGGGTAGTGACCAAGAGGCTCAAAAGACAAAATCAACAATAACTTTTGAAAACGTTCCAAAGAAAGTCAAACAAAGTCCAGAAAGAGGCATGACCAGAGCAGCTTTGTTACTGCCTGGAGAAATGTAATATACTCTTCTTATAACACATGAGCCTGCGGAAGTCGGGGAGTCAAGGCCACTTTCCCCATCCTGTTGCCTCTTCTCACAACTATTATTATTACTATTGATATTATTTTCCTTCTTTTTTTATTCCTCCATCACTAGTCAGCTTGGGTGGCCTTCCACATTAGAAAGTGTTGACTTGAGAGTCAGTGTTACAATAAAACACTACTTTTGAGAAAGAAAAGCACCTGTGTTTACCCTTAAAGGGTTAGAGATTCAAGAGCCAGATGGTTTGCCCCACCCATTCCAGCCAGAGAGCTGCATTATATAGTAAACACTAGCAATTGGCTAGTCATTTGGCAAATTAGTGGGCCAGCCTCCTCTCTCACCCTCTCCTCTTTCACTCTCCACTTTTCCAACCTCCAGACTACAAGGAACCCATCGCAGCCCACGCCCAAGTCTAAGGACTCACACTAAAATAATGCCAATAGCAATAATAGCTGCTATTGATAGAATTCTTTAGTGTTCTCAAAGCACTGAGGCATTGACTGGACTGCAGACTGAATGTTGGTCAATAGCATATCATGGTAGCACCAGAATCTCATGCTTTCCTAGCCTGCATTAAGAAAATCATGTTTGATATGGGCAGACCATATCTGAGGTACTTATATGACCAGTTCAGGGTGCCATATTTTAGCAAGGGCAGTGACAAGTTACCCAGTATCTAGAGGGAGCAATCAGGATGGTGAAAGGCATTCAATCCATGCTACATGAGGCTTAGTTGAAAGAACTAAGAAAGTTTGGCTTGGAGAAGACTTGGGTGGAGGGACTTTGAGCAGTTACAGCACTTCCCTATGGACTGGTGGGTAATATATGCTCAAGGCAGGACTTGAATTCAGAGCTTCCTGATTTGAAGGGCATCCCTCTATCCACTATGCTCTGACACCTCTAATGTTTTTCATATAACAGGTGCTGAAATGAATTGAATTGGCTTGATACACAAGGTATAAGATTTGGACCTATGATTTCATTGCTATGGAAGACTCCCAGACAAAGAAACTCCTACTGCAAGCCTCCCGATTCTTGGCCACTGATAGCCTTAGAAGGCTTCCCTGAGTACTCAGAATTGAGGGGCTGATATGGTGCTGCCACTGGCTCCCCACTCAAGGGGAAGGCAAAGAGCATGTCATGCAGGTCAAGCAGTGGATTTTCTTGGAAATGACCAACCTCTTGGCCAGGTTTCAGAGCCACCGTTATCTCCCCTCACATATGGAAGGCTAGGAAGTTGTTTCCAGTCAGACTCTTGTTTTCAGGCTCAAAACTTTCCACACTGCCAACTATTTTGGTGCTCAAACTTTCCATGCCTGATGTCAGGCCTGCAGCAATTCAGCCCAACAGTTGTATGATATCTGTTCTGCCATCTTCGAATAAGGAAACTTAATATATTTATTTTTAGAAAAGAACAAGTAAATGTTTCTGCCCTGTCAGCTCAGGCACAACTAATTCTTGAGGTCTTTGACTTCACACCCAATTCTCCTGACTGTAGGACAGAACTTCCCAAATCCTGAAAAGTTTAAGAAGGAAATGTGTTGCCTGCAGAGTCCCTGGGGCTATAGAAGATTCACTTGAGTACTAATGAGTCAAGGCTGGCTCCCACAGGTCCTTGATTCCAGAACAAGGATGTTTCCTGCATGGAACACGGGTTTTTCATCCACTGGGCAATTACAAACACACCTAAGGAATCTGGGCGGGGGGAGATCCACCAACCAATGAGTGGAAGGGCAGGGGCAGAAATGTTGATGACTCTGCTCCCAAGCACATAATGCCTAAATTCACAAGTTAAGCAAAAGTTTAAAAAAGAAAAGTCATTTCTCCTGGAGAAAATTTCATGGCTAATGTTTTGAGTACACAGCTCTATAAAAACTAAAGTATAAACTGAAAGTTCACCCAATTTCAGAATTACAAAATGTGAGAGGTGGAAGGGAACACAGTGGCCAATTAGTCTAAATACCCCCCACTCCCAGAAAAGGATCCCAAATACATCCCAAATACATCATGAAACCTTTGTTTGAACACCTCCAGTGAGCCTATCACCTCCTGAGGCAGCCCATTCCTCCCTGGGAAAGAGCTGATTATTAGGGAGATTTTCATAATATCAAATGGAATCTGCTCCCTGAGGGCAGGTAATCCACCTTGCTTATTTGTATTTTGATCTCCTGGCACAGCATAAGCACTTAAATGCTTTATCTTTCAAATATTTGGCTCATTATTGAAGGGTTTTTAACTTGGGGTCTGTGAACTTTTAACAAATCTGTCAGTAACTGTATTACAATATAATTTTTTGTAATCCTATGTATTTTATTTGATGAATTTTAAAAGCATATCCAAGAAGGGGTCTTCAAGTATTATTAGACTTCCAAAGGGGTTTATGATGCAAATACAGTGAAGACAATAGAAGCAACATAGTATTTGGGCTTGGGAGACTTCAAGACCTGGTTTTGAATTTCACTTCTGGTACTTATTAGCTATGTGACCTTGGAAAAGTCACTTAATCTCCCTAGTCTTCAATTTCCCTATGTGGGGCTGAACTTGATGAACTCAGGTCTCTTTCAGCTCAAGTTCTGTGAGCCCATGACCTTTGGCTTTGTCATCCAATGTGTCCCTCCCACCTTTGTGGCATTTATGTCTTTATCTGAGTTACAATAAAAATGTTTAAAAGATCAAGGTCAGTCACAGTTCCTTGGGGGCACTCCATGCGAGTGCTCAGTTCTCCTCCCTAATTTTTCTTTATTGAATAGATGGCTACAGGTTACTAGACAAATTTTCTAAATAAATATTCTACAGATGAGAGGCAACAACAGCCATGCAAGCATCCACTAATTCACCATCAAATATACACAGATCGTATCTTGTGCATTAAGTTCTGGCTTAGGAATTAGATTTGGAGGAGGTACACAAGGGTAAGACAAACTTTTCCTTAGAAAGCTGACTGTAGCATGGTAAAGTGGGAAGTTGGATCAGGAGACAGAGGACCTGAGTTCAAGTTCCTGCCACCTCATTTGCCTCACAAAAATTTCAGCTAACATCCTCTGATTTCAAATGCTGCATTATTTTTATTGTTGTTGTTGCCCCTGTTATTTTTACTTTGTCACTGCAGAGAAGGGCCATGCAATTGCTACTTGTATGATTTTGTACAAGTCACTTAACTCCTCTGGACCTCAGTTTCCTCAACTGCAGAATGAAGGAGAGCTAGGTTAGGTAACTCTGATGTCTCTTCAAGGGCTAGATCCTATGATCCTATAGGCTGGGGAGAGAGTGAGATGAAATGGGGTGGGGAATAACCTTGGAATTCAAGTCAGAAGACCAGGGTTCTACTCACTTACTAGCTGTGTGATCTTCAGGAAGGTCTTAGAATATTCGAATTTAAAAAGAACTCAGAGATCCTATGCCTATCCTGTCAGTGCTCTCCACCATCCCCAGAAGGTAGTCAGCAAACCCCCTTGCAAATTCTTCTGGTGGTAGGGAACTCATGACCTTACACCACATAGCATTGTTGACCAATCCTGCTCTTGGCAAGCTCTTTGCTATATACTGGGCAGACCAGGCACTGCCACAGGGTGATGCTGGTGTCTCCCTGTCCTCTCACACCCAGGTGCTAGTAACCCAAGGTATTACTAAGACCCACCCCATCAAAGTCAGGATGTATTCTTCCCTGATTCTGGGAATCTTCTTCTCCAATCTCTCTATTCAATTCTGTTCTGTTCTGTGCTGTTTTAGTCTATTCAACAAAATGTATTGTCAGTGAAAAGAGACAAAACCAGTTTTACTGTGTCCTGAAAACTGCTTACCAATTTTTGAAGTCTAAAATACAGAGAGCCTTAAGTTACCTTTCCTTTCAGTCTGGCTAGGCTGCATTTTATGTATGAATGTGAAAATGGACCTGCAAAACAGTAACAGTGGTTCTGATCCCAAAGAATACCTTGCCCTGAGCCTTAGTTTTCTTATCTGTTCATTGGGGATGATTTATGAAAATCAAATAATACGATGTCTGTAAAGCCCTTTGGAAACTAAAGCATTATGTTGAAATCAGCCCTTAGGATTATCAACAGTGAACACTTCCTTCTTGAAACCCTTCTTCCCATGATGGCACTTTTTCCTGGCTCTCTTGCTTCAGGGTCTCTAGTCACTGTTTCCTCTAACTTCTGACTTCTAAGTGTATATATTTTCAAGGATCTGTCTTCAAACCTCCCCTCTCCTGCCCCTAACACTTTCCTGTCTTTTCTTTCCTCTTTGTCTCCTCTTCCTTTCCTTCATTTTCCTTTTTTTTTTTGCTTCTTCCCTCCTTTATTCTTTTTGCTTTTCCTTCCATCTTCCCTCCTCCCCTGTTCCCTCCCCTCTCATCCCCTTCACCCTATGCCCTTTCCCTTGTAATTTCACTCACTCCCTGTCTTCTATTATCAATTCCATACAAAATGATTTCTCTCTAGTTACTTCTGTGGCTTCTTAATTTAAAGTCCAACATTTTCAGCTGCTTCATTAGATAGCTCTGAATATCCTGCCAGCGACTCAAGCTCTACATGTCTAGAAGTGAACTCATCTTGTCCCATTCCTGCCTCCCCCTTCCATCTCCCAAAGCCCAGTCTCTCCTCCTAATCCCCCCATTTCTATTGATAATACCATTATCCTTCTAGTCACCTGGTTTCCAAATCCTGACTTCTTCCTTAACTGTTACCTCTCCCATATGGAATCAGGTGCCAAGTCCTTCCTCAGCATTTCATCCCTTCCTTCCCACTCCCACAATCCTCTTCATCCCTCACTTGGACCACAGTAATTCCCTCCTAATTGGACGCCCTGCCTCCAGCAGCTTTTTTTTTTAAGAACAAGTCCTTCATGTTTCCACAGAAATAATCTTTCTAGAACACAGGTCTAGTCACATCATTCTCCTGCTTAAAAATCTTTGCTGGCTCGCCACTGCTAGCCAAATAAAATATAATCTCAGCCTGGAATTCAAGACCTCCACGATTAGATTCAACTTGTCTTTCTGCCATTTCAAACTATGCTCCTTCACACATATAACAGTCAACTTTAAAGTCAGTTATATGTCACAGTGGACAAAATGTTAGCACTACCAGTATGAGTCTAGACAAGTCACTTAACTGCTACCTGTCTCAGTTTCCCCAAATGTAAAATGGGGCTAATAATAGCACCTCTTTCCTAGGGTTTTTGTGAGAATCAAATGAGATAATATTTGCAAAGTGCTTAGCACAGTTCCTGGCACATGGTAACCACTAAATAAAGACTTATTCCTTGCCTCCTACTGCATCTATTCAAGTTGTCCAAGAATGAGAGTCTCAGAATGAAAATCTCTCCAGTGGGTCCTTGTAAAAGTGAAGGCCCCCAAAGTTATTCTGCAAGGAACCTCTACAAAGTGCATCCTTCCTTCCAAGGTATCTCCAGATTGCTAGAGAGAAGCTACTCCTCCTCCTCACATTTCTAACATCAGGTAACCATGATGAGGGTGTTGGGTTCTCATGTAAGTCAAGTTAGGTCTCCTGTAAATGCCTCTACATGGAAATTAATTGGAGCTCATAGGATTGTATTCACACGTGATGTGGCTGCCTGCCTGTAACAAGTACAGGGGACTGTGCTCCCATGTGTAAGGTCCCTGGGGGGGGGTGGGGGGGTGGAAGGGTGACTGACACAGATGACTAGAAAGGCTTTATTAAGAATTAACCAAGTTCCAGGCTCTGGAGAGGCAAGGACAGAAGTGAATTCAGTCTCATCTATCAGAAATTTACATTCTAATAGAGAGAGATAATACATTGTAGTGAGCTTTCACTGGGGTGGTGTTTTTTGAATTGCAAATTTAGTGGGGTGGTAAGTAGAGTCTCTGGGGAGTAAATTGACACATCCTTTCCAGAAAGGAAGATAGTTTGTTTGATTTTGGATCCAGAAGTGGAAAGAGTAGGATGTAACCATGAATGCCCAGAGCCTGAGCAACTCGTAGTGGGCAACAGAGTCTATCACCAATCAAGACATGTAGTCTCATGGTGAATTAAGTCCACTAGAGCTAAGTTTCTGGACCAGGTGCCATGGCAGCTGGAGACAAGTTGTAATGTAAATGCAGATTTAAAGATCTTCCCTGCCCCTAGCTTAAGTGCACCTGGAGCCTGGGGTGGGAGGCTTGTTTTTCAGGAAAGCCCACACCTTGATACTTTGTGATTGGGCAGTGGGTCCAGAAGGTTGTTACATTCTCTGAGCCAGGAGAAGGCTATATAAACCCTGAGGAGAGGCTTTGCTTTGGGGCTCACTTTGAGAAGTGTTGTGTGATTTGACCAGATGAGACTCTGGGAAGCCGTTGTTGAGAGCCCCCCGGCTTTGAAAACCCAGATGTTGATGCTTCCCTCTCTGGTAACTGTGATTTGGTATTGATATAATGTTTGGACAGTTTGGAAGCCTGTCTGTTTGATCTGTAAGTTCTGTAACTCTGAAGTTCGGGGTGCTGACCTTTTTCCCCTGAACTAGGTAATGTATGTTTGTTTGATTAAAGTAAGCTTGTTAACCCATTTTGAGTTGCTTTCCCTTTGAAAAGCAGATCTAAGAACCTGTGTTGGCAGTCACCCTGGGGATATTGGGGTGCTTGCTGCTACACAAGTCTAGGAAGACAAGTAAAACATAACTGGGGCTCAAGCCTAGATATAGTGAGGGACTAAATCAGCTACCAGTTAGATAAGTCAATATAAATATAGACCAAATAAATCCAAGGGAATTGTGGGCAGTGGGGAGCACTAGCAACTGAGGGAATTAGAAGTCTTCTTGTTGAAGATGGAGTCTGAACTAGTTTCTGGAAGGGAACCCTAGCCAGAGATTAGGAAAGAGAGCATCCCAGACATGGCAGAATAGCCCATACAAAAAGCATGGTGACTGGGGATGGAATAATGTTTAGAAGAGACATCTTGTTCTGTGAACCATTATGACTGGAATATTGGGTGCTTGTTGACTGACTGATGGATGTAAAAGATGCTGTGGTGTTAAGATGGACAGTCCTCAGCAACTAATTAGATGTGTGTGTGGAGAAGATGGGCCTGAGTGATAGTGAAGAAAACAGATGTGACATCTCCCCCTCCCCCCAAGCCATGTAGAAGTTTGACTCTAAGATACTGACCCTCCAGGGAGGCAAAGGAAACTGGATGTGAATTTTGGGTTTGCTGGAAGTGGCGGGGTTGATCAGAGGAAGGGCCATACCAGAGCCCCACTATGGCCCCAGCCTAACTTCCACTCAGACAGCTGGAGATGAGCACTTCAGATGAGGTCCTGAAAAAAGTGCCACTTCCTATAATTTGGCATACATCTGAGCATCCTGAGCAGCCTTAATTTGATGTTAGTCTTTAGATATCCTCTGTGTGTGTGTCTGTGTCTCTGTGTGTGTGTGTGTGTTGACAATAACAAGGACAAACAGGATTAATTCACACAAAAAGGAGAGCCCTGGGGGAAATCATTCTGGTCCTCCAATTTTCAGCTAGAGATGGTCCTTCAGATTCCCTCAAAGTTCACATTGCTCTTGAACAATGATGTAGATGGTTTCAGAACACCCTGTGCCGCCCCCTCCCCCCCACTCCCTCTGGCCATGAGCTTCTCTTGGGAGTAACTGCAGGCTTGATTGAGTTATTTTATAGGACAGTCTTTAAAGCTGAAGTTTAGAAAATGCTCCCAGATCTGATTCTTCTCAAGTGTGTACAGGGGTGATTGAGAACAAGCCTAGGGTTGGAACCAACATAACATTTCCAACTCAGACTGGTCCAGTCCCATTTTCAGTGGAGTCTATTCTAACAAGTGACCTCTGGAGGGCAGAGGGAGTCTTTGGGGCTGATGAACCTAGAGGACTCAGGACAGAATGAGATGAAGGAATGAGGTGAGCCCTAGTGGGTTCCTTGACAAGCACCTCTAGGCATCTGGAGCTCCCAGACAGGCTCATAGCCAAAGTGCTGGAAGGGGCCTTGGAGGTTATCTAGTCCACCTCCTTTATCTTCCAGAGGGGGAAGCTGAGGAACAGTGAAATGACCTGCCAATGGCCCTGGAGCCAAATATTTAGAGTAAAGGAGATCTCAGAGACCATCTAGACAAACCCTTTCATTTTCCTTTTAAGGGGAAGTGAGACCTAGAGAGACAGACTTCTCTATTTTCTATAGACCTGTGTGCCTGCCTGCCTGCTGCTTCTCTGGAGGGAGTGTAAGCTCCTTAAGGACAGGGATTATTTGCTTTTATCTTTGTAGCCTGAGACTTTAGCATGTTCCTGGCACATAGTAGGCACTTAATAGATATTTGTTGACCTGCTCAATGATTTAACCCTAGAAGGAAGAACAGTAGTAATAACTTTGACATTTGCAGATACTTAAAACATACAGTTATTTATTATCCAAATTTTACAACAGAGAAAACTGAGAGTCAGAGAGGTTAAGGGACCCACCCATGGTCACACAGCTACTAAGTGTCAAAGGTAGGATTTGAGCTCAGAACTTCCTGGTTTCCAATCCAGCCCTTTATCCACTATACAGAAGGCTTTGGCTCTTTGGAAGTAAAAGTCACCTACAAAATGGCAGAAATGGCATCCTCTAGATAGAGACCATCAAGTGAAGACTGGATGACCACTTGTTGGGTATATTGTAGAGACCTTGTTCACCTGTGAGTTGGATTGGATGTCCCTTCCCCTTCTGAGAGTCTCTCAAACATTAAATGTTCCATCACCTTAACTAGATTGTAGGTTCCTTGAGGTTAAGTGCCCTTGACTTTTATCTTTCTCTTAACCTCAATCCTTCATCCCCTGCAAATACCAGGTGCTCAAGGAATAATTGTTAATCAATTGAACAATTGTTTGAGACACCCCTCTCACCTCTTCTTGCTCTGGAGAAACAGATCTGTACCTTGCCTTCCCCATCTGGATTTGGAGTCAGAGAAAATAGATTGAAATCCCAGCTCTGCCCCCTCACTACCTGTGGGACATTGGATATATTTCCTTTTTTTTTAATGACTCTCCTCATATGTAAAATGAAGAAGTTGAATTAGACATCTCCACATCTGAGCCTATAGTCCTAAAACTTGATCCTTCCTCCAGGGCATTGGAATGCTGAGAATAAGATTTGGTAAATGCTTACTGTGAGAAGCACTCTATTCTCATCCCCATTTTACCACTGAGAAACTGAGAGCGATTGAGTTTAAATGACTTACCCAGGGTCACACAGCTGGTAAGTGTGTAAGAGGCCACATTTGAATTCAAGTCTTCCTGACTCCATGTACAGTGCTCTGTCCACTATGGTACCACCTAGCTGCCTCAACGTTTAAGGACAGGGCCAAAATGGGTACATGATTTAAACAAAAAGGGTGATATTAGATCTAAGGATAAGGGGGAAATGTATGACCAAACAAGAGATAGAGAGCATCATGGATACAAAATGGCTGGTTTTGGCTACATGAAATTAAAAACGGTTTGCACAAACAAAACCAATGCAACCAAGATTAGAAGGAAAGAAAAAAATTGCAGGGGAGGGGAATTACAGCAAGTTTTTCTGATAAAGGTCTCGTTTCTTAAATATTACTAGTCAAATTGATAAGAATACAAGTCATTCCTCAACAAATAGCCAAAGGACATGAACAGGTAGTTTTCAGATGAAGAAATCAAAGCTATGTACAGTCATTTGAAAAATCACTATTGATTAGAAAAATGTCAATTAAAACAACTCTGAGGCACAACCTCATGCCTATCAGATTGGCTAATATGACAGAAAAGGGAAATGACAAATGTTGGAGGAGATGTAGGAAAATTGAGGTATTAATCCATTGTTGTTGGAGTTGTGAACTAATCCAAATATTCCAGAGAACAATTAAGAACTATGCCAAAACGGCTAAAAAAAAAAAAAAAAAAGTGACCCAGCAGTACCACTACTAGATCTGTATCCCAAAGAAATTTAATAAAAAAAAAAAGAAAGGGACAAAAATATTTATAGTAGCTCTTTTGGTGGGGATGTATTAGAAATTGAGTGGGTACCCATCAACTGGTGAATGGCTGAACAAGTTGTGATATGATTGTGATGGAACACTATTTTGCTATGAGAACTGATGTGCAAGATGGTGTCAGGAAACCCTGGAAAGAATTACATGAGCCAATGCAAAGTGAAGTGAGTACAACCAGGAGAATAATATACATAGTAACAGCAACATTCTATGATGATCAACTGTGAATTACTTAGCTCTTCTCAAAGTGCTATCCACCTCCAGAGAAAGAATCAAATGCAGATCGAAGGATCCTTTTTAAAATTTTATTTTTCTTGGATTTTTTTTTTTTGGTCTGTGTTTTCTTTCACAACCATGACTAATATGGAAATATGTTTTGCATGACTGCACATATATAACCTATATCAAAGTGTTTGCCTTATCATGGAAGAGGAGAGAATTTGGAACTCAAAATTTTTTAAAGCAAATGTTAAAAATTGCATTTACATGTAACAGAAAAAAATTAAAATTCAAGAAACCAAATAGCACTAATTGGGATAAATAAAGTTAAGAGGTAAAAAAAAATCCAACATGGAGTGGATATGAACTCTACATGTCCCTTTTTTTAGCTTTACCTAGGCAGCCTGTCCTTCTAGACGTGGGATTCTTAACCCTTTTTTTGTCACGGACCCTCTAGGGAATCTGGTGACACTTACTAACCTCTTCTCTGAAGCATCTTTTTAAATGCATACGATTAAATATATCAGGTGGGCCAGGTGGACAGTACAGTGGCCTCAGGAAGACCTGAGTTCAAATTTGGTCTCAGATACTTAACAACAGTGTGACCCTGGGGAAATTACTTAACCCTGTTTGCCTCAGTTTCCCCCCTCCTCCCCTCAAATGACCTGGAGAAGGAAATGGAAAACCATTTCATTATCTTTGCCAAGAAAACTCCAAGTGGAGTCGTGGAGAGTCAAACATGATTGAAAAGACTGAGCAACAACAAAGGAAACCATTTATATTAAAATGCAGTTATCTAAATAGTAACAAAAACAAGCTCATGGACACCAGGTTGGGAGTATCTGCCTAGCCCTTCCTGAGTTACACCACTGCCCCCACGTGTTATCATTTTTAAATTATCAGTGAGGTCCACTTCTCTTGCAGACCTTCCTCTCTATCTTCTTGCATCCCTTTCTCCCCCTTCTTCCCCTCCTCTCAAACAGTAGCACCTTTGCTTATGTAAGCCCTGCCTAGCTGTGAGCATTAGGCACATTGCTAGTCAGACACAATATGTGTTATTTGCTGCCTAGAGATTCTTTAATTCCAATAATAATGTCAACAAACAATCTCTGACCTGTTTGAAGGCGGCTCAGAACTGTAGGAAGCCAACACAGAACCTCCCTTCAGTAATCCAGCCCAAAGGGGGAAAATCTGTAGGAAGAGAAATGGGGAAAAAAGACTGGGAACATTCTGTACTTTATTTTTTATTTACCAAAAAAGGGGCCTCGATTATATCCATTGTAAGAGGTGTTAAGCTTTCCTGTAATCACCAGAGAAATGAAAGCCTATTCTGGTCGTCACAGAGTGTTTACAGAACACCCAGGAAGCTTCAAGGGGCTCCAGAACAGCCCACGGCAGCTACTGTCAAGTCAGAGAAGACTAGGGAAAGACAGCTGGTCCCCAAATGTTTGTCATGCTTCCCAGAGCCAGGCATTCTGGGCACTCCAGCTGTCCAGGGCACAGCAGAGGTCAGCCTCCATCACTGCCAGAGGGGATGCTGAAGCACGTTCCTAGAGAAGCCAAGTCAATCACACCAGCCAAGGGTATACCATAAGCTGGGATGGCACAGCCAAGGGCACCTGGACAATGGACAGCTCACACCATATCCTGCAATCAATTCCAAGGGGATCAATGATCTGTTCTAAAGATAGGAAAATATATACCATCATTGAAAAAAAAAGAGAGATCATTCCATTCTTGGGACTGGATCCAGGCAGGAGTGACACTGCCCATTTTGTCCATTCAGATCTGCCCTCCCACACTTAAATTCAGTTCACTTGTGTGTCTTGGCATCATCTTCATGATGCCGTGGTCCTCTTCCAGAGCTAAAGATGAACAACAACAACCATTCAAGTAGCCACTCACCAGTTTGAGTGAGGGATGAAGGGGAGAAAAGGGAAGGGAATAATCATGAATTAAATGCTTTCTATGTGCCAGGCATTGTGCTAAGCACTTTTACAAATGTTCTCTCACTTGATCCTCTCAGTAGTCCTGGCAGTTAGATGCTATTATTAACCCCCATTTTAGAGTTGAGGAAACTGAGGCAGTCAAAGTTTAAGTGACTAGCCCAAAGTCACATGGCCAGTAAGTGTCTGAGGCATGGTTTGAACTCAGATCTTTATGACTCCAGACTGGCAGGGGGCTTTGGTGTGGTATATTCTCTACACTGTGGCTTCATGAGACCACTACTGTAGCCTCCCTAAAGCATAAAAATGACCAGATTACTCCTCTACTGGAGAATGTCCAGTGAGTTTCCTCATTGACGCTAGATTGCAATACAAAGTCCTCTGCCTGGCATTTAATGTCCTTCCCAATTCTGACACCAGCCTTATTCCTTTCCAGTCTTACTGCATATTAGCCCTTTCACACCCCCTTCCTTCCAGTCAAACTGGCCTCTATGTCCATTCCCAAACTCAATCTTCCATCTCCCACCTCTCTTCCTTTGCCCAGGCTGTTCCCCCT